>JAWWEE010000062.1:1554682-1641705 GCA_035221455.1 Xenops minutus
CAACTGTCCCTTCCCGGGAATCCCGCACTGGACTGTCCCTTCCCGGGAATCCCGCACGGCTCTGCCCTTCCCAGGAATCCCGCACGGGACTGTCCCCTCCCGGGAATCCCGCACGGGACTGTCCCCTCCCAGGAATCCCGCACGGGACTGTCCCCTCCCGGGAATCCCGCACGGGACTGTCCCTTCCCGGGAATCCCGCACGGCTCTGCCCTTCCCGGGAATCCCGCACGGGACTGTCCCTTCCCGGGAATCCCGCACGGCTCTGCCCTTCCCGGGAATCCCGCACGGCTCTGCCCCTCCCGGGAATCCCGCACGGCTCTGCCCTTCCCGGGAATCCCGCACGGCGCTGACGGCCCCTCCATCCCCAGGTGTACCTGCACAGCATCGGCATCACCCACCGCGACCTGAAGCCCGAGAACCTGCTGCTGGATGAGCGAGGTGGGCGGGGGGCACGGAGCTCCCCCACCCCACCCCACCCCACCCAGCGCTCGGGTTTCAATTTTTAATGGGTTTATTCCAGTGCTTAAATTTTTCATTTGAGGTTTTAATTTAGTGTTTTCGTTTTATCATTAATTTAAAGTTTATCACTTTTTAATTTGAAGTTTTTCTAATATCTAACTTCACTTGTTAATTTAAATTTTTATTTGACTTTGAACTTGCTTTTTATGTTGAATTTTTTATTTACATTTTGTATTTTAATTTAAATTTTAAGTTGAACTTTTAAATCTTAATTTGAATTTTTAGTTTGAATTGGAATTCTGATTTGAACGTTTAGTTTGAATCTTTATTTGAATTTCAATTTGAATTTTTAATTTTATTTTTTTATTTAGACTTATTTTTCATTCAAATTTTTAATCAGAAATTTTAATGTGCATGTCTAATTCAAATTTTCATTTTAGTTGCACTTTTAATTTTGATTCGAGGTTTTCATTTCAATTATTTATTTTAAATCAGACATTAATTTGAAATTCTAATTAAAATTTAATTTGAATTTTTACTTTTATTTTTAATTTAATGGTTTAGCTTGCATTTATAATTATTTTAATTAACATTTTACGCCAACTTAAATTTTAGCTTGCATTTTACATTAGTTTCATTTTGTTTCATTAGTTTCATTTCCAAATTTAAATTTTTAATTGGAATTTTTAAATTTAATTTAAATTTTTATTTTTACTTTGAATTTTTCATTTGGCTTTTCCGTTTGGGCTCAGACAACCTGAAGATCTCGGATTTCGGCCTGGCCACGGTGTTCCGGCACAACGGGCGGGAGCGGCTCCTCAACAAGATGTGTGGCACTCTGCCCTACGTGGCCCCGGAGCTGCTGCGGCGCCCGGAATTCCGCGCGGAGCCCGTCGATGTCTGGGCCTGCGGCGTCGTGCTGACAGCCATGCTGGCTGGAGGTGGGATACAGGGATGTATGGAATGCACTGGGGGTGACAGCCATGCTGGCTGGAGGTGGGATACAGGGATGTATGGAATGCACTGGGGGTGACACAGGGCTGGCTGGAGGTGGGATACAGGGATGCATCTAGGGATGTATGGAATTCAGGGGAGGGTGTAAAGGGCATTTGGGGTTGCAGGAGATGGGGAGTGTATATGGGATGTATTGGGGTGTATATATGGGATGCATGTGGATTTGTATGTGGAGTGTGTAGGTGGTGCACGTTTGGAATGCATGATGGGACGTGTGTGGGTTGCACCAAGAGATGGATGTATGGTATGGGAAAGGAGGACATATGAGGTAGGGGGGATGCATGAAATGCGCAGGGGTAAGGATGTGTGCAACACAGTGAGAAGGTGTGGGATCCATAAGGGAAACATGAAATGCAGAGAGGGGGGTGTATGGAATACCTACAGTCATGTATGGAAAACATGGGGGTATGCAATAGGGGAGTGTATGTGATGTGTAAGGGGGTGTATGATATGCATAGGGGAGGTTTGGGATACACAGGGAAGTATGGAATGCATGGGGGAGGTTTGGAATGCATGCAGAGTATATGGGATGCATAGGGAGGTATGAGGAGTACATGGGATGCATAAGGAGTATGGAATGCATGGGGGAGGTTTGGAATACATGCAGAGTGGATGGGATGGATAGGGAGGTACAGGGAGTACATGGGATGCATGGGGGAAGTATGGAATGCATGCAGAGTGTATGGGGTACATAGGGAGGTATGGGATACATAGAGAGGTATGGGATGGGTGGGGATTACACGGGATCCATGGAGAGGTACGAGATGTGTGAGGGGGGTATGAAATGCACAGGGGTGTATGGGATGCGTGGGGAGCACACAGGATCCGTGGGTAAATATGGAATGTGTGGGGAGCACATGGGATTCATGGGGAGGTATGGGATGTATGTGGAGTACATGGGATTCATGGGGAGGTATGGGATGTATGGGGAGCACACAGGATTCATGGGGAGGTATGGGATGCATGGGGAGTACATGGGATTCATGGGGAGGTATGGGATGTATGGGGAGTACATGGGATTCATGGGGAGGTACGGGATGCGTGGGGGGCACACAGGATCAGCGCCTGGCTCAGGGCAGGGACACCTGGCACTCGAGGTCTGCGGTGCCACGTGTGTGCCCGGGGCTCGTGGCACTGGGGTGCGATGGCAGCGGGATCCCCCTGCAGAGCTGCCCTGGGACCAGCCCAGTGACAGCTGCCAGGAATACAGCGACTGGAAGGAGAGGAAAACCTACCTCCCCCCTTGGAGGAAGATCGATTCAGCACCCTTGGGTGAGCACCCACTACATCCACACACATATATATATGTATGTGTGCACACAGACGCACACCATAGCACGTTCCACCCCCTCGTCTTCCCCAGCGCTGCTGCACAAGATCCTGATGGAGAGTCCCACAGCAAGGATCACCATTCCTGACATCCAGAAGGACCGGTGGTACAGCAGACCCCTCAAAAAGGGTAAGGGGCTGCCAGGGAACGTGCTCGTCCCCCCAGATTTGGGGGTCACTGGCTGTCCTGTCCCTTTGCAGAGATCAAGCGGTCTCGGCTCTCCTCGGGAGGTGTAACCGACTCTCCCGGTGGCTTCTCCAAGCACATCCGATCCGATACGGACTTTTCCCCAGTGAAGGTGACGCTGGGGTGAGCCTCTGCTTCCCTGCACATGGCCTTTGCAATTCCTTGTGTACAACAGGCTTTCCCGGCGTTTGCCCCAGGAGGTGGCTGAGTGGAAACCCCACACAACCCCTGCGACCATCCCAAATCCTGCAAAATCCCATGCAGTTCCCAGACTGGGCTCTCTCCAGCATCCCTAATCCCCGTGTCCCCCGCCTTGCCTTGCAGCGAGGACAAGGCGAGCTACTCCACGTCGCAGCCGGAGCCGGGCACGGGCGGGATGCCGTGGGAGAGCGGAGCGGGAAGCATCGACCAGCTGGTGCAGGGCATCAGCTTCTCACAGCCCGCCTGCCCCGAGCACATGCTGGTCAACAGCCAGCTCCTGGGCACGCCGGGCTCCTCCCAGGTCAGGGGCTGCAGGGGGGCACCTGGGACCGCTCGGAATGTCGGGGTGCTGCCTCAGTGTTTGGGATGCGGCTGGGCGAGGTTTATGCTCTCGAGATGATCCTCACAGATCTTGGGGCACAGCTCTGTGGCTTTGATGGTGTCAGGATTTGCAGTGGTTGGGGGATGCTCTGTGGTGTTCGGGGTGCAGCTTTGCCCGATACGGAATATCAGGGAGCAGCTTGGCAAGCATGGGGATGTGACTTTGTTATTTATCACCTTGGGGCATGAGTTTGCAGGATTTGGGGCACAGTTTTTCAGTATTTTTAGTGTCAGGAAGCCACTTTGCCAGAGATTTGGGGTGTCTGGGGGCAGCTTCATGTCTGATTTACCACATCAGGGTCCAGCATTACCCTGTGTATAAAGTAGGGTGCAACTTTGCATCATATATGTGACATTAAGGAGCAGCTTTGCCATATCTATAGTATCAGGGAGCAACTTGGAAACGTTTGGGATTTGGCTGGGGAAGGTTTCTCATCTTGGAGTGATGCTTTGCAATATCTGTGGGGCAAATTGCATGACTTATGGCATCAGGATGCACTTTGGAATTTTGGGGGATGCTCTGTGGTTTTTGGAGAGCAGCTTTGCCTGATAGGCAGTATCAGGGAGAAGCTTGGCAATATTGGGGATGTGACTGTGCTATTTATCATCCTGGGGTGCGAGTTTGAAGGATTTGGGGAACAACCTCGCATCTGATGTCCAACACTGGAGTCCAGCATTGCACTGTGTACACTATTGGGGTGCGACTTTGTACCATATATGTTACATTAAAGAGCAACTTTGCTGACTATAAAATATCACAGAGCAGCGTTGGGCAGCAGCTCTGTGAGGTTTCTCGTCGTGGAGTGCAGCTTCCCAATATCTGGGGTACAAATGGGCATCATTTATGGTATCAGGATGCACTTTGCAGTGTTTGGGGGCTGCTGTGTGGTGTTTGGTGGGGCAGCTTTGCATCTGATTTAGGACATCAGAGAGCAGCTTGGCAATACTGGAGTGAAACTGGGTGAGGTTTGTCATCTCAGGGTGCAGCTTTGTGGGTTTTGAGGTGCAATTTTGCATTATTTTGAGCAACAAATGCAACTTTGCAACGCCAGGGTACAATTGCAGCATTTGAGGGGCAGCTTCACACCCAATTTACAATATTGGGGTCCATCATTGCACTATTTTTACTGTTGGGGTGCAAATTTGCATCATGAATGTGACATTCAGGAGCATTTTTGTCATACTTAAAGTATCAGGGACAACCTTGGCACTCTTTGGGTTGTGGCTGTGCAGCATTTCTGGTGTTTGGGATGCAGCTGGTGGTGTGTGCCATCAGGGGGTGCAGCTTTCCAGTATTTCCCTGCTGCAAGCCAGGATTTTGCGGGGCTGCAGCTGGAACTTGATGGGGTTTCAACCTCTCTGGCGGGATTTATGACCTTTGGGATGTGTTTTGGGGTCTGCAGAGCCCGTGGCAGCGGCTGGTGAAGAGGATGACGCGCTTCTTCACCAAGCTGGACGCTGATGGCTCGTACCGCGCGCTGAGGGAGGTGTGTGAGAAGATGGGCTACGGCTGCAAGATGAGCTGCACCAACCAGGTGGGGACTGGGGGCAGCACCAGGGAGTGGCACCCCCAGGCCTTTGCATTGGTACATAACTCAGGGCACCCCTCCCCTTGGCAGGTCACCATCTCGACCACGGACAGGAGGAACAACAAACTCATCTTCAAGGTGAACCTGGTGGAGATGGAGAGCAAGATTTTGGTGGATTTTCGCCTCTCCAAGGTGAGCAGGGAGATCAGGGTGGGCACGGGGTGGTGGATGCACAGTGTGGGAGGTCGGGTCTGGCAAGGGGGTGCAAAGGGATGAAGGACCTTGTGAAGTGGGTGCAGGACCATGCATGGTGGGTGGAAGGTGAGTGTGACGGGATGGAGGACCATTCAGATGGGGTGCAAGGTGATGCAGGGGGTGTTCAGGGGGATGCAGGCCCATGCAGGTGGGTGCAGGGGTGGTACAAGGGGACGTAACTCCCTGTTCCTGCCTGCACAGGGAGATGGCCTGGAATTCAAGAGGCATTTCCTGAAGATCAAGGCCAAGCTCAGCGACATTGTCAGCACACAGAAAGTCTGGCTGCCCGGCACCTGAGCCCCTGCACCCCCCCTCCTCCTCCTCTTCCTCCTCTTCCTTCTATTCCTTTTCTTCCTTCTCTTCCTCTTCCTCCTGGTTGAGCTCCAGTGGCAGCATCCAAACAGTGTGAAGGTGCCCAGCCTCGTGTTTTAGGTTTTGAAGGTTCAATAAAGTTCTGGGGGACACGAAGCAATGCCGGGAGGTTGCGGTGGGCTGTTCACTCTGAAACCTACGGATGGCACAGCTTTGCCTAGCCAGCAAAAATCCCACTCCGGGATCTCTGCCGAGCCCTAAACCAGCCCCAAGGTTGAGGGGCTGACCCCCCCTGCCCCACTACCCCCCTCCCTGCCCTGTCTCAGGGCAGTGGCTGCCCTCGTTTTCCAGCCTCTAATTGCTTTTCGGAAGGACTAACGAGCCCAGAGCTGCCAGGGGTTGTTAGCGCTGGAGCGAGAGAGGAGAGCCAGGGATTAACCCCATCCCCCCCCAAAAAAGAGCATCCCTCAAAAAAACCCACCCCAGGTTGCAAGCCCTGAGACATCTCCCCAAAGGTGCACTGGCGTTTGATTATTGGGGTAAAAAACTCTTGTTTTCCTTGTCTTCCCCCTTTTCTTTAGTCTTTTTTAATATCCCTTTCCCTGGCTTTTTCTGTTTTCCTGGTGGGAACCCCCCTTGGGCGAAGCAATTAGCGGCGATTTTTTAATTGCATATTTATATTGCAGCTGGGGAGCGAGACCCCGGCAGCGGGCGAGGGGGAGGCAGGAAGACGCCGCGCTCCGACCTTGTTTGCTTTTCAGCCGGGATTAAGTGCTTTTAATTGTCCTGGAGATCACAGATTGCGGCCGGGGGGGATAATTAGGCTGAATACAGGGTTTTCTGGTTCATTCCCCCCAGGAATTTATATTTCTAAGGGCATAAAAAAGTAGAAAAGCTTCAGGAATGCCTCGGGAATTGAGTGTTCGACAGGCATGAGGCTGGACACAACTCGTTGCATGTGTGGGTGCCAGCACAACAAGTTTTTCACCTGTTACCTGCTGGAAAGGGGATGTTTTGGGGAGTCACAGGCACATTCCCACCTGCTCAAGATGCTTCAGGGGCAATTGGACACCACTCACACTATGCCATGGTCTCGAGCATTAGCCAGGCTCCATTATCCCACGGGAATTATTTTCAACCCTAATTTTTAGGGGTTTTTGGTTTGTTTTTTAACTCCATAGAGGGGATTATTTTCCGCTTTTGGGGTCTGAGGGGGAAATTCGAGGGGGATAAAAGGTTTGTGTTCTGATGTGGCCGGGTGGGGGGGGCTGTGCCGAGCCGTGCCCTGAAAGCGCCCTTTGTGCAGCCCCGCCGGGGATCTGGTGCACTCGGAGGCACCGGAGCGTGGCAAATCCTTAAACCAACAGCACGGCCGGGGCTTCTGCCCCCACCTCATCCCAAATTCATGGCACTCCAGCGGGCACAGGGGGTGCTGGCGGCCCTCGGCCTCCTCGCAGCATCCCAGGAGCAGAGTTTGGGATGCACAGGTAGGAAAGTGCTGGAGGATGCAGGATGGAGGATTCAGGATGCAAGACTGGGACATGCAATTTAGAACACAGGTTCAGGATGGGGGATGGAGGATTTAGAATGTAGATGCGGGTGTAGGATTTAGGATGTAGATGCAGGATGCAGGACAGAGAACTTGGAATGGAAATGGGGGACATAGGATTTGGGACCTAGATGCAGGATGTAGATGTTGGATGCAGGATTTGGGATGTAGGCGCAAGTTAGAGGATTTATTATGTCGATGCAGGATGGGTGAACTTGGGATACAGATATGGGACATAGGATTTAGGATATGGATGCAGAGCAGAGGATTTAGGATGTACATAGGGACGTAGGATTTCAGATATAGTTACAGGATGGAGGATTTAGGATATAGATGCAGGACAAAGAACTTGAGATGTAAATGTGGGAATCCAAACAGGATTCAGGATGTAGATGCAGGATTTAGGGTGCAGGATTAAGGATGCAGATGTGGGATGTGGCACTTGGAATGTGGGATGGATGATTTACAATGTAAATACAGAATGCAGGATGTAGAACTTAGGATCAAGATGTGGGATGTAGGATTGGAAATGTAAATGCAGAATTTGGAATAGAGAATTTGGGATGCAGGTGAACGATTTAGGATGTAGATGCAGGACACAGAATGGAGAATCTGAGATATGGGATGGAGTATTTTGGATTTAGATGGGGGCATATGATTTATGTTGCAGATGTAGAACATAGGACTTAGGATGTAGAGGACAGGGTGGGATAGAGGATTTAAGATGTAGATGCAAGACACAGGACAGAAGATGCAGGATGCAGATGTGGGATATAGGATTTGGGATGCTTTTGCAGGATGCCAGATCCTGAGGGGCTGTGGAAGCAGGATTTAGGCTGCAGATGCATTTAGGATGTGGGATGCAGGATTCAGGATGCAGACACAGGATTTAGGGAAAAAGAATAGAGGATTTAGGAAGCAGATAGAGGATTTAGGCTGCAGACACAGGTTCCCAGGTGCAGCGTGGACTATTTAGGATGCAGATGTAGGTTTTAAGACACAGAACAGATGATGCAGATGCAGGACACAGGAGAGGGACTGCAGATGTGGGATGCAGAATGCAGGACATGGGATGAAAGGGCAGAAGCAGGATTTGGGATGCAGATACAGAACATGGGGTATAGGAGCAGAATTTAGGATGCAGAGGTGGGGATACAGGATAGGTGATGAGGGAAATGGAATTCAAGGTGCAGATGAAGGGTGCCAGCTGCACGGCATGGGTTGCAGAGGTGGGATTTGGGATGTAGAGGTGGGATGTGGATGCAGGACATGGAATGCAGAAATGGGACTCAGGGTGCAGATGCAGATATGGGATAGAGGTGCAGGACAAGGGATGGTCCAGCCCCAGAGCACCACGGCACAGCCCCAGCAGTGCACAGGGATCTTGCGACACCCTCGGAGATGGGGAGTGCGTGCAACGAGCCGGGAAATGCAGATTTCCAAGGAAAAACTGTCACTTTCCAATCCTAAACAGGGATTTCGCAGCTCGTCCCCCATCTGGGAGGCAGAACCTGGCCGTGTGGCCACATCTGCCTGCCAGATGTGCCGAGGAGGGGAACGGAGCCCCCGCGGATGGGAAACCTCCCCACCCCTCCCCGGCCCGAGGGAGCCAGGTTGGGAATGCTGCTCTCCCATATCACACCTGCTCTGGAGAAATGCCTGGATGGGACCGGGGAGGAGCGGGAAGGACTGGAAGGGATCAATCCGGCCTCTCAAATGATTTTCATTGCAATTAAGCTTTTTTTCCTATGGCGGGGGGAGGGTGGGGATGAGGCACAGCCAGGGTGCAGCTGTAGGGGGCACAGCCCAGTATAGCCCAGTATGGACCAGTAAGGACACTGAGCTGAACTTGCACAGTGGCCTGGGTGGGGTGGGGGTCCCCGGTGAGGCTGGTCTGACCATCAGGGTTTATTGGTACCCTCAAGGTCCTGGCAGAGGGACAGAGATGTGGATGCTGGATGCAGGAGGTGGGATGGATACGCAGGATGCAGGGTATGGGAAAGGGATGTTGGATGCAGAGGCAGGGTTTGGGGTGCAGGCTCAGGACATGGGATGGTGCAATTTGCTGGGGCGTGGGGGGGGCAGGATGTGGGTGCAGCTGGAGAATGTGGGATAAAGGGTGTGGATGCAGGACATGATGCAGATGCAGGATTTGGGATGCAGATGCAAGAAGCAGGATGCATGGGGCAGGATGTGGGATGAAGGGTGAAGGTGCAGGACATGGTGCAGGATATGGGATGTAGCTGCAGGGCTCAGGGTGCACATGCAGTATTTGGGATGCAGATGTGGCACGCAAGAATTGGGATGCAGGATGCAGCTGCAAGATACAGCTCTGGAATGTGAGAAGTGGAATGCAGGATGTGGGATGAATGGTGCAGATGCAGAACATGGGGTGCAGGGCTCAGGGTGCAGATGCAGGATTTTGGATGCGGGATGCAGCTTCAGGGTGCAGATCTGTGGGATCGGTATGGGACACATGTAGGGTGAAGATGTGAGATGCAAAAGCAGGAAGCAGCTGGAGAGTGCAGTTCTGGGATACAAGAAGTGGGGTGCACAATCCAGGGTGCAGAGTGGGATGCAATGTCATTGTGCAGTGCCAGGTATGGATATGGGGTGCAGGATGCAGATGGGGAGTGCAGGAGGCAGATGTGGGATTCAGGATGGTGATGTGGGGTGCCAATGCAGCTCCAGGATGGTGACTGACCACTTTGAGCAGAGAAAAATAGCAAATGCATTTCCCATCTGTTTTTTAGGGGCAAATTTGGAATTTTCCCATTAACATCAGCTTTTGGGGGACTAGAAATCCAACACGTTTCCAGAAACAATTTCATTTTCTGAACTGCCCACATCAGCTCAGTGTCTTCAGGAGAGAAATATGCATTTGAGAAAAACCCCTAAAACTGGAGCAATTCCATCTGAAAACACCCAAATCCAGCATTTTCCTTTGTAAATCCGTGTCTCCCTCCTTTCTCCTCAATATTTCCCACTGTGGAGGTGCCTGGAGGGCTGGATTTGTTGGATTTTTAACTCAGGAGATGTTTTAGCTCTCACAAAAGCATCACAGCAGACTCGGGAATGCCGCCACATTAATAAAAGCAAAAATGCAGAGGAGTCTGTTAAGGAAACTCCTGCAAAAATCCCTTCCAGAAACATTGTGGGCACCGTCTGCTCTTGGTTTGGGCTTTCCCCCCCTTTTATGTCATTGGGAAAATGAGTTTTGCAGGTCATCAAGTGCCTGGAGGATGGCATAAGGTGGATTTTTGCAGCAGGTTTGGCCCCTGAATCCTGCTGTCAGTGTCAGGGAGGCAGTTTGTGGGGAAAAACCTGGCATTTACAGCTTAAAACTGGGATTTTCAGGTTAAAACCTACAAATACCCCTGTAAATTGGCACTGTGGGTGCAGCCTGGCAGTGATGCCAGGGACACGGCTGAGGCCCCAGCAGTGCCTCTTGCCTGGCAGGCAGGAGAAGGAGAAAAATGCTTTAAAAAGGTAAAAAAACCTCCAAAGAAGGAGGCTGAGGTCATTTTCTTGGCGAGGAAGTCGGCTGCTTCCAAATGCCTCCGGGTCGGGTTTAATATCAGCAGAAACATTCTTGGGCAGGGTGGGGAGCAAGCGCTGCTCTCACCATTGAAAGCAGACCCCCCAAGCCCCAAAACACCCTAAAACCCCCTCAAAACACTCCCAAAAAAACCCAAATCAGCCCCCCAAATTGCTGCTTTTCAAACCCCAGGTGTGGAGTAACTGAGCATTGGGATGGGAGAAGTGTGAAACCAATTCATGGAAGACGGAAAAATCCCCCCCTGGGAGTGGAGAACTGTGTCTGTAAGTGGGGTTTGAGCATCATTTGGCCTCTGCTGGGATTTTTGGGATGAAGAGAGGAGGCAAGAGAGGGAAAATGCCATTTTCTCCATTGTCCTGGAGGGTTTTGTAGTCGCTTCATTCCCTCCTTTATTTAACATCATCTTGCCAGACTCAAGACCCAGCAACCCCTCAGGCAAATGGATGTTGGTGCAAGGAATATCCTGCTGGAAAACACATCAAAAAAGAAGGGGAAAATCAGATGGATTGCATCTGCCATGCTCTGCTCAGAGGGCTGAGCATCTCAGGGACCTGTTGGTGCCTTGTGTGAGCCTTTGGCCACCCTACAGACCTGTTGTGGCTTTTCCAGGGATTCTAAACATTAGGAGGGGGTGGTTTGACCACATTTGTTTTGCTGAACCTCTCCAAAACCCAAATCAGAGCTCAGGGGGTGGGAGATGCAGGGGAAGGTTATTAAAAAATAAGGGGAAAAACCCCAAAAAAACAGGAACTGAAGGGGCAAAAGGAGTTTGGGACTGCAGCAGGGCAGGGATGTGGCAGTGGCAGGGATGCTGTGGGAAGAAGGGATGTGGTGGATAGCAGGGATGCTGCACCTTGTTGGGGATGTGCATCCCACCAGAATCAAGGCAGAAACAAACATTCCCCGGGAGAACTGGCAGGACAAGAAGCATCAGGAAGGCTCTGAGCCCACTGTGAGGGAGGCCATGAAGCAATGCTCTGGCTGGGAAGGGGATTTTTCCTCCACGCTTGCACATTCCTCCCGTCAGCAGTATTTACACGACGGCACCAGGAGAAATCCCAGGTCAGCCGGACCATCTCCTACTGGGTATCACCCCAGTGCTGCAGCCCCACAGCCCCTTGCTTCTTAATCCTCAGTTTTTCTCCCTGATCCTTTAAGTTTGTTCTATCTGTACCCCATGGGTGCAAACCTCCCTATGCAAAAGTCCTGTTTATGGCATTCCAGAGCAGTCCTTCCCGAAATCTTTCCCATCCCTGTACCCAGAGGTTCCCCTTGGGCCTTTTGTAGGGACAAGACTGCTGTAGGGCTGCTCTCAAGTGCAGAGTTTGGGATGGATTCCATGGGGTTGCTCCATCTCCAGGCAGTGCTGGAAAGACTCAACAGCAATGTCTTCACCTGGAAATGGGCACTGGGAAGTGTTGCAGAGCTCAGAGATGTTTGCAGGAATGTTTGTGGGATGCAGGGATGCAGCACACAGGGATTCTGGCAATTCACAGGGATGTTTGCAGCATCCAAGGCTGTTTGCAGCAGTGTGCAGAGATGCTCGCAGCACATGGGAATGTTTGGAACATGTGGGATGCCAGTGGTACGTCAGGGCATTGGCAATGCACAGGGCTGTTCGTGGGATGCAGGGATGTAACATGCAAGAATGTTGGCAATGCACAGGGATGTTTTTGGGATGCAGAGATGCTGACAATGCGCAAGGATGTTTGTGGGATGGAGTAATGCAGCACACAGGGACGTGTGTGGGATGTAGGGATGCTGGCAATGCAAAGGGATGTTTGTGGGATGCAGAGATGCAGCATACAGGGTTATTGAAAGTGCACAGGGATGTTTGTGGGATGCAGGGATGCAGCATGCAGGGTTACTGTAAGTGCACAGGGGTGTTTGTGGGATGCAGGGATGCAGCATGCAGGGTTACTGTAAGTGCACAGGGGTGTTTGTGGGATGCAGAGATGCAGCATGCAAGGTTATTGAAAGTGCACAGGGATGTTTTGGGATGCAGAGATGCAGCATACAGGGTTATTGAAAGTGCACAGGGATGTTTGTGGGATGCAGAGAAGAAGCATACAGGGTTACTGTAAGTGCACAGGGATGTTTGTGGGATGCAGGGATGCAGCATGCAGGGTTATTGGCTGTTCATGGTGCACAGCAATGCTCACAGCACATGGGGGTGCACGAAGCCACTTTGCAGGAGCCAGGAACACCTGCAGCAGCTTTCCAGGCTTTCCATGCCCCAGTTCCCCCTCCTGAGAGCGAGGGCCGCCAGTTTGCTCCCGGCTCAGCCCCACGGGACGCTGTGGCGTGGGGAGACCTGGCCGTGCCGCGGGAGCCGGGCTGGCGGCTCCGCACTCGCGCTTGGCGGGCGGCCAGGGCGGCGCTGGGGGCCCGCTGCTCGCCAGATGCGATAAGGAAAGGTTTGGCCGAGGCTGGAAAAAGAAAGAAAAAGAACAGGGGAGGGAGGGGGGGAAAAAAAAAAGGAAAATAAAAAAGCAAAAGCAAAGCAAATTCCTTGGCAAATCAAAGCAAAATGCTTGTGCGTGGCCTTGCATCCAACTATCAGTGTTGATAAGGGGCTCCAGGGAGAAGAAGGAGGAGGAAGAGGAGGAGGAGGAGGAGGTGAGATGACTCCAGGGACGTGACAGCAATCACTCTTCATTGCAAAAAACCTGTCAGGTTTCCCAGTGCCATGTGACAGGGGGTCAGGGAGCCCTCGTGCCTCAGTTTCCCCACCTTGTGCATGCAGAAGTGGGGGAAAGGGGGCTAAAACTGCCTTGGAGGGGTTAAATGAGGAGATTTTCTGCCGGGTTTTATCCAAAACATATGTTTTCACCACTATTCGAGTTATCTGGGATATTTCCTGCATGTTTGCTCCTATGGCAACCAGCCCAGCATGAAAGACCTATTTACTGGGCCTGGGGATAAGGAACAGCCATATGGTGTCAATTTTGAAGGCGCTCCATCCCCTCCGCCCATCTCCTGTTCTCCCTCCACCACGGTCTTGGCCCCTCCAGAGGAGTCCACAGAGAGCGGGGTCCAGCCAGGGTTGGGAATGGCTTGACAAGGTGAGGTGGGTTTGGGGAGCTCAGAGAAGGTGGTGATGGGCTGCAGGGGTAGTTTGAGATCCTTCAGGATCCTTCAGAAGATAGGGATGGACTGAAGGTACCTTCAGAATCCTTCTGAGATCCTTCAGGAGATACAGATGGAGTGAAGATACGTGCAGAATCAGTCTGAGGTCCTTCAGGAAACAGGGATGGAGACAAGGTATCTACAATATTGATCTGGGATCCATCAGGAAGATAAGGCTGGAGATGAGATACCTGCAACAATGAGGTCTGTCCAGGAGAGAAGGTTGAGGACAAGCTGCCAGCATCATGAGCCAAAGGTCCATTCAGAAGCTAGGCTTGGAGACCAGTTACCTGCAATGTCATCCTGAGATCCATCCGTGAGACCAGGCTGGAGACAACCTACAGCAAGGCTCACTCCAGCTTGGCCTGGGGCAGACAGCTCCTGGGAGAGTCCTATGGGCCTTGGAGAACTCTGATCACCCGAGGAACCCACTGCAGGGATGCAGGGAGGTCTGTCCCATGCTCAGCAGGTCCAGGCTCTTCTTGGAGGTAACCCAAATGCCCTGGGAATCCCAACAAACACTGTGCAGGGACATTCTTTGCTCCTTCCTAATGACTGGGGCAAGTTAGGACCCAGTGCCAGAGCGGCCCCATGGAGTTAAATGACCAAAATACAGGGAAATGGGGCAAAACTGCCCTCTAGTCTGATGGGGAAAAAATATTAAATAAAAAAGAGTACTTTCTAACAATTCTAATTTTCTTTTATTGCCACTGGGCGTTTGCTGCAGGGGAGATGATAAAGCTGGGCAGGACCAGGCGCAGCATGGGACAGGAGATTGTAGGAATGATTCACTCCCAAAGCCTCCTGCAGAGGTATTTCTGATGAGAAAGAAAAAAAGAAAAAAGAAAAAAAAAAAAAAGGAAAAATACCCTACAAACCCCCAAAATAGATTAGTTGGTGGTTTTTTAAGAAAAAAAGAGGTTTTACAGAAGTGACCCTTCCCACCAATCTCACCAGTTTTCTTTTTATTAAGGGAAAAAAAAGGCTTTCAGCCAGAATAAACCTTTCCAATGAAAAGGTGTGTTTGGGTCAAAAAGCCACTTTTTACTTGGGGGGAAAAATAAACCAACAAAAAAACCGTGTCCAATGCATGAAGTGATGGGTTGCCAAATATCATGGGGAGAATACAGCTTCTTTGCGGCCAACATCTCTCCTGCTTCTTCTTCTCCTTCTCCTTCTCCTCCCTTCCTTGTCCTTTGACTTCTCCTTCTCTTCCTTTCCTCTCCTCCTGCTCTTTTCCTCTCCTTCTGTTTTCTCATCATGTCTTTTCTCTCCTCATCATTTTCATCTTATCTTGCATCTTCTCATCTCTTAATCTTCATCTTCTCTATCCAGGTGATGTATGTTTCCACATCTGCTCCACCTTAACACCCTTCCAGGCTTTGTGCCCCATTCGTGCTCTGTGCCTCGGTTTCCCCAGTCACACACGTGCCCATCAGGCTGCACAGCACATTCACTAGCTGATGCCACCCATCAAGGGTGGGTGGGCACCAGGCTGGCACCTGCTGTCCCCTCCTCTAAAGGGACACACAAACCTTCCCTCGATGGAGATCGTTGGGTGTGGATGGGCAGTGGGGTGCTGGCTGGGAGACATGGGGACTGGGACAAGGGACATGGAACTGGGACAGGTCACCTGCTGGGGACTGGGCCAGGGGGATGGGACCAGGGTAAGGTGATGGGAACTGGGAAGGGGTGACAGGGAAACGGATGGATGGTGGTTACTGGGATGAGGGATCTGATGGGGACAGGGATGGGGTGATGGGTCCTGGACAAGGGGACAGGAGAATTTAACTGGCATGGCGTTCCTACTGGGGATAGAGCAAAGGGACCAGGACAAGGAACCCAGCAGAGCCCAGCATGGCAGGGAGCATCTCCCATCCTCAGCCCCTCCACCCTGGCCCTGAGCTCTGCACCCAAACCCGCAGGGGTGGAGGTGAGGACGGGGGTCCCCGGCTCGCTCGCCCCCAGCCCGCGGCGGTGCCGGGCGGTCCCGCGGGGCTGGGAGCGCCGGGAGCTGCCGGCTCAATGCCGGGGCCTCGCTCCCACGAGCGGATGAAAGGCTCCCTGTCCAAACGGCATTAGACGCGCTGCGAAGGCTCATTCCCGATCGGTCACGCTCCGAGGCGCAGCTGCAAAACCCCCTCCGTGAGCCCGGGATGCTCCGGGGGCTTTGTTCGGAGCAGCCCCGCTTCCCGGGGAACCGTGACAAGACGATGGGATTACGGGGCAGGAGAAATAAAATAAAATAAAAATCAATCTCGCTTGGGCCACGCTGGCTGGGCGGAAAAACAAAAGGGACCTTCGAATTCCCCCGTGCTCCTGCCGGGAATGATGGCCCCACTGCTTTTGGGGAAGGGGCACAGAGAGGGCTTGAGGGTCCCCAAGGAGGGAGAATGGCTTTTTTTGTGGTATTCCCCCCCATTTCTTCTCCCAAATCCCAGAGACGAGTGATCAAGGAAAAGGAAAAAAAAACTTGCAAGGAGGTAAACCTTATGAGGAGGGAAAACCTTGCTTGGAGGAAAACCCTGTGAGGAAGGAAACTTCAAACAGAGAAAAGCCTTGCAAGGAGGTAAAGCCTCGCAAGGAAGGAAGTCTCCAAGGAGGAAAGCTTTACATGGAGGAAAATCTCGGAAAGGAAAATCTTGCAAGGGGATAAAACCTAGCAAGGATGAAAGCCTTGAACAAGAAACGAAATCTTGTAAGTAGGAAAATACTTGGAGGAAAACTTTGCAAGGAAGTAAAACCTTGCAAGCAGGAGAAATTTTGTGAGGAAGGAAACCTTGCAAGAGGAAAATCCTTTCAAGGAAGGAAACCTCACAAGAAGGAAGACCTTACATAGAGGGAAAATTTTGGATGCAGAAAAAACCTCGCCTGAAAGAAAATCTTACAAGGAGGAAAACCTTTGATAAACAAGGAAATCCTGCAAGGAGAAAAACCTTGAAAGGGAAAAAACATGCAAGGAAATAACCCCTTGCAAAGCAGGAAAAACCTTGCCAGGAAGGAAACTTAGTGAGGAAGAAAGTGCAGCGAGGAGGAAAAAAACTGGAAGGAGGAAACCCTTTCAAGGAATGAAAGCCCACACGGAGGAAGGGAGCAGGTTGAAGAGCGTGGTTCTGCACTTTCCGTCTCGGAGCAGCCCGATCCCTCCCGGCACAAAGCCCGGCACGGTTTGGCCGAGGTTAATTGGGTTAGCACGCGGCTAAAGGGCGTAGCTTGTCCAGGCGCCTGCTCCCTAATGAGCATCTCATTTGAATCTATGCAAAATAGCAGGGAGCATGGAGACATGCTAATTAAAGCGATTGCTGTTCGCTAATTAAGCAGCAATTCTCCTGCCCAAGAGGGTATTCTCATGCAAATAGCACTCGAGGAGGGGAAAAATCGCCCCAAAAATTGGACAGGGAGCAACTGCAATTTGGCATCAGTCCTGGTCTGTGAAACACCTTTGTTATAATTCTCATTTTGAGTCTTTTTACCCCAAAATAGCAGACCTGGTCTCTTCTGTCCTGAGAGTGATGCTCAAGCTTTTCCAGTGGCTGCCACAAACTGAGTGATTTAACATCTTGTCTGAGCTAACTCCAATTTTGTTCCATTTTGGGGGCATTTTCTTCAGATTATGCGATTTCTAATCTGCCAAGGATTTCTCTACTCTTCATTTTCTTTCTTTTTTTACCCTTTTACACTTGTGGAAATAATTATGTCCTACAGGAAACCTCCTGAGGGATAAAATTAGGGCTGGTAAAGACAGGGTAGTGCAGCGTGTTGGTCTTGCAGGTTTGTCTGAAAACCAAAAGATTTTGTCCCAAGTCTGTTTCTTTTAATTTTTTTTTAGCTTATTTCTCCATTATTTTTAAACACAGGAAATAAAATTCTTTGCAACCTGTTCCATGCATTGTTGAAGCCTTTCCAGGCAAAACCCTCCTCAAGATAGAAATCTCTTTCCAGCCACCATGTGTTGATAGGACCAAAATATAGCATATCCTCCACCAAAAAAGGCAGGTTGAGCATATGTTGGGTGTATTCGGGGCCTTTTGGAAGGGGCCAAGGGTTTGAGCCCAGGATGAACCCTCAATAAGGCCCCTTTTTGCTGGCGTTCAGTCGGTGGGTGAGGGATGTGTGGCCGCCCAGACGCACAGGTGCAGTGCCTGCGTGTGCTTGCACAGCTCTGTGGGTGCACAGCTGCAAGGGGCTCAGTGGTCCAGAGGGAAATTCTCCTCCAGAAGCCATTTGCTTCACCTTGGGCTCCTGGGCTTTGCTGAACACCCATGGAACACCCTGAGGTTCCTTCTCTCCGTATTTCCTATCCCAACCTCTGTGTTCCCTGTGTCCATGGAAAAGTCTTGCTTAAAACGTAGGGAATTGGGGCTTGGAGCAACAGTCCAGGGGAAGATGTCCCTGCCCACAGCAGGGGGGTTAGAACTGGACAGATTTTAAGGTCCCTTTCAACCCAAACTATTCTGGGATTCCATGATGGAGACACCCACTTTAGGTGGGATGGTCTCTGCTACCATGGAAAACCAGCTCCTGTTTTCCACCTGAATCCTGCTCAGCTGGCCAGGAGCCATCAGTGCTCTCTCTTTATCCCGGGGCTGGGTGCTTTCTTGGTGGGTCCTTGGGTGCATGGCCCCATGGCTGTGTGGGCAGCCGGTCCTGTGGGTGCCTGGTCGACCAGTTCCCGTCGTCCGTGTTCCTAGCCCCAGTCGGTTTGGGTGCCCTGTCCCGGTCCCACGTGTTTCCAGTCTGTTCATGTTCCCAGTCATTCCATGTTCCTGGTCATTCCCTGTTCCTGGTCATTCTGTGTTCCCTGTCCCACGTGTTCCCAGTCATTCCATATTCCCGGTCATTCCCTGTGCCCTGTCATTCCCTGTTCCCTGTCATTCTCTATTCCCTGTCATTCCCCATTCCAAATCATTCCCCGTTCCCAATCATTCCCCGTTCTCGGTCATTCCCAGTTCCCAATCATTCCCTGTTCCCACTCATTCCCCATTCCCAATCATTCCCCGTTCTCGGTCATTCCATTCCCAATCATTCCCCATTCCCAATCATTCCCTGTTCCAAATCATTCCGTTCCCAATCATTCCCCGTTCCCAATCATTCCCTGTTCCCAATCATTCCGTTCCAAATCATTCCATTCCCAATCATTCCATTCCCAATCATTCCGTTCCCAATCATTCCCCGTTCCCAATCATTCCGTTCCCAATCATTCCCCATTCCAAATCATTCCCCATTCCCAATTGTTCCCCGTTCCCAATCATTCCGTTCCCAATCATTCCGTTCCCAATCATTCCCCGTTCCCAATCATTCCCCGTTCCCAATCATTCCATTCCCAATCATTCCCCGTTCCCAATCATTCCCCGTTCCCAATCATTCCGTTCCCAATCATTCCGTTCCCAATCATTCCCCATTCCCAATCATTCCCCGTTCCCAATCATTCCGTTCCCAATCATTCCCCGTTCCCAATCATTCCATTCCCAGTCATTTCCCGTTCCCAATCATTCCCTTCCCAATCACTCCGTTCCCAATCATTCCCCGTTCCCAATCATTCCATTCCCGGTCATTCCCACCCCACGCGCACGTGCACCCCCCCCCGCCCCGCCCCTCCCCTTAAAGGGGCCGCCGCTCCCCCCTCGCCGTGCCGATGGGCCCGCCCGGCCGGCCCCGCTGCCCCCCCCGCGGCCGGCCGTGGTTCGCTCGGCTGTGGGGGCGGGGCCTGCCCGTGCCGGGGGCGGCGGGGCCGGGGGAGCGGGATCGGAGCGGGATCGGGATCGGGATCGGGAGCGGAGCGGGATCGGAGCGGCCGGGCCCGCTGGATGGAGGCTCCGGCCCGCCTGGGGTGTCCTGGCGTCCCGCCGGCACCGGCAGCGGCAGCGGCACCGCGGGCAGCGGCGCGGCGCGGCCAGGAGGTACGGCCGGCGCCGTGAGGGGCGGGCGGGGCGGGCGCGGCCCCTCCGAGCGGGGCGGCCGCAGGTGCGGGGTGTCCGGTGCGGGGTGTCCGGGTGCGGAGTGTCCCGGTGCGGGGTGCGGGGTGTCCCGGTGCGGGGTGTCCCGGTGCGGGGTGCGGGGTGTCCCGGTGCGGGGTGCCCGGTGCCCCGTACCCGGTGCGGGGTGCGGGGTGTCCCGGTGCGGGGTGTCCCGGTGCGGGGTGTCCCGGTGCGGGGTGCCCGGTACCCGGTGCGGGGTGCCCGGTACCCGGTGCGGGGTGTCCCGGTGCGGGGTGTCCCGGTGCGGGTCCGGCCGCCCGCACGGACCCCGCACAGCCCGCGGTGCCGCCGGAGCGCGGGGCTCGCCCCGGGCTGTGCTTGGCTCTCCCTTCCCGGGGAAAGCTCCTCCGCTCCGCTCTGTGTGTGATTAAAACGCTGCTCTGCTTGAAGGAGGTGCCACAGGGGGTGGGTTTGGGGTCGCGTCCAGCCGCTTAACCGCCTTAAAATTGTTAATGTCAGTGTTTTTAACCTGTAAGGTCACTTTTCCCCGCAATTAGAGCGGTGGAAAGGCAGTGCCTGAGGCAGGAGGTGTGTGATGCCCGAGGACTCCGGCTGTAAAGCATTCTGACACCTTATCTCTGATTATTACTATTATTTTTATTGCGTTAAGCTGCCTCTATCCTTAAAGCCACACGATTCATGAATTTTAAGTGACTTTCCCGTGCTTTGTCTGTCTCTTTGCAAAAAAAAAAAAGAATGATACAGTTCCTGACTTCTAAGGGAAGAACCTTCCAGTCGTCTATCCCATACTTTGAATACTGGTGTTTTTTAAACCAAAAGGGATGTGTTTTTCAGGTGTGACACACTGCTGGGCAGAAAACGGGCAATGTTTATTTTGCCCCCGCCTCGTAACTGTGTAAAGGATTGGTGAAGGGGTAAAGTGATGGCTTTATGTAGCTTTTTCTTTTTAATTATTATTTTACTGCTTTCCCCAACTGCTTTGCTGCCTCTGGGAGGGAGTAGCTGTGCCGAGCCTGCGGCTGTAAAGCTGTCAGCTCTGAGGGGCTGTTTACTCAGTGAGGTCTATCTTTCACACATGCACCAGAAACACAATTTACCAACCCAAACACAAGCCACGGCCACCGAGGGTACCAGGAGCACAGAAACTTTGCTTCTCTGGGGTTTTCTCCTCCGTGGCCCAGCGTTTGCTTTGAACAAAGCAGGTAATCCTGGGGTGCTGGCGCTCCCAGCCGAACTGCCTGCAGCCCATTTGCTGTTCTGCTCATCTCCCACGGCTCGGTGTTTTGACAGTTGCGATTTATGGGATGTACAGCCCGCCTGTAGCCGCTTTAAGGAGAAAAAGTGCTTTTGTGGTAGTGGTTGCTGAGGGCGACAGCCCGCTCCCTCTCTATTACACAAATTCGCGGTGAACATTTCCCGGCACGGTTTCTTAATGCTTTTCTGTTAAACTTGATATTATTTGCCCTAATTACACCCAGCATGCTTTTGTTCCCCCAAATTAAAATAGGCGGCGAGTGCCTCTTGCGAGTCAGACGCATCAAAACTCAACCCTGCTTTTGCAAAGCAGTTGCAAGTGTGTCTTGTGGGGAGGGTTTGATAATGGAGTGACTAGAAAGAAATAAACATTTTTCTCTTGTAGTTGCCCCCCTCCAAAAAAAGAGGGAAGCCTCTGCCTGCCTCAGTCTGGATCCCAGAAAATCTGCAGGTTTATGGAGAAACCAGGTATTTAAAGCTGGACTCACTGATAGAAATACAAAAGTGGGTTCCACTGGGTTACCTACTGTGTTAAAAGGGATTTTTTTTTCCTCCTCAATGGGTAGGAAGTGAGATGGGAATGGCTCTGGTGTGGAGGGATTAGTAACTCACTGGAGGATGAGTGTGGTGGCTTTGTTGCTTGGATTAATGTGATTTACGCCCCTAAGCTGCCCCGAGTGCTCTTAAACAGCCATACCGGTGTGTGCAAGGTGAAGTGCAGGCAGGCAAGCTTGGATGCACCACAGGAAGCAGCGTGGAGGGTTGGTTTTTGCCATCCTTCGTGCAATCTTGGTGACTTTTCATCCTTTTTCTGTGGGACACCAGCTCTGTGTTCTTTGCCCACCAGGAATGCTGGTGGTGGGGTTTAGGCTGGACCCCTTGTTTGCTCCCTCTCCAGCCTTGCTGGGCTGCACTGGTGCTAAACTTTGCAATTTTTTCCCCAAAACTGAGGCAGGGAGGAAAAAATGCATGCAAGGAGAGGCCTGACTGTGCTGGGCAGAGTCCCACCAGCACTTTCATTATCTCAAGGTGTGCTGTAAGCCCATAAACCGAGGCTCCTGCTTACTTTGGCTCGCTGGTGTGTCAGAGGAATAAGGCAGCTGTGCTCTGACTTCAGGTGATGTCACTTGAGGATTTTAACTGTCAGAGCTTAAAAATACCCTGGCTTGTTTAAAGACTGCTTCTGCAGATGTAGGAGTGGAGGAGCAAAGCACTGGATTGGGCCGTGTGAGCATACAGCCACTCTGGGGTCTGGCTTCTCATAAATCCCCCTCTGCCTGTCCCCCTGCAGACCTGCTCTGCCTGAGGCCTTGGGCATACCACGATTGTGACATTAACTGGTGGCTTCTTGAGGTAAGGCACTGCCATGAAGTATAAGGCCAGTGAAGCTTCAGTGCCAAAAAACTGCAAAGCATGTGATGATTGAATAATTTTGGGAATAAACTGTTTTCTGATGCGATGGTACGGGCAGCACTTTCTCCCACATGGTTGTTGGTGTTACTGGGAGTGTACAGGTCTAGCTGCTGTGATTCTGGTTTGTTTGCAGGGCTGGGTGTGAGGAGCTGTGGGTCATGAGCTGATCTCTGAGTGTTTGTACATGCACGTGTCTCTCTCTGCTGCACAACAAGCTTTATGAAAAAGTTTTACACAGGTTGTGTGATCTATTTCTAATTCTGTGTGAGAAAAGGCATTGAACTTCACACGGATTTCCCGTATCTCCCACCAAACCTGCTCTTCACACCTTCTCCAAGAGTTCCTTTACCTCCTCTCTGTTTGCCAGGCCTTTTGGCCTGTGCTGAAAACCTACTGTGCATCTTCCTTGTTCCCATGCCTGCAGATGTGACTCTTGAGGGTCCTTGCAATGATCTGGTCTTGGCACACAATCCTGCACAAAATTATAGAGAAATGTGGTGAACCTCCTGCTGAACTTGGTTCCATGAGGCTGTGAAGCCTTTGGTTTAGCATCAGAAGCTCTGAGACTTGAGTGAGTCTTAACCCAATCCCAGCAGGTTTGTGGGTGATCTCAGGCAATGTTTTCGATGGAATCACTTTAATCAGTATCTTAGAAATCTACTGAACATCTTTTGTTAAGCAATAATTTGTATAAATTAATTGATACTATAAACGTCACCATTATATGCAGAGTCAGGTCTTTATCTCCTGCCTTGCTTATGATCTATTAACTAGTGAAGAGCTCCCTTGGGCTGAGTCGTGCCCCTCCTCACAGCAGAGGTTTGCTGTCAGTTCTCTGGTTTTTGTGTTTCAGTGGGCTGGGGAGCTTCAGAGCCAGTGCCTGTCTGCAGCTGGAGTGTGACTGATCCAAAAACCTTGTATCAAGTGGAATTGGTTGAATTTCCTCTTTAAATGGGAATTTGCAGCTTGCCTTGCAATCCTGACTCTTAAAGCTGGTACATGGGCAACAAACTAGATTCTCTGTCCACTATTTTTCTATTTTGAGCTATTTGTTAACAGGTGAGCCAGTACTCAATCTGTTCTCCAGATGTTTTTCCTTTCCTACGTGCTTTCTGCTCTCCTGGAGGCCTCCCTGAGCAAACCATGCTATTGGTGTGTCCCCTTCTCCTGCATCATTTGCTCTGGGATAGTGTTTGTCCTTGGCAAAGTAAGCAAAAACCTCTTTGCTGTATTACTGTGGCTGGTGAGAGGTCTCCAGCTACCCTGGCCCAGGAATTTCTAGGCTAGATAGTTTCCTCTGTGTGTGTGTATATATATTAACTTTTTTTCAGTTGAGTGTTCTTCCAGTAATTTCCTTGGTAGATGGCTCAGTACATCTTCCAGGGCTGAGAGTGTCAGAGTTTTCCACTGACTTTTCCCAGCTCACTTTTCCCATTCCAGTGGGGATGATGATTCTCCAGTGACAGTGATCACTTTAGGGGAAATGCTTGTTCAGCCCTGTGAGGGATTGAGCCTTGTGCATTGAGACCACCTGCCTTTCCCATTAAGCCCCTGCTTGCTCTTTCTATGCAAGAAATGTCTGCTGTCTTTCAACAGGAGGGAAAACAATTATGTAAGGTGGGTTATTTTCCCATTTCCCATACCTATGAGATGTCTTGGAGCTCTTCTAGCCAGGTGGGACTCTATTTTTTTCCTTCCCCCTCCCCCCCTTCCCCAGCTCCTTGGGTGCAGTTTCACATTACAGCTCCGTCCGAGGACTCGCTGCTGCAGGAGGTGGCAGGTACATTCCTGCCTCTTCCCTGCTGTGGGAATCCAGCAGTGGAGCAGCCGCAGGGGAATGACTCCAGCTAACCCTTCAAAAAGAAAGAAAAAATACCCAAGCCCCAAACTTTCCTGGATCTTGCCCCACAGTTAGAGTTGTTAAATCTTCCACTTGGATGACTGGAGAGGCCCCAGGGGGCTGGAGAGTCTGATGGGGGGAGATGGCCCCTTTTGGCAGCAGTGGCTTTTAAATTGGCTTTGCTGTCTCCTAAATCTGCTTGCTCCACCACTGAGCCGAGGGCTGGGTGCCTCGCAGAGGGCTCTGGCTGGTCCCCTCCATCTCCTGCCTCTGGAAATGTCCAGTTGAACCAGTTCAGCTTATGGAAACGGCAGGGAAAAGGGATAAAATCGTCCCGAAAGCCGTGAGTGAGGCAGCTTGGCTGGGATATTCCTGTCAGCTTGGCAGCAGGAGGGAGCTGGGGTGGGGGAGCCAAGCGTGATGGGGAAGGAGACCATCCCTTTGGCAGCAGCCAGCGCTCCATGGGGCTGAGCTGAAAGGTGAAACCGCACCCTCGGCCTCACCTGTCTGTCTGATCATGCCTTTGATTTATACTCCGGCTTCTGCTGTTTAGCTTTCCCCACAGACTCCAACCATTGGATCTGATAATGAACCAAGTGGTTGAGCCTTATTTGTTTAATTCAAAGAGAAGTTTAATATTTCCTACCTTGCAGCATATGGAGGCTCTGCCTTGCAGCCCATGGTTTTCCTTGCAGTGAACCTGTAAAATGCCAAGACAAGGGCAAAAAAGGCTCAAGCTGTGAGCAGCCCCTTGTTGGAGTGATCTTGGCAAAGAGGCCAGGCACCACTAGTTTACATTTTTTGGGGTGTTTTGTCTCTGCGAAGGTGGCTGAAGTTTACGCTGCCTGTGAAGTGTTTGCTGCCAGCTCACCTTCCATGTGCTGGTGGGCCCCGGCTGCTTGTGGAGGGGGGCTGTGGGGACCTTCTTGGCCCCACTTAGTCTCAGGTGAAGAACATATGGGTCCAGAATGTCTCTGTAATCACTCTGCAGCATCTGCTGAAATAATGGAGGACAAGAGGATGATGGAGATGTCCAGCCTCCTGGAATTGTCGTATTTTGTGTAGGCACCTTGTGTCTGAGAACAGCCTGCTCTGGCTGAAAATGCTTCTGTTCATGGAGGGGCATGGTAGCGGGGTTTCCTTTCCCAGTCTTCAGTGAGTAAAACAAAGCATTTATTTGGGTAAAAGGCTTCACTCTAAAAAATCTTACAAGAAATTAACCTTTTTATCAATGCTAGCTTGGAAGATAACCCCCAGGTAACTGTTCTCCTGGGGAACAGCAGAAGGGGACAATTAATGTGGCCCCTTCTGAAACAAACTGAAGGTGATTGTTCAAAATTGAAATCCCCTCCTTGCTTCTAGATCAATCCAAGTAAAGTTACTGTGATCAGGTGGTATGTTTAGAGTTTTTAATTTTTTATTTTTTTTTCTTGTTGTTAGTTGAGAGCTGATAGATCGGCCCAAATAAGGCCATGAGAAAGGCTGGCCATTTCCAGGAGGATCCACAGACAGTCCATGCATGACTTGTTGCCTTTATCTCTGAGATCAGGAGATTCCTTTCCAGTGATGGATTAATCCACTCTTGAGTGAATAATATAACCGAGAACAAGTAGGAGCCAGCACTCCAAACAGATGATTTGTTCAGTACATGTGTGCCTCCCTTCCCCTCCCCCTCTGAAAAGTGTCTTTCTTCACTGTTTCATTCAGCCTGTTGAAACCTCACAGCAACCTGTGTCTGCACCAGCCCCAGCCAAAGGCCTCTGCTCCCAGGTGCAGGAGAAGATAAACAACAGCCCCAATGGGCCCAGGATGGAGAGAAGGTGCCCGTGGGCTGCTGGGGCTGTGTTGTCACCCATGTGCACATTTTCCTCACTGTAGGTAGAGATGCTGATGCTGGCACCTGCCCAGGGTGCGCTTGCAGAGCTCTGATCCCTCAGAGGCAATGACTGTACCCAACATGAGGCAGCAGGCTCTGCATCCAGGAAAAGCTGTGTTTATAGAAACTGGAATATTGGGGTCGGAGGAGTGAACTCACTGGGCACAAGGGGATGTCAGTGGATGGCTTCCAACAGAAATATGATGATTCTTCAGTTGTGCCAGGGTGGGTCTGCCAGGCTGGTGCCTCACTGGCAGAGCCGCCACCTCCAGAGCTGCTTGGAGGTGTCCTGGAGCTGTGCACTGGAGGACCCCAGTGACCCCTGGGCAGTCGCTGTTAGCACACATCCAGTGGGGTGCAGGGCTGGAAAGGGAGCTGGTGCAGCTACAAGCCATGGAATTCATGTAGCGGAATCTGTTGTCATCCCTGCGGATATACTGGAATAACTCTTTTGTCAGCTCGTAAACTGTGTCTTGTTGCTTGAGCATCTTGGGACATATCAAGGGCTGGTCCTGTTGATAGGCTCAAAGTGGCTGCGAGGTGTGAGGGTGTGAGATGCCTGGAGAGGTCCTCCTGCTCAGGGTCCCCCAAGGCTGTCACAGTCCTACTGAGAAAAGCTCCAATAGCTCAAGGTCAAGTTGGTGAAAGTCCCCAGCTTTGGTTTTCCTTGTGTCATGAGTGCTGGTAGCCTTGCCTTGATCCCGTGCACTTGGGGTGTGGGATTGGAAGTGCTGGTGGCAGCTTTCAGCTGCGTTTTGGAGGATATCTGTGCTGTGTGGGGCAAAGACAACACCTTTAAAATGGCATTTTCCCTTTGGAGAATGGGATTTGCTGCTGTTGGCTGTCTGTAATTTCTGGGAGCTGAGGAGTTTTGCTGTGTAATGTTCCAACTCCATGTAGATTAGTTTGACTCCGCAATACATTTAAACAATAGCGTGTGGTTTTCCTTTGTTCCCCCCTTCCCCATGATAAGAGTTCACAAAAGTTCCTGAATTAGGGCTCTGTGTGCATATGCTGGAGCGTAGGCTCGGATTTTCATAAAGCTTGCTGAAGGCTGTTAGTGCCCAGGAACTGTTCATGTTCGCGACTGCTTTGTGAAATCTCTTTGTTTCTCAGGAGCCTTTCCCGAAGGTGTGTTTCAGTGTAGCACTGAGATATGTGTTGCCTTAAATACTTTGCAGTGACAGTGTATCACAGCTTGGTGGAGATTTGAAACTCCTCTAATAAAATTCAAGCGAAGGAGGAAAACCCTGAGGGTTTTTTGGAACAGAAGATGTTTTCTGTTCCTGCCACTAATCTCTGTTGCAGAATGAAGTAGGAATGTATACTTTAAATCTTTGTCAGGGTGTAGAAGGAAGCTGGCAACGGATGTAATCAAAAAAGTTATTATCAAAAGTCTCTAAATATGTTGAAATTTCATGTTTAATGATATAATTTTAAATGCAGCTATTCAGACTGAGGCATGTTTTTGGGGTGCAGATTGCACTTCCAAATTGCTGTGTGTGTTGGGATGGGCCAGAGAGGAGTTAGGAACAGCCTGTGGATGGAGGGCACTGCAGAGGTGTGGCTGAGTCTCTTCAGCTCTGTGGTCTCCAGTGAGTGGGGTGGCAGTGGTAAATCGGGGTGTGCGTTTCTAGATTATGGGCTTTGGGGCTGAGCACTTAAAAAATGATTCTGTTTCCAAGTTAGCATTTTTCCTAATTAGTGCATTTCTCGTGGCTTGTAAGTAACCAACACAATGGAAAGTGTGTGTGTTCAGAGTTTGTCTGAGACAACTCTGGGCACAGTAAAACACAAGGGAGCCGCACCAGAATCGATGCACAGTAGCAAAGACTCAACCCAGTGTGACAGGAGACAGAAAGCTTCCAGCCTTATACTGCTTGGAATAAGGGAACTGGGAGTAACCTTCACCCTTCCAACTGTTCCTTGAGTGGGGAGGCTGCAGGTTGAAGACACAGAAGAAGCTGAAGTCCTTCTCTGAGCCAAAGGTGTGAAGCTGTTTATTTTCACTGGGTCAATGTATATATTGCAGAAGGCAGTTGTTCGCCTGCTCAGCCCAAGTACTCGCTGCTTATCTGGGCTCTGGCGAGTGTACGAGTGTTGTCCCTTCTAATCCCCCAACATTAAACAGTCCAGGCACCTTTCCCTGGCTGAGCCTGGGACTGCTTTACAAAACACACAGAGAGAAGCCAACAAAAAAGAAACATTTGCTTTCTTTGCCAAGTTTAAATGAAGACTAATGCCGTGGTGCTGCTTAATCTTGTTTTTCTTGCTATCTGATGGATGTTAACATGGGATGGAATCAGTCCCAGCAGCCGGTTATCTTTGCCGGGCCTCCATGTTGCTGAGCTCGGCATTAAAGTCTTGTGAGGGAGTTGCTGTGCTATGAGGAGTCTGGAACCTTCTTCCTGCATGGTGAAGCCACAGCAGCAGTGTCCCATCTTCCTTTGGGAAGGTGTCTCATGAAATTGCTGGTCTGCTGTTGGACACCCGAACAGAAATCCTGTTTGACAAAGTAGGATGTGTCTGTGCGAGTGAAAACAGGGCACAGTCAGGTGAACCTGGCAGAAATTTCTCCCTGGTCCCTGTGATGAAACTTAACTCCTTTCCTATCAGTTGCTCGTGTTTGAACTGGTTCTGCT
Organism: Xenops minutus; assembly: GCA_035221455.1. Classification (NCBI taxonomy): domain Eukaryota; kingdom Metazoa; phylum Chordata; class Aves; order Passeriformes; family Furnariidae; genus Xenops; species Xenops minutus. The sequence continues at coordinate 1,583,551 of JAWWEE010000062.1, forward strand.
GGGAACAGCTGGCATGGCCTCGGTTCTTGGGAGGAGGTTTGGGCTCTGACTCATGACCTGCCACCGTGTGCCAGTGCTGCCCTGAGTGCCCTGAGAAGGGGTCGCTGCCACTGGCAGGGCTGAGCTAGCAGTGTGGCAATGACTGGGAGCTTGGTTGCAGAGGGTGCAGCAGCAGGGCTGGAGGAACTGAACCCTTGGGCCATGGCTTCATGATCCCTGCTGCCTCCCTCCCCTGGATCGACGCTCTCCTTTGGCTCTGCTGGCACGAGGAAGGAGGCGGGAAGCTACAGCCGGTGCTCAGTTGTGCAACACCCCTGAGCAAATCCAACCCAAAGCCTCCCTCTCCTCCCCCCGTGTTCCACTACCCCTCTCCTCGCCTAGGAGCCTGGTCAGTTTGTTGTAGCAAACCTGGACTGACCAACGTGATTTTCTCATTTATTTTTCTGCCTATCTGCTGCTTTTATCTGTGCCTGAGGTGAAGAGGCTTGTTTTGCTGAAGAATATTGTCAGTCATGTCAGGATTCCTCCCCTTGAGGTGAAGAAGCACAGAAGCGTGTGTTTGCTGGAGAGTTCGGACTTCAATTTTGAAACCAGGTTTGGTCTTTTGAGCATGGGGGAAGGGAGGGGAGAAGAGCAGTAAAACTGAATTACTGTATGGCTGGAGGATGGATTGTGCGAATGATTGTTTTAATCGGAGAAGGAAAGACCAGGGTCTTTCTTGCTCTCTCCCTCAGCTGTCCCTGGTTAACCAGTTTGATTTTAATAAGCACTGTTCTGCCTGGAGCCTGGGTCCAGCGGCAGGGAGTGTTGGCATTGCCTGTGACAGCACGTGGATGTAACAGGAGGGGAAGTAGTGATCTGGAGTAGAGGGCAGTGCTTTTGTTTAGGAAACAGAATCAAAATGGGTCTGTTACTCTGGTTTGCACACAATTCCAGCCGTCCACAGGCACAGTGAATTCTGAAGGTGACTAACGACTGTAGCTCAGGCTTGGCTCTCTGGTTCCAGCGCCTCCCATATCCTGCAGCCATGAGTTCACAGGCTCCTAATTGCCTATGATGTAAGACAGCAGTAGATGAGGTTGCTATAAATTCTGGCTGCAGGTGTGGATTTAATGGTTGTGCTTCTCTTTAAGGGCTCACGGATAGCATGGATCCCTGCAAGTTACAACAGACCGAGTTGGACTCGGGCTAAGGCAGCTAAAAGAACCCATTTGTCTGCGTTTTTTAGAGCTGTTGCTTGCTGGAGGCTACCAAAGGACGAGGTGTCAGCGTTCATCTGGAATCGCCTCAGGAATGAGCTCGCTGTCTTCTAACAGAGCTCAGCCATGGTTCCAATTCTTTTCATCAACCTTCTCTTGCAGCAAAACCTCCCAGGCATGAGGGTGCCACTGGAAGTGGACCTTTAGGCAGCCTCTGTGGACACAAGTGCCTTTGTCTGAGAGTCTGACAGGTTTTTTTGATGACCAGAACAAGTCTGTGGTTCCTTTTTTTTTAATTCATGTTGGATTCTGGCTATAGAAACCATAGAGATATTATAATAATGGGTGATGGTCCTTGACATTCAAAATGCAGACTTTTTTGAGAGGAAAAGACATCCCCTGAGGCAGTGGTGCAGCTTGCTGTGGTGTGTGCACCTGTAGCTTGGATAATTAGGCCAGTGAGTTCCTCAGCTCCCTTGAGAAAATGAGCATAGCTCACATGGAGTTGGCTTTTGTGTATTTTTCTTTATTTCTACCCACATTCATGCAGTCCAGGGTTTATTAAATATAAGCTCACATGGAGTTGGCTTTTGTGTATTTTTCTTTATTTCTACCCACATTCATGCAGTCCAGAGTTTATTAAATATACTGGGGTGGTGCTTCATGAGTTGATCTCAGGCCTCATGCTGTTCAAGCGCAAAGTTCCCATTCTTGGACATCCATTCCCAGCCCCTCCTTTGGATCAGTGCTCCAGGACTGCATGGGGAGCTGAAACTGCTCCCTCATCCAGGTGAAAACTGAATCTCATTTTTCTCTGGCTGAATTTTCGGGTGGATCTGCCAGCAGATCTGACTCACTCTCTGGCCGCAGGATCCTTCATGCAGATTGGAGAATGCAAGCCAGGTCCTGAAGGAAGGTGCTACTGCCCTCCTCGGCAGCAGCCTGTCTTTAAGTTGGCTAAAATACTGGTTATGAAATCTCATTCTTGGTAAAAATCAGAGTTGAAAAAGTAGAACAGGCGCCTCGCTCCGAGGCTCAGTCCAGCCCTGAGGAGGGAGCAGGGAAGGGGTGTTGGCAGAAGGACCCTTGGAGACATGGCTGAAGGGGAGCAGGGCTCTTACAGGTGCCCATACCTGTATTTATGTACAGCACAGTCTGCACAGGTGTTGAGCTAAAGGTGGGAGGGAAAATGGGAGGATGAGGCAAAGTGCTGCCTAGGCAGGAGATAACAAGGGGGGGAGGTCTGGGGGGCCTCGAGGAGCAAAGGGTGAGAACTTTGTATGTATTTGGCCTACAGTTACTGTGATGGAACTGTTAAACTAATGATACCCTCGGCTCCCTTGGGGGCTGAAAGCCCTGATTTAGGCATTTAAGCATAATTGCAGCCCAGCAGAACTGTATATCAGGCTAATGCTCTGTTCTCTTGCTTCCCTGAGGCTGGAGGAGGCAGGAACCATTCCCACTTCATTAACGTGGCAGCAGGGGGACTGTCTCAGCTCTTTTGCTGAAGTTAATAATAAAATTAACCTAATTGTTATGCCTGTTTGTGGGGAAGAAAGTGTGGCTTCTGTGGTGATTTATTTTTCTCCTGATGTCTGTCTTGCTGGAGCAGCAGGATGAGAACCTCGGGTCTTCCCCCTCAGAGCAGGGACGTGTGTCAGGGGCAGACCCGTGACTCGGGAATGTTTTCGGCTGCATGTGCCAAGGCACAGTGCACAAACTGTTAAATTTCCTTCTCCAGGCTCCCAAATCCATTTCTCCAGTCCATGCCAAAGCATTCGTTCTTCTATCAAGACCATATGTATGCCATGACCGAGGTTCTAAAGTCAAGGTGTTTTTGAAATATTGGAGTGCAAATTAAGGATCTGAGTAATCTTAACTGTCTTCTGAAAAAAAAAATTCTCTATCAGCCTCACATATAACTCAAAGGATTAATGGAAAGCTAAACTTTGATCTGAGTCCAACAGCTGATACCAACCATGAGACTTTCCAGGCCTGAAAGCAAAATAGAAAAATCGAATGAAAAAGATCTGCTGTTCCATCTCTGAGGCACGCAGCCTCTTGGCCATGCTTTGGGCTAACATTGCTATTTTTTCCTCAGTTACTTAACCTCTTCATGTGTCACCTTTGTGCTGTGCCATTGGACCTTACCTGTAACAGTTTGAGTAAATTACTGACAAGATTTAGGTTGTTTTATAGCTTTGTAGGAAACAGATTTGCTTGATTATTGAGGAAGACCATCAGGGCTTGGGGTCCTCTGTCCTTGCTGGGTCTCAGTCACTGTATGGTTTGCTCAGCATTGTTTGTTTTTCCTGTCATCTGGCACCTGGGCAAACACTCTCTATATTTTGACAGAAATATTGACTTTTAGGTCTTTATGGTCCCTTTCAACCCAATCCGTTCTATGAAAAGTAAAGTGCCATTAGGAATTGCTGCACAATTGATAAAGGATTTTAGCCCCCAAAATTGCTCTTGGGATTTGTCACTGATTCATGGGGTGTTTAAATCATCTGGAACAAGAAAAAAGCTCCATGCAAGACTGATAAATATGTTACCTAAAAAGGAGTAAAAATACCAATTGAATCATTAAGTGGGAATCTGCATAGGAAACAGTTGGATGTGGCTTAGCACTGATAGATTTGAGTGCCAGGGATAGATATGGGCAGAAATGTGGAGGCATTAATGAAATCCAAGCTGAGGATTGCAAAGGCTGAGCAACTGTAATTTTTCTCCTTTATTCAGGAGATCCTTATCCTTCTGATAAGGATCTGGAAGGTGCACTTTCATTTGTTTAAAGTGTAATAAATAAATATGAACAGAACATCAAAGGATGCTTTTTCTTGTAATTTTTAACTGCCTCTCCACTTATTGTGTTTCTGTGGACGCCTTGGAGGGTATTTGGCCCATTTGTGTCTCTCACACTTGGTTTATGGGGTCACTGTCAGCAAGCTGTTTTTTGTGAGGTTTTCCCTTTCAGATTCTTTTTGGGGGATGGAGAAAATCCCAGGCATGCAGGGCTGCTCGGCAGAGTTCAGTGTGGTTCCCAAAAGCAAAATCCCTTTGAAGAATGTAATTTTATTACTTACACTCACGAAATCCTCTCTTTGGTGATGCCATAATTCCAACACAAATGCCTAATTACGCTTTTTACAAAATCCCCAATCCTCCTGTAACTGCCCGGCTCCTTATCTCGAGCACTTGGCTTCCTGTGATTTAGTAACACACAAACTGCAGTTCCAGTGCTCAAGGTGGAGAAGAGAAAAACGGGAGCACTTGAATTTTTCTTGCCCAAGCTGTGATTACAGCCTGGCGTTTCCCGGTGCTCCAGCCCTCTCTTCGAAGCGTAATTAGGAACACATTGATTCTTATTGCAGCTGGCAGCTGCTCGCTATTGCCTTTTTCAGCTTCTGACCCCCATAGTCCTGCTGACCTTTCCTGGGGTTAGTCGTAGGCCCTTTTCATTGTGATGGGCTCGAAGTGGCTCATGTGGAGTTGATTATTTCCTTGCTTGTCTGGCCTTTTTGGTGCCATAACTCCAAGTCACTTCCATTTTCTTCCCCTGCTTTTGGCTGACCACAGTGAAAGGAAATGCTTTTGCTGGCGACAGGATCGGTTTGCACGCTTGACTGACTCGATTGAGACCCTGAAAAGGGGGGGAGGGGGAGGGTAATGAACACTGTAGGTGCTGCATTTGCTTTTTAAAGGTTGATGTTAATGATTGAGTGGTCATTAAGCATTCATAAAAACGAGGCTTTGGCCAGCTCCGTGTCCTTTTGGCAATCCCAAACCCATTGGTTGGCATTAAACATCCGTGTGCCGCATCCTTGATGGCAGCAGTGGCTTTGGGAGCCACCCGGAGCCGTTCTGTGGCGTGTGGCGAGCACACCACTGCCAGTGCTCGGCACTACCTCGAGGTTCTCCCAGCCACTGACAGACCCAGGAGCAGACCTGGGAGGCTGCTCTGAGGCCGCCAGGCAGGCTGCTGGCTGCTCCGGGGCTGTAACCCGCTCCTCCCAGCCCAGAAAGCTAATGAAGTCTATGTGCCAGCTGTTACACTCATTTTGCCAGACCCCAGGAGGACAGCATGAAGACAGTCAGTGATCAAAGGCTCTGGAGATCACTGAGGAGCCGAGCGGCAGGAATGTCTGATTGCTTTCTCTTGGAATGCCACAGCCTTCAATACCTCCTTTTTTTCCTTTTTTTTTTTTTTTAAGGTGTCTTGGTGTGAGATTTAATGATCTAACTTGGCTTGCTTGTGCTAAAGCCAGAGTGTTTTAGTTAATTTGGGGGAATTCGTTTGCTCTAGATTTAGGGGGTTTGAAAATGTGTGATTTTTCTTGTACTGATGGCAAGTTAAAATGAAATCTTTCTTGGTAACTCTAATAAATGACCTAGGGAAAAAAACAGCTTGCTGTTCTTTGGGTGTTAAATCACCAAGGTGGGATTAATTGATTTTGAGTTACTGTTGTTTAGGAGAACTGGGAAATCTTTAGTATCCGAGGCTGGTTCACTCCCAGACGGCTGTCACTATGCAGCTGGTGGGGCAGAGCCGCCCCTGAGGCAGCAGCACTCAGTCACTTTTTCCTTGGGCTGCTGAGCGAAGGCAGTCAGCTCCTGGAGGCGGAGTGGGCAACCTGAATGACTCCCTCTGTTCCCGAGGTGGCTGTTTCCTTCCTCCTCCTCCTTCTGCTTTACTCCAGCATTTATAGGACCTGGTGTGGAGGTAGTGCAGAAACCCTTCTGCGTTTAGCTCCAGCGTGCTGGAATGGCTTGCTGAAGGTTGGAAGAGTGTTGGAGGGGATTGATGGAATGGGAATACAGTAACAGATTGAGGTGGAGTGGTGGCTGTTGGGAAGGGAGGTCCTGGTGTCATCCTGCCAGCTGGTCTGAGATGGCAGGAAGATGAATCAGGGAGCTAAACCAAAATGGGGATGAGATAATGTTCTTTTCATGGTGACTCTGCCCTCAGCTGCAAGAGTGGAGAGAAGTCCATGCCCCAGTAAATAAGTGGAGCAGGATCTTAGCTGTGTTTGGAAGGACATAGGGTCCTCTGGAGCTCAGCACCATGGGAATGCATGGAATACAGCATTTTGTCATCTTTTAGAGTGTGAAACCCTTTTTGGGGGGCAAGCATGGGTAGGAGTGAGTTAACTTGGAGGTGAGGGTTAAGTTACAGTGACAGGACCAGACCTGTGGAGCTGTACATTGAAGACCCCTAGTTTCTGGAGAAACAGTGACAAATGTGAAGCTTTGGGAAGAGGGGAAAAGGTCACTGCCAGGGCTGCTGAGACCCTGGCCAGTCTGGTGCCTTATCTTGCCTTCTTGGCTGAGTACGACACTTCAATAAGCCCATGGGCTACTCCCTGGTCTGGAATAGCCCATGTCCATCCTGGTGAGGATGGATGTGCCAGCTGCCTTTGCAGCATCCTGCATGTGCCAGGGCTGGTGTGCCTGTCTGGCAGCAGGGACAGCCCTACTCCTGTGCTGAGAAACCGCTGTGCTCCTAAAGGGAAAGTTAACCTGCCGCTTCCCCTCTGTTTGGGCTCAGTGCTGATGGTTTATTTTCTTGCCTGTGTATGGCATTCCAAAGGTCACGGGGCTGAAACTGGGAGCTGCTGGACAGCCTGTCCCCACAGCCCTGGGCTCAGGGGTCCGTCTTATAAAGGGTCCGTAACAAATGAGGTGCACAGCCAGAATTATGTCATCTGCAAAAGTACTTCATCTTACTAATTACCTCCAGAAGTACCAGGCACATGTTCCGGGTGCCTCCGCATGTGCAGAGTGCTTCCCAGGGGCAGGCGTTCATTGGAATGGTCGGGATGGTCCCTCCCCCTGACACAAGTCCATTATCTTCCTTGTTTCCTGTGATCCATGAGCAACAACCTACTTTACAGCTGACAAAGAGGTCAAGTGCTGGATGAAGATAACTGGAGGATGACTTTAGGTGAAGATGTCTGGGTGGAAGTAGGAGAAATGTTGTGCTGTACCCTTCTGATGGGCTGGAGAAATGGCCAGTGCAAGTGCAAAGTACATTTTCCTTGGTCTAGTAAAACCATATTCATCTCTATTCAACCTTGAAAATTATTCATATGAATAACTCCTCTGATTACTGTTTTAGTTGAAAGTGCTCAGACAGTGACACCTCTTACTTCAAAATAAGTTTGACACTTTGAACGACAAGTGATGGAGATTCATCCTCCCAAGTGAGGACCAGTGAACAGTGGGTAGAGTTGTTCTGGGTAGAGCTCATCTTGAAGTCAGGGACATTTAAATGGAGCCACATCTAACCAAGGTGTTCCTCCTTCTGATCCTAATAGGACCCCAGTGACTGGTACTTGCTGTCAAAATGGGAAATCAAGGCTACTGAAACGATGACAAAGGGGAAGAGTCATGTTTTTCTATCCCTAGGGCTTTTTAATATAATATTAAAGAGGCAAAGTTTCTCCACAGGATTTCTAAAGACCCCAAAACTGCAAGCTGTGGTTTCACCCTCTTCTCTGTACTTAGCAAGGGGCTTCTGGAGTGTCACCATCTGCAGAAATAAAAGAAAGAAGTGTTTCTGGGTTGTGTTGTGTTGCTGGGTCTCATCTTCCCCCAGTGTCCCATATTTACCAGTGAGGAAGATGTTTCTGCCATCCCTTCAGGAGCAGATGTTGGGGAAACTTCATTCAGATGCCCCAGTGTTGATGCTGAGCAATCCTAGTCCAGTTAAGCCAATATTTTCCCCTTTTTTTCCCTCCAGTCAAAGAACTTTGGTCTTGGTGGCTCTCTGTGTGTACTCACTGCTTTGCAGTTGTTCTTACCACTCCACAAGCCTGCGAAAGCCAAACTGGTAGGTCAAAAGAGGAGTAGCTGTTGACACTGGCAGCAAGGAACGTGTAAGGAGAAAGATAAACAGAGGGAAATCAGAGCCTGGATAAAGTAGATCTCCAAAGATAAAGTTTAGTTAAAGATAATGAGCTGGCCTTGTTTAAAAAGACAGCTGCAAAATAACCCAGTAGCTCCATGCGCTGGGGTTAAAGTTGACCCAGAATATACGTTTCATTGCTTTTGATAAATAAATAGTGGAGGGAAGATTTGGCAAAAAGCAACATTGCCCCCAGCCCTCTTCAGCAAAGTGTTTGATGTTAACAAGTTCTCTGGGTGTTTACTTTGTCCTCTGCGCGCGCTGGTGGAGCAGCGCTCCTGCCCTTGAACCGAGGGAGAATTCAAATAAACCAACCCCTTCGGCACAGCTGGGCTCCTCTGCCATCTGCAGCTTCCCAAAACAGCCCCAGCTCGCCTTGGGAACCAGCCTGGGCCACAGGATTGCCGGGTCTTCCCAACAGCTGAAATAAATTTGCTGGATCAGATAAAACTGCCCAGAAACGGGAGCAGAACTTGACAGCATTTCTTCCTGCCCTCTCAAGCTGTCACTGGAACCCAGAGTGCAGTTTCAGGCAGAGGTGGCACTGAGCAAATAGCTCCATAAAATCCAGAGTGGTTCCTTTATTACAATTGGAGGCTTTTCCTGATACTTAATTTGCATATATATTTTGCAGCGATGCTCCAATGGGAAAATACTGTTATTTTAAAATAAACCGCAGGAATAATTTTGCTGCTGATATCTGGATCCAACTTCTTGGAAAGCAAATGTCTCCATGAACACTCAATAAACTGTGACTTACTCAGGCATGTGTATTGCTGCACTTGTTTCTGTGCTGCAGTAAAACTCGCAGTTATTGTGTGTGTTGGATACGTGTTTATATACGCGACTGATAGATGAGATGTTTCAAGTATATGTTGAGTGTTATCAGCAGCGGAATTGTATGACCAGGCTGATAAATGAAGTAACTGTGCTAAATGAGCCCAGATCTTATTCATTATAACGTTATACAAGGCTAGTAGGACATTTAAGTGAACGACAGCTGCAGATTTATTGTTTTCTTGGAGAAACGAGTGTTTGATAGAGGCTGGGAGTGTCAGAAACACCATTCCTGAGACTCACCTCGGGCAAGTTTGGTTGCTGGTTCCATGATTCAGTTTGTGTTTTGCTGGTTTAACCATTTATCATAGAATCATTTCAGTTGGAAAAGACCTCTGGGATCATGTTTAGCTTGTGCTTTGCTGGTTTAATGATTGTATTTTTGATGATGAAAGTGGTATATAGGAGGAAGTGTCACTGGTTTGGGAATATAAATGAGAACAAGATATTGCTGTTTTCTTCGGTGCCACAGTTTGCCTGTAAAGCCCAGCAGAAGGAGCCAGCAGATGACATGTCTCAGTTAGCTGGTTCAGAGCAATTGCGAGCAGTAGCAGCATCGCAGCAGCAGATTCATAAAAACTTGTAAAACAAGCGCAGCCTGGTGATAGATGGTCAAATGATTATTGTTTGCAAACAATATTATCTCCAATAGATAAGCTGTTTACTTTGGACTCCAGCTCCTCTGGGTGGAAAGGAGCCTTAATTTATCAAGGCAGTGGTTTGATGTGGATGCCTCGTGCCCCAGCTGTGGAAAAACTCTTACATTAAGAATAGTACTTGGAACCACAGTGAAGTTCAGCTCTAACTCACTTTTACAGATGGTTCCTATATTGCAAAGAATATTGGCTGCTTCCTGGTTGTGCCTTTTTTTTAAAAAACCCCAAACACTTTGTTGTGAGAGAGTTAAAAGAGGAACTCCTGAAACTCACAGTAGACATCTGTTTGTTTGTTTTGTAGCTGTTTCCGTGCCTCATCTTAGTCTGGAGCCTTGGGCTTTCAACTTGGATAATCTGGCGCTATGCATCCAGCCCCTGGGCGCTTCCAGGCACTGCTCCTCCTCGCCGGCCTCATCGCTGCCACCAGCACAGGTGAGGCCTTGCCCCAGCTGGGGGGACTGGCTTGGAGCTTTTGGGGTTAAGCCCAAACTTTTGAACATGCAACGCTTGGGAATGCATTTCAAAGTGGCCAACTTTAATGGATATTGTCAATAAGCTGATTTTAAGGAAGCACAGAGCACTGAAACGCAGCCTTACGCTAAATATATGACTTTGCTTGTGAAAACTTGGCTCCAAACAAGCACCAGAACATGGAAGACTCTGGGTTATGTGGGTTTGTTCCTTGGGATCTCCATGGATTTCGCTGGACGCCAGTTCTGCTGCATACAGTGCATCTTGTGTTCCCAGGGGTCGGGAGGGGTTTGGATTTGCAGCGGGAGAGGGGAATCAGCTCTTTGAAACGTGGAGGCTGATGCGTGGCTGCAGTTGGAACAGCTCTGGCATTTAAAAAAGAAGAGGGATGGTTTTAATTGACACATCTGCTCTGTGTAGTCAGCTTGTCTTAATGTAACCACACAAAAAAGAAGCTTTTACTACTTTTAGCACTTCATAGCCAATCATTATAAGCAAATGGGATAAATTTTATTTTTCAAGCAGCCATAGGAGATAAATTCCAGCTGCAGGGTCACTGCTACCAATTTTGCCTTTTACGCGGAGCACAAAGTGTTGGTGTCAGAAGTGAGGGCAGGGGCGAAGATGAAAGTAGCACTGTGATTTCATACAATTGGTGTGAGCAAACTGAAAGGTCAGTGCTTCCCTCTTATCCCTGGAAATTCAAACTGGACTAATAGGAAAAACAGTTTTCTAATTAAAAGCTAAAAATGGACATCTGGAGTCCTGGGAAATGCTTGGATACCATTTTATGGATTTCATCTTTTTTTGTTAAGTGAAGCCACACTTTAATTTCCAGTTTTATTTTATGTTTATGCAGATAGTTTATGGTTCTGTTAAAAATGTGCAGTTTCTCATCTGAAACTCATAACCAGAGCTGGGATGGACTGACTTGAGAGGAAAAGCATGAGCCCAGGGCCCCACCTACAAGAAAACTGTCTATGACTTGGATGTCATTTAATATCATCTTGACCCATACTATCTGGAATTCCTTAGCTCCTTTATAAAGTAGGAGTTGTTTTTTCTCTGCCAATGTGTCTATTTTTAATTTAGTTTTTTCTCCTAATTTGTATTACTAACAAAATAAATGTTAGTGGTGTTAATTGCCTTTTGCTTTTTCCCTTCATGCAAAATCTGTAGTGGAGAATTTCACAGAAAACAAATGGAAATAATTCCAGTATTTCATTGGCCAAGATAGGAAAAAATCTCCTCCAACAAGCAGGAATTTTCTTCTGGCAAATAAATGGATTCTCATAACCAAGTTCTGTGGAATTGAACCTTTTATTTATTAGCAGCTCTTCCTGTTTCTGTTCATCTTTACTCAGTAAAGATAATGGATGCCCAATTCATCATCCTTGTCCTGATGAAGTCCATGTATTTGGAATTAGCAAGAGCCTTTGCTGTTCATCCAGCTTTTTTTATCCTGCTATTTTTAATTAGTTCTGCAGACTGAGAGACGGTTCTGTATAAATACCTGGCAGGCTCCTGCCATTTCTGACATTCTACAAGTCACGTCCGGGCCCGCCTCATATGGGACAGATCAGCTGCAGCTGCGTGTTCCCGTGCTCTGTCTCTTCAGGTGACGGGTGCTGTTTCCCTCTGGATAAACCCAGTGGGATTGCAGTTTTTGCTGGCCCTGGCACGCATGGTGCCTCTGCCTTGTGCGCACTTGGGAATGTATCATCCCTTACACTGCACCTACCTCCATTTAAGTGCTGTCATCTCCTTTGTGGGGTTTGAATCTTGACGTTTTCCCGCTGTTTGAGAGTAAGCAGAAATCTCATCTGAGTTCCTCTTGCTGAGGAAAAGGCAACATCTGCTTGAGTATCATTTGCAACTTAGAGCTGAGAGACCCTTTATCTGCTCTGTCTTTCATACCAATCAGCACATCATTTACCTTCTCACCTGTGTCCATGCAAAATGCTGGTCTCTAACTCAATATATATACATATATGTTTCCTTTTAGATTTAACTCCCCGTTTTATTTCTGAGCCCTCATCTACTGTCCAGAAGTCTGGTGAGCGTGTCCAACTCCACTGTTCGGCCGAGCCCTCCACAGCTCACCTGTCTTGGCTGTTTAATGGGGAGCCTCTGGACAGCAGGGCAGAAGGAGTGGAAATCCAGTCCGGATCTTTGACAATCATGTCCCTCAGCCTGGCGACGTGTGGCCACTATCAGTGCGTGGCGAGCAGCAGCGTGGGCGCCGTGCTGAGCCGGCCTGCCTCTGTGTCCATGGGCAGTAAGTTCATTTGCATTTATGGTCTTTGCTCCTTGCAGGTTCTGTAGACCTCACCTGGCTTGTATGGTTTGCTCTTCTTTGACTTTTAGAAAACACTTAGATCAAAATGTTTTGGGGTGCTTTTTCCTTCAGCCAGTATGTAGAATATAATGGATTATACACTTCTTGTCCTTTTAATTAATTATATCGTCTGAGACCTCTCAGGTGATGCAGCCTTGGAACAGATTTTGCAGAGAGCTTGAGGATCCCCATCCTTGGAGGCTTTTAAAACCTCAGCTAGACCAAACCACACCTAATGGATTTAGCATTGCTGATGGCCTCATTTTGAGATGAAGGACCTCAAGAATCTTTTTCAGCAAACACAAATATTATTCAATGAAATAACATTCGTTTCCATGAATTGGCTGAAAATGCAAGATTCCCAAATGCTTCCCTTCACAATGGATGTGGAAAGAGCAACTGAGCTGCCACACTGTTGCAGAAGTGTGCTTGAGAGTTGAGGAGAAATCAGTGGGAATTGTTGCCTGGGAAATAAGCAGGAGCTGCAGACTTTCCTTTCCATTTGATTTGATCAAACCAATGTAGATGTTCTGCAGGTGGGGAGAGTCTTTTGTCCATTTAGGGGCAGTTTCCCTTCTCTCAGTTCCTCTGATTCTTCTGGTCAGTCTTTGCCTTTGTGCTTGATCTGTAAATTATTTGATCTCAGAAGACTTCAGGAGAGGAAGGGCAATGTTTTCCACATGGGAAGGATGATTTGGTGCTGAGAATGGGAATACAATATTCCTGCCTGAGCAGGATTTGTCTGCTTGGGACCTTGGGGCTGTCTGAATCAGGCCTTTGTCAAGCAGGGTTTGAGTGATTTCTCTGGAAGGGTACCTCATCTATGGAGCATGTCCAAAATCCTCCTGGGAGGAAAATCTCTTATAAGTGAGAGAAGTAAGTGTTTTGGTAAAGTACTGACCCATGGCCGGTCCCTCTCAAGAGAACTCTAGGGGTGGCTAACATAGAAAAACTTCACAACCTCGAAGATACTTTGAATGTGAAGGGAGTAGAAGAACAGCTTTCACACTTCCCTTCCTCCCTTGGAGGTTTTGGCAGCATGCAGCAAGGTGCTGGGAACTCTCTCCTTGAGAAGCCCTTCTTGGCTCATGGTAGTGAGCAGGAGACACTGCTGTGTTCATTATCCTCACAGAGAGACAATCCCATGTTTGTAAGGACGGGCTTCCTGCTGTTAGTGTGAATTGTCCTCTGTAGTGCCTGCAGAGCCCGTGAGGAGCCCTGCAGCCTTTCCAGTGTCTCTGCTTGGTTTTACGAGAGCAGTTGAGGGAATGTAGGAAATACTTTTTCTCCTCACTACTCCCATGTAAAACCTGGTGCTTTTTGTAGTAAGGAAGTGAAGAAGGAGGGTTTATGCTATTATGGGCTGCAGGATAGACCATGCCTGTTGATGTGAATGTTCCAGTGCTGCACTAGAGAAGATAATCAGCATAAAGCCAACTGTCTTTTGAGCACAAATACTTAGCTTACTGCCCTTCCCCTTTCCCAGGCTGTGGCCATTCTTACCCTTTTCCCAATCTCTCCAGGTATAGCTGACTTTGATGCCTCGGTGGCAGCTGCCATTGCAGCGGAGGAAGGAGGCTCAGCTCTCATCAGGTGCAAGGTGCCAGAAAGTCACCCCAAAGCACAGGTTCGCTTCCAAGTGCGGGGGAAATGGCTGGAACAATCAATAGGTGAGATGTTTTGCGCAATATAAGCATCCAACCAAAACTTTCCTGGAGTTTTTTCTTAGAACCTAAAGGAAAAAATCCTCCAGAAACTTGCAGAACTTCATGTGCAAATCACCTTATCTAAACCTATCTTTGGAAATTAATCTTCTTTGAACAGTGATTTCTTTGTGATCCTATGTTTAAAATAGATTGGTATAGCTGAAAAGTTAATTAAAAAAAAATAAAAAAAGAAGCTTTCTTTTGAAACTAAATTAAATATAATCTTTTTTCCTTCCCTACTTGTTTAGACAACTACCTAATTCTTCCATCTGGAAACCTGCAGATTTTGAATGTATCTTTAGAAGACAAAGGATCCTACAAATGTGCAGCATACAACCCAGTCACTCATGATCTCAGAGTAGAACTCACTGCTCGTAAGCTCACAGTCACACGTGAGTATCCCGTAGTACATCTTAACCTAAATAAATAACATCCCCAGGGGTTTTAGCCTGGGCATACCAGTGTCTCCAACATTGTATTATGTAAAATCTGTCCTGCATTCTTTGCACATTCAGTTCTTATTTCCCCTCACTGTGGAGGAGCAGCATAACTGCTTTTCAAATCCCAGACACAGCACTCAGCCTTTGGAAAGGGGATACTGCTAATACTTCTGTCCCCAAACCTATTTTTTGGAGCAGGACTTCTGGAAGAGAGCATTACAGCATTTTGCTTAGTCCCAAGTGCAGACAGATGTGTTTGAAAGATATGGAGGAGGACTGGAGAACAGGATGGGAGGGTGTGGTCTAAAAGCCTGATTGGTGTCAAGGTTAGAGAGCTGGAGCACATCTCCTGTGAGGAAATGCTGAGAGAAATGGGATTGTTCAGCCTAAAAGAGAGAAGGCTTAGGGGTAACATAATTGTGTCCTTCCAGCACCTGAAGGAAGTCCAAAAGAGAGCTGGAGAGAGACTTTTTACAAGAGCATGGGGTGACAGGACAAGGGGGAATGTCTTCCCAGTGACAGAGAGTAGGTTGAGCTTGGCTATCAGGAAGAAATTCTTCCCCGGGAGAGTGGTGAGGCTCTGGCACAGGGTGCCCAGAGAAACTGTGGCTGCCCCATCTCTGGAAGTGTCCGAGGCAAGGTTGGACAGGGCTTGAAGCAACCTGGGCTAGTGGAAGGTGTCCCTGCCCATGGCAGGGGGTGAAATGGGACAAGCTTTAAGGCCCTTCCAGCCCAAACAATTCTATGATCCTATTCTACAATTCATCTTCTTTCTTCCAGGCCCTTCCTCAGGTGGCTCCCACATCCTTCACCCTGTGGCCCCCCAGCGCCTGGCAGTGCCCCGGCACAGCACCCTCACCCTGGAGTGTGTGGTCAGTGGGGCAGCTCCAGCCTCTGTGCACTGGGTTAAGGACGGCCGGGATGCGCTGGGGCGGAGCCGGTGGAAACTGCTGCATTCCCACCTGGTGACAGACCGGCTTGAGGCATCTGATGCTGGAAACTACTCCTGCCTGGTGGGAGGTGACTCTGGAGCAGAGAAATACATTAACTATTCGCTTACTGTACTTGGTAAGAAAAAAAGACATCTTCATGTCCAGGCAACAAACATTTTCTTCATATATGTGATGGTTTTGACATTTGCTCCCAAACAGCCTCACATTCCTTCTCAGTCCTAAGCATATTAAAATAAAGAACACAGATGTGTTCATAATGACCATATGCCATCATCTGTTCCAAGTTAAAATCCAGAATTATTTATCTCTTCAAATCCTTTGCAGTCTGAAATAATGAAACAGTGAAGGATAACAAACTCCAAGAGAAGAACTGATCCATTTATTTTCCTGGAGGATGCCAGTGTCAATGATGTGCCAGGGATCAGATGTGCCTCTCTTGAGGTTGTACATGATCAAAAAGCTGGGAGGTGATATATTTGGAGACCATAAAAAAAAGCAAAAGAAACATATTCATATATTTGGCCTCTTGTGTGTGGCTGCAAGTTGTTCCTTATCTCCCCTTTCTATTGTAGCATTTTCTGGCATTTGAGGTTTTTGCACCTGTGACTGTTTTTGTTTGGGTTTCGTATGTTGGAGTTACTCAGAAGACAGGATGTTGACACACAACATGCCTTTTGTTAAGGGGATGTCACTAACAAATTATTTTGAAAATAGAGGTGTTTTATTTACAGAATTAATGCAAATGTGTGGCTATTTGGGACAGAAGGGAGAAAGCATTCACATAAACCCATGTGTGGGAAAACCAGCTTTGGGCTGTGCAGAACCAGCAGTTTGTGGTGCTTGCTCAGCCTTTGGACATGACAAGCCTGTGGAACATTTCACAGCAGTTTTTTCAGAGCTTAGTCTAAGATCAACAGAAAGTGGCTTATGTAGAATCATTTCCCTTTCCAGAACCTGCCTCCCTCTCCAAGGGGCTGCAGGATGAGACGGTGGCCGCTGGAGCGACTGTGCATTTCTGGTGCGATGTCCATGGCAGCCCTGCTCCAGCCCTCACCTGGCTCCACAACGCGGCTCCCCTGCGACTCTCCCCCCGGCATTTTCCAGCAGGAAACCACCTGCGGATCTGCGGGGTCACCCTGGGGGACTCTGGCTTGTACCAGTGTGTGGCAAACAATGGAATTGGGTTTGTGCAGTCCACAGGGAGACTCCGTGTCCAGCCAGGTAGGAGCACTTGCAGCCCTCAAGGTCTTCCCATTAAGCATTTGCACTTCAAGCTTTATTCTGTTTTGGTTTTATCAGCCTAGATTATGTATTAATTTGGTTCTGACCACTAATCTTACAAAGAAGGTGGTTTCGGTTGGATTTTAAGAGATTTTTGGGGTAGTGTGGTTACTTGATACTTAATAGCTAGATTACCAGCTGCAATTAAATCAGCTTATGATTGAATTTTATATGATTTATGCTTGAATCAGGGTTCTATTGTGCTGGATGAGCTGGTACTCTTAGCAGTATTGGCTGATGAGTAGTTATGCCTGTTCCATACTCAAGTCTGCAAAACAACACTCAGGTTTGGGGTTAATGCCCACTTCCCCTTTATTAGGTTGGCAGGATCAGGTACCAGTAGTCTTTTTGATCACTTTTCAGTATAAGATACTCTCTAATACACAGAAAACTTGATTTCTGCTAGCACAAGAATGTTGGCAAGACTGTTTCTGCCCCTGTTCTCTCCCTGCCATGTGTAGTTGAAGCTTTGAACATTTTTTGTACCAGTTATCATCTGTGTGAGCTGTGCAGAGCCTGGCTGAGCAGAGATTTTGTGGCCTGCTCGTGTGTGGAGTGCCTAAGCCAGTCTTGCCTGTGCTGTGTTCTTCACTGACAGTCAAGCCTTTGTCATTTAGAGAAGCTGAATTGTGGTTTCAGTGTAGGTTTCTATCAGCCTCCTCTAAGCACAAGTCTCAGCTGATCTCTTCAGTCTGGAAGGGAAGTCTGGAGATGCTGTGTGGAGAAGAAATAATTGTTAAAATGGTTATAAAAGAGCCACGTGTGACTTTTTTAATTGTACTGACTGACTTCAGCATTGTGTCATATTCCTTAGTCAAAGTCATTGTTTGTATTTCCCCCAGGCAAAGGGTCTGTCCCAGTCATAGTCTCTTCCCCAGGGAGCATCACTGTGGTGGCTGGCGGGGATGTCACGCTGTCCTGCAATGCCACCGGGCTGCCCGCGCCCATAATCCGCTGGTACGACAGCAAAGGCCTTGTGACGAGCCACCCTGCCCAGGTGCTGCATCCCAAACCACGGAGGGCTCCCCCAGCAGTGCCAGAGCCCACCTGCCTCTCCATGTCCCAGGGGGGCTGGAGCTCCTTGCACCTGAGGAATGTGACTCTGGGGCGTGCCGGGGAGTTCAGGTGCGAAGCCATCAACGAGCACGGCTCTGCCGTGTCCAAAGCCTTCCTTACAGTCGGTAAGTTGAAGCCCAAACCTGTCCATTTGGCTCCCTGATTTAGGTGAGACATGCCTCAAAATGAGTGGCAGGTGGGTGGGGTGGGATCTGGGGGAAATGAAGCAGAGCGGTTTCAGTTGTCTTCATGGATCAGTTCCTCCCTCCCCACTTTGGCAAAGGAAAAATGATGTGTGCACTGTGTGGATGCAGCATCTTATATGTGATAAAAAGTACCCAAGGGCAGGGGACTTATTTATTTCTAGAAACTACTAATAGGAAAACACAGTTCTTACACTAAAGACAAGATGGGAAAGAACTGTTTCCTTTCCCCACACTGGAATATTATGTGACATTAATAAAAGATTTAAGTTCCCCCAAGTTCCCTTCACAAGAACTGAGATACAGAGTTTTAGTTACATGAAGTGACTTAAGTTTCTTAGCTCTTTCAGCACCCTGCCTTAGTTAATTTAGCTTAATGCCGGCGAGATTTTAGGTCAGTGGGATTTAATAAGTGGCTCCATATTTAAAGTTCTTTGGTTAGAGTGCAAAACTCCTGTAAATAACTTGAAAAGATGCATAAAGGTTCACTTAAAGAAAAAAAAGAAAGAATAAACCTCAAGAAAGTGATCCCATCATGTAGTTTTATAAATCAGTTATTGTTGGACCTTGCTGAGTGGAAACACGAAACTAAATATCATCCCAGAATTCAGTCTGTGTCAAAGAGAAAAATCCCTCTGCTTTGCCTCAGAATTTTATGGCAGTAAGTTCAATTTTAATGCTTTGTTTATTAACTTTTATCGGTTTCTAATATGTTGTACTGGCTGCTGATTATGGTGCAGAGGGTGGTTAAGGCATTTGGTTTTGATATAAAAGTCCCTGAGGAGTTTCTGGGAGCTGTTAGGGGTTTAGAACAGCTCCCAGCCATGCCAAAGGCATGCTCAGACATTCAGCTGTCTAATGAAGAATTCGTGCCAGGTAACACTTTGGAAGCACCTGAATGACTTCAGCTGAGATTCCAGTGCATTTCTTTGGTAGCAGGATTAGCTTAAGCACCTCTCAGCCTCAGCACCTTGTTTCTGTAATTTGCCTTGTCCCAGCACACAGTGAGAGAGCTCATTTGGCTGAAAAATATCTTTCTTTTTTTCCTTCTGCTGGATCTGTTCCAGGCTGTGATTCATTGCACGGTCTTACAGCGGGCAGGACAACTTCAGCTGCCATCATAGTGAGAAACCACCAAAATGTAAAATGATGCCTCGGGATCCTGTACCCACAGCCCTTCCTTCCTCTGTGTCTTTTTTAGACAGTTGGGGGGCTCGCCTGCTTGGCAGTAGCTTCCCAGAGCTACTGAACACAAGGTTATGGAAATGAAGGAGAAAGATGCACTCCAGGCAGTCTGAGTAGCAGGAGAGTGAGTGTGAAACACAAGGAGCATTTAGTGTAGACTGTTGGGTGATTCAGGGGTGAGAGGCTAAAGTTGCTCCTACAGAAGCCTTATAGAACCTCTGAGAAGTCCTAGGGTGATTTGAAACACTTTCCAGGTGTGGGTGACCTCACTAATGTGCTGCATTCAGGTTTTCATAGGGCTTTCCCAGCCTGTGCTGAGGTACTTGGAGTACCCATGATCATGGGAGATCCTCCAGCTGTTTGAGAAGCAGGAAAGTAGTGCCTGGGAATGTGATCTGTTTGCACAGCAGAGACAAATCCAAGAGCTGCTGTGCTGCCAGCACAGTCAGGGCATGGCATGGGCTGGGATCTGCCCATGGGTGGGTGCACCCCTGTGAGGAGGCTGAAAAGGTGAGGGCAAACAAGATGCAAAGTACTGGGTATTATGGAGAGTGTGAGTAACAGCTCTGGAGTCAGGCTGGGAGAGCTGGGGGCGTTCACCTGGAAAAGAGAAGGCTTTGGGGGAAACCTTAGGGCCTCTTCCTGTGGCTAAAGGGACTCCAAGAGAGCTGGAGAGGGACTTGGGACAAGGGCCTGGAAGGACAGGACAAGGGGGAATGGCCAGAGGCAGGGTTAGGTGGGATATTGGGAAGGAATTCTTCGCTGTGTGGGTGGGGAGGCCCTGGCACAGGTTGGGCAGAGAAGCTGTGGCTGCCCCGTCTCTGGGAATGTTCAAGGCTGTGGATGAGTTTTGGAGCAACCTGGGCTAGTGGAAGGTGTCCCTGCCCATGGCAGGGGGTTGGAGTGAGATGAGCTTTAAGGTCTCTTCCAACCCAAACCATTCTAAGATTCTATGAATACATTCCTTTAATGCTTAATTTTGGGACATTCAGTCCTTGTCCATTTGCTGCTGGAGGTGGGGTTTTGGGGACATGCAGCCTTTGGTCTGACCCAGCTCAGTGCTGTTGGTGTTCCATGGTGGGGCTGGGAAGCTGAAGAAGAAAAACCTCCTTGGCTCAGTGGGAAGGGATGGCACTGAGAGCAACAGTCAAAAAAAGTTGCATAATGACAGAGCAGCAGAGAAACCTGATGTGCTGGGTTATATGGATAGCAATTATGCCAGAAACTTCGCAAAAAGTGCTTAGATCTGAATTGCTTAATGGGAATTGTTACCCAGGGGTTGTTTTCCAAAGCAAAAATATGAACAACTCGGCAGTTGTTGACGACTCCCCTCCCGCAGCAATAAACACAGTGCTGGCTGCGGGTCTGCTGTCACCAGCTGAAACCACAACTCATTCTCCCCTCCAAGAGTCCGTGTCCCTGATGCCAGCAGGCGTCAAACCGAACTGTGCCCACCCACACATCCTCGGGGTCCACCACGGTGCCGTGGGCCTTCCACCTCCTCCCCTTTGTTTGCATTATCAGGCCCTTCCCGCTGCTCCGCTGACAGCGGAGATGCCCTTTTGCTCAGGGGTTGTTCTGGGGGTGTCTGACATTTTAAGACCATCTGGCTTCGGGGACATCCTCCCCACATTGTTCCCTTCTTCCTGTCTCTGAATTTTGTGGCATTGCTAAATAAATGAGAAGAAACAAACAAGGAATGTTTGCCGAGAGCGTGTCTTCAATTTGAAAAGAGAACTTTCCTTCCCAGCTTTTTAGAAAGTGGCCAAAAATAGCAGCCACACTTGCTGCTGGTATTTTAATGGAGGTTTGGAGGAATCTGAGTCAGCCAGGCTAACACTGCCTAGGCTTTACATTACCAAGGAATTTGTTTGTTTTGTAAACCAAGTTCCCTTCATTCCCTTCCCCTTCCAGACCCCAGCACGTAACATAAACCTACACAAATCTGAGAGGACGGACAGGGCTCTGAACATCTGGCAGTCCCAGCACTGCCATGTGCAACCTTGAGGAGCTGCACTGCTTTCCAAACCTCCTCCCTTTAAGCACTGATGTTTTCTTGTCCTGGATAATCTCAGATGTCCAACCTGCCATCCTGTTCCTGCCTGGAATGCTGAGGAGCCCTGCATTAGCTGAACAGGGCTTTTTTTTGCCTCTTTCAAACTAATATTATATATATCTTTTTTCATACCAGGAAACATAAATAGAATGGAGGAGGCTGGAGAAGGATTTCTAGAAATGTGTTGGTATTAAATTGCATGTTATATCTGCCTGTAAAATAAGTTTATTCTCAGCATAAATTTTCAAATGAAGCAGTTGAGTCGTGCAGCTTTCAAAGCTTCTCAAAATTACAGCTAAAACCTCAGAAACTGAGGTAGGAGAATGTCCTCTTGTGTGCATGCCAGTGCAGGCCATGAAAAGTTCATTGTACAACGCCGATTAATTTAAAATTGCTCCATTTGTGTCACAAGTGTAGCTATATATATTTTTTTATTTCTTTTAACATGCATTGCCACAACTTAATTTAGAGGAGATACAGTGAGACTGTGCCTTGAGTTTCAGGTTTTCTCTCTTTGCTACTGCGAAAAAAACACTAAACCAAATAAACCAGACCAAACCCCACTGCTGTGCCCTGGAAAAACACCCAGCCCGCAGCTTGGCACCGGGCTGAGGTCTGTGTGGGCACCTCTGGACCTGGAGTTTTGCAGCAGGGCTTGTTTGGAAATGTCACTCTGAAATGATTTAGTGTCCCGTGGGCGCGGGGCGAGCGTACGTCATCGTGGGGCTGTAACCAGACCCTCTCTTTGCAGTTCCTCCAGCAACTGGCACGAGAGCAGGAGAAGCAGCTCCTCTGGCGCTTGCCCAGGGCGATGAGAGCGGCGGTGGGTTTGGTGCAGAAGCGGCGATGCCAAGCCCCCCTCCCACCAGAGACGTGGCTGTGATGGAAGGGGCGTCGAGCGCGGCCGCCCCGCCCGAGGCGCCCATCATCCTGAGCCCGCCGCAGACCCCGAAGCCGGACACCTACAGCCTGGTGTGGCGGCCGGGCCGCGCCGGGGGGCTGCCCATCAACGCCTACTTCGTCAAATACCGCAAGGTACCCTCTCCAGGGAGCCCCGGGTGTGGCTGTGGCACGGGTGGATCACGGTGCTTCGGGTTTCTCAAGGAACCAACAGTGCTGGTGTGGACCAGCCATGGGCTCAGCCCAGAGAGCACAGGATTTAGCTGAAGCACAGTGTGCCCTCAGCTCATTTTAGGCATGACTGGTGGTGTCACAAATATGCTGCTCTGTCTGGTTGAAGTGAGATTTATCCAGGCTTCTGTGTGCTTTACAGTGTCATTTTGGGCAAGGGGCTCCAGGCACGCTGAGTGCAGTCAGTGGTGTTAGAAATGCATCTGTGTGAGCAAGCTTGAATCTGTGTGTGAGAGCAGAAG
Source organism: Xenops minutus (assembly GCA_035221455.1). NCBI lineage: Eukaryota > Metazoa > Chordata > Aves > Passeriformes > Furnariidae > Xenops > Xenops minutus. The sequence continues at coordinate 1,606,212 of JAWWEE010000062.1, forward strand.
GGAAAGCTGGTTTTTACTCAAATATGTCACAGAGTTTGCTGCTGTGTGTCCCAAAGGGACTTGGTTAAACTCAAGTTATCAAACATGAAGGTGAATTAAAATTTTCTTGCAGGTACCTACCATGTCCTTAAACATGGTGTGTCAGCACTGAACTCTTTTCCTTAAAATCACATGGTGGGATCCTTGGGGCCATCCTGTGCAGAGCCAGGAGCTGGACTTGGTGATCCTTGAGGGCCTCTTCCAACTCAGGAGAGTCTGTGATTCTGAAATCAGAACTGAGAAATGCCCGCATCTCTTCTTCCAAGCAAACAGTTTTCTGCGTAGCAAAGCTGTTTGGTTTATTTTTCATAAGCTTTTTAATCCTCTACATCCTGATCTTGTCTTAGCCTGGAGGGAATGCTTAGATTTTTGACCTGTTGGTTCCTGGAAACCTAGTGCCAGAGTCTGTTGATGATAATTTCTCAGCCAAAGGCAGTTGGTTCACACAAGCCCTGTAAGCTTTGAATGTTTTTTTGACCTTTTTGATGCTCACCCTTCACTTCCACCAATCCTTTCCACAATAAATGTGCTCACTCATGGGTTTCTGGGCAAGGAGTTTACCCTGGTTTTTAAGGGTGTTGCTCTCTTTGTGTCATTAAATTATTTTATTGATTTCCCTTTTAATAGAGGCAAAAAAAAGTTTGGGGGAAATAAAAGCCTTGGAGTGGTTGCTGCAGAAGAAAATTGTTGAACAAAGACCTCTGGCATAACCTTTGATAATCCGCAGCATTTAGATCTGCCTCCAATGTTTTATTAAAGTCTTATATTTTTTAGTAGTTTATTTTTGGTGGAATCTTTGTCTTTTCCTTTGGGATTTGGGGTAATGTTTTCCTGCAAAGGTCAAACATTAAGAGACTACCCTGAATCTCTTTCTTTTAAGTGGAGTTGATGGTTTCACTGCTACGTTAAAAAGTGTTTTGGGTTTTGTTTTTAAAAAAAGGAAATATGCATTAATAAACCCAAACCTTTTGTCTCCTTGCTGACTTTTTTCCAGCCTCAAGGAGTAACTAAGGCATAATCTTTGTTGCCCATTTCAGCCAATAAATATTCTAAAATGCTGAAGTACAGGGAAAGCTGGCCTAGCTCAGGGAATATCTTTCATATCAAGGTGTTGGGTCCAGCCCTGTAGTGGCACATGCTGCCAGCTGAAGGCTGACTGAAGGCTTGAAAATCATTTGGGCTCTTGTGGTTTTAATGAGTGAAAATGGTTAAGAAAAAAGGTCAAAACCAAGTGTGTGTGTGCACATGGAGAGGGAAAATAAGTCAAGTTTATCCAAGGAGTGCTGTGAAAGCGGTTGCGAAAGTGCCGATTTGTGGTAGAAGCACCTGAAGACAAACCGTGGGTAGATGTAGGAAAACAGAAGGAGTTTTGGCAAGGCAGAGGTCGTTTGGATGCGTGTGTGTGGAAGCAACGTGGGATCTGAGTGTTGCCTGCTGACGCTGAGTTTCTGTCCCTTGTCCCTGTCGTGTGCAGCTGGAGGACAGCGTGAGTGCCGCGGGCAGCTGGCACACCGTGCGTGTGCCCGGCAGCGAGAACGAGCTGCGGCTCACGGAGCTGGAGCCCTCCAGCCTCTACGAAGTGCTGATGGTGGCCAGGAGTGCTGCCGGGGAGGGCCAGCCGGCCATGCTGACCTTCCGCACCAGCAAGGGTAGGTGCAGCACAATGTGCCCTGTGTCCTGCCCTCCCAGAGGCATTTGTTTAATGACATCAGCCATGTGTTGTCTGCTAAGCCATATGGGAAATATTCTGCAATTTATTTGCTAAAGAACAGCCTCAATGGCTAAAACAGCTGCAGGGCAAACTTCTCTGGGCATTCCTAGGGTTGTTGGTAAGTAGAAGCTATTAAAAGTTAGATAGTATTATTTTTGGGGTGATTATTGAGAATTTTACTGTGAGGTTCCTATTGCTTAAAAAAGTGAAGTCAGGGAGCAGCCTGTCCTTGCTGAGGTTTTTCAGAGAATCACAAAAAAACCTCTGCACCATCAAGTTTTCATGTATCAACAAAGCTGCTCCTGGTTTGCTTTGCAGACACCTCAGTGACAATCTCTGCTGACTATGAGCCAGCTGTTCTGATAGCTGTGTGCACATAGCAACAAGCACAAGAACATTCCTAATCAGTGCATTCTTTTTCTTTCAAATTTGGACACTGGTGGCTGCACTTTTTAGCACGCGAACAATTAGATATTTTTCATACTGTTGTCCAAGAATGGCTTTAAAGTGACAGAGGGCAGGGTTCGATGGGATATTAAGAAGAAATTCTTCCTAGTGAGAGTGTTGAGGCCCTCGCACAGATTGCCCAGTTCCATCCCTGGAAATGTTCAAGGCCAGTTTGTATGGGGCTTGGAGCAACCTGGTCCAGTGGAAGGTGTCCCTGCCCATGGTGGGGAGTTGGTACAAGGTGAGCTTTAAGGTCACTTCCAACCCACACCATTCTGGGATTCTATGCTGGACAGGACAGCTTAAAATTTTATTAAAAATGTAAAGTATTCATGAAAGCTACTTAGGATCCTTCACCCCATCTATCCTTATCATTGTTCTATCAACAAACAGATCCAAAACTGATGGCCCCCAACCTCTGAAAATCTCACCTCCTGCTAAAAAAAATCAGTAACTCCCTAATTGTGACCTACCCACTCCCTGGAACATCTCTGCCTGATGAAACTTTGGGTTCCTCACAGACATCTGCCTAATAACACAAATTCTGACTGACCTACTCACCCTACACGGCACAGCAGGCACAGCCCCAGCTGGCACTGCCCTTGCCCAGGTACACAGAGATGTTCAGTATGGCTGACTGATCCCTAACCTGCTCCCCTTTCTTCTTTACCTGCATGCATCAGCACACTGAATGAGGATTCTACTACAGCTCCTACTTATACAAAGAAACCTGAAACAGGCATCCTCCTCCTCCTCACCTTCATAGGCTGTGTCCTCCCATGAAGCCAGGTACCATTCCAAGAGGCCACAGTCACCACTGGCCTGTTCTCAGCCATCCCCAACCTTGGATAGACCTTTGCAGAACAACTCTGATGAGGATTCTCTGTAGACAACCCCACACTTACCTGAATTTTTGCTCCACACTTGCTCCCTTTATAATCACAGGTCCCACATTCCTCCACCCCACCTTCCTCCATGAATGAGGCTCCAAAAACCCCTGTGGTGTTGTATCAAACAGTGGCAAAATCCCATTCCACCCCTACTTTTCCATAAAGGACATCTGAGGATTCATACTCATGTTCCTCCCACTACTAACCCTCCCAACTTACTGTGGGACTGAGAAGACTTTACAGCAGCAAATCCACTTGCTATCCTGAATGTTCACTTGGTATTCAGAACCAGGGCTGTGTCACAGCAGCTGACTTTGTAGAGTGAGTGGATTGTGGGGGTCAATGATCAGTATTTTCTTATCCAGTCCCTGAGCTGATGTATTGTCTGTCAAATCTTTCTTAGAAAGAACATCATCCTTGAAAAACACTCAGGCTCCATCTCCACCTGTGGGCATCCCTAAACATCCTATTGTTCATGAAGGCACGAATTTTGGTGTTGTCCTTCCGGATCTGTCTCGCCACAGCGGAGGTAAGAGTGGGGATGGTTTGTCATCCAGGTGCTAAAAGTTGTGTTGCATAGAGCTGCATTTGAGTCAGCCTGTGTTTATTACTGCTCCAGGTGCTTGTATTGCCTCATCTATTTCCTATTTATTCCAAGGCTGCTCTGTTGTGTAGCGTATGTCCAAGGGTACTGTTACCTGCATGTGTGGCTCTCAAAAAACAAGAGAATTTTCACTTACAACCCACATTCTTGATGCTCATTTTCAAGCCTACAGTTGCTTTTTGCAAAATATTCTGGTTTTCTCTTCCCTTCCACCGTGAAAGAGCCAGAGGAAAAAGGGAAATGGGAAATGGCTGCGTCAGAGGTTTAAGGTCGCAAAGTGGATGATATCTGTTCTGATTGTCTTCCTGTGGCTTTCCAGGGATGGGCTTATTTCTGATGATGAGATACAAGCGCTTCCCAGCAGGTGTGACTTTTAGCCTGCTTTCCAGTGAAAACAGCATATTTGGAGTCCTTTTTCTCACTCAGCCTTTGACCACTTGGCCTGATTCAGGCAGATTTCCTTAGGGGCTGAGATATCAAAGGTATCAAAAATTTGGGGTAAAGCCAAAGGTGAGTGGAGAGGTTTAATCACACAGGTTGAGAGCTGAGCATTGTACACTTGTGGCAGCCCTGAATGTCAGAGGAGCCACACAAGGGCCCTACTTGTGCCTGGATGCAAATGCTCAGCTGCTTCATGCCCCAAAGCTGCCAGCCTGCTGTTCCTTGCTCCATTCCCCTCCTCAGTGCCAGCTCCATGTCCATGAATCCAGGCTGGTTTAGTAAAGCCTCACAGCTCTTAAAACCAGATTTACTAACACCCCTCTCTCCTTTCTCTCTGTCCCACTGCTGCCTGTAACTTCAGTGAGTTCCGTAAGTATATCCTGGTACATATATTATTTGTTCTTCCTTTTGCTTTCTCCAGCACTCATGAGTGTGGATGGGTTGAAGTTTATTTGGGTCTTTTGGAGGGATTTTTTGAGGTTTGAAAATAATAACCATGTTTTTCCTGTTCACTTAGTGCATGTGTCTGTTTCCATGCAGACATGGTCGGGGGTAGTGCAATACCACATATATAAATTTTTAATATTTTATTGATAAAATAATCAATTCCTCTGTTGTCTGTTCATCATCCATCTTTTCCAGCAGAGTAAGGACAGTGGTGATTACAGGAGGATTTAAGATTCTCCTTGTTAATCTGTGAAGTCCAACTTAATCACCAGCAATGAGTCTAATTGGCCGTTACAGAAAATGAAGTTTCAGCTGATTCTAATCCCCTTGTAACCGAATTTCCCATTTCAGTTCCAGAAGCTCCCGACCGACCCACCATCTCCACAGCATCAGAATCATCCGTCTATGTCACGTGGATCCCCCGGGCAAACGGGGGCTCCCCCATCACTGCCTTCAAGGTGGAGTACAAACGCCTGGGTCGCAACAGTGACTGGCTCGTCGCAGCTGACAACATCTCTCCCTCCAAGCTGTCTGTGGAAGTTCGGAACTTGGAGCCAGGTATTAGAAATCTTTCAATACTGCAGCTCTTTGGTTGTTGTTTCATTTTAACTTCTGCTTGAATTATCCCATTTCTGCTTGATTAGGTTTGGGGTTTGTGTGTGGCCTAGGAGCTCGTTACATGAATTCAAGTTGATTTCTGGCTTTCCAAGTGGAAAAAACCCACCATAATTTAATACTTGTTCATGTGGAGAGAAGGGTTGTGTATCACCGCTATTTTTAACTTAATTGTCCTAGTGAGCACTCAGAATGCAAAGAGAAAAATGCATTAATGGAAAAACGTCTGTCCTGACTTCTCCCAATGTCCAGCCCTTAAAACTCAGGGAAAGAGTGGAGGAGGAGAGGGAGTGGATGGTGATAGGGATCCTTTGAAGCATCTTCTCAGTATCCATCAGTTTAGGGACTTCCTGAGCTGATGGAGGCATCTCCATATGTGTATGCAACAGCCTTTGGGTTTTCCTTGAGTGACTTTTAGAAGCTGTTCACAGTTCTGATCTCCACATCAGTCTGCGGCAAGGAGTCCTCTGCTTCTTCTAAAGGGACGTTGTGCAAAAATTGCTTCCTAATCTGTTTAGTCTCTCCTTGAATCCTCTTTCTAGTGCTTGTTTTGCTACAACAGCTTCTTTCTTTCCCTCTTTCCCTTAAAAGGAGAAATGTACAGGTTCCGTGTGATCGCAGTGAACAACTACGGGGAGAGCCCGCGCAGCGCCGCGTCCCGCCCGTACCAGGTCGCCGGATTCACCAGCCGCTTCTCCAGCCGGCCCATCGCAGGGCCCCACATCGCCTACACCGAAGCCATCAGTGACACGCAGATCATGTTGAAATGGACGGTGGGTATCGTGGTGTCCTGTTCTTCTCACAGTCTGTGCTGCTGGGGCTCTTAAAAGTCGAGGATTAAGAGCTGTTTGCAGAGTGGTGAGTGGTGGTTTCTCCCCCTGAGACTCAGAGATGATCGTGCTCCTGGCAGAGGGCTGAGATACTTCATGCCCATGTGGTAAAACCGAGGGAGTTAATGGGCCATATGCCTCTCGAACCCTTCGGCCCCATTTCCAGACCCTGTTTCCCCCTTCAGAGGCAACCCAGTCAGTTTTCTGCTGTATTTGCACCATCTCCCAGCTTCCCTCCACCCCACTCCCCTTCAGCCCCCCAGGGACACCACACACCCCTCCTCGGGTTACGCCAGATGTGACCCAACTGGCAGCTCCAGTGAGGGGCTGCAGCCGCCTCAGTCCACCTGCTCTGGCACAGACATATCAGAGGCACCAGTGGGCTTAACTCTGTCCCAAGCCCTGTTCGTGCCATGAGTTGTGAGCAAGTTGGCTCTGTTTCCTGCAATTCCTGCTGCTTTTGTCAATCCAGGCTGGGGTAGCTGGGAGCGCGTTTCAAACCCACCGTCTTCCCTCACATCCAGTGGAGGTTTCATGTTAGAGAAACATTTTCCTTTCCCCTGTTACCTCGTCTATTGTAAACAAGTACTTTAAAGTCCTTATTGAAACCCACAGAAATTCTTTGCTCTTGTTTTGAAATCTAACCCCCTGGTATACTTTGGAGGATTTAATGTGTAGAGTTCCCAGTGTTAGTTTGCTCTGCTAGCTCAGCCTTAAGAGATGTTAAGGATAATAAACTTAAAATAACCTCTGGTTCCTCGGGAGGGTGCATAACTTAAAGTAAAAGATTCTTGAGCTGATTTTTAGAGTGACCTTAACTCTTTCTGAAGTAAAAATGGTTTTAACTTTTCCATTTCCATTAATCACGCAAATTTTCAAGCCATTCATGGTCAAACCCTAATTGAGGGTTTCAAAAGTGATTTGGGAGGAAAGTGTCAGCCCCAGTCAGTCTCTTATCCCCATCCCACACTGCTTTCTTTAGCTGCTCTGAGGAGTTCAGTCAACTTGCTTGCACAACCTTATTAAAAATATTCATGTTTCCAGAGGATGATATACATGGTGATGACAACTCAGCAGGACTCAGTTAAAATTTTTCTTCTCTAACACTGTCTTTTCAAATTCTCTTGCAGTACATTACATCAAGCAACAACAACACGCCCATCCAAGGGTTTTATATCTACTACCGGCCCACGGACAGCGACAACGACAGCGACTACAAGCGGGACGTTGTGGAAGGTACGGGCGGGCCACGCTCCGAGCGCTGCTCCATGGGAGGGACTCCCTGCAGCCTGGCTGGCTGTGTTTATATGGAATCTAAACTGCTTTTCCCAAACGAAGTCTTTACAATATATCTCACAGAAGGAGCTATCTCAACTACCTAACGTCAGGTTCTGCCCACACATGAGCCGATTTCTTCCTTCTGAAGCCTCCTCGATGTGGAAACTTGAGAGCTAAATACTGCGTTTAAATTTGGCTTGTTGTACTGCTGCAAATCTTTAATGCAGCTCTATTTAAACTGGTAAAGCTTCAAGTTGTGTAAAGAGAAAGCAGCATAAATGAGGTTTAACCCAGGGTAAAAACATCTGGGTTACAGACTGTACTAATAACTAGCTGGCTTTTAAAATTATTTACCCCAGCACAGACTTTCAAAGCTGGTAGTACCTTGTGTGTAATTGCCCTTCTCTCCTCTTACCTCACCTAATCACTGCTCCTGCTATAAGGAAGTTGCTTTTAGCCTCAAGTGCTGTAGCACACAGCAAATGCAGGTATGTTTGTGCTTCATTTTGCCTTTTAATCAAGTTATTTTTTTCCCCTGTGCATATTAGATCATCATTTTCCTGGAAGAAGTTATTAGATAATGTCTATATTAGTCCAGAAGTGGAAAACCCTTTTAAAAATATTTTATTTCATGTCCTTATTGCTCAGGCTGAGCAAACGCAGTGATCTCATTCTGGCCCAGTGACGTTAATTATTTTTTTCCCCCTCATTTATTTCAGTTACAAGAGGAATGGGCCTTTATTTTGAAAATTTTCCCCTGCCAGACAATTCTGCACATAGTACTTTGATGCATGACATAAGCTTTTGCACACTATAAAGCTATTAAAGATCCAGAGTTTGGGCTCAGAGGCTTTAAAGAACCTTATGCAGGCTACACCTTCATCTGCAAATGTATTTTAGCCTTTGCTACACAGGACTTGTGTGTTTATAAGTCTTATACACTGAGCAGTTAGTTGTTTAAGTGGGCTCCACTGTGCTGTGAAATTAGCTTGTTTCGGATTTTTTTTCCAAGCGTGTGTGTATTGAACTCTTTGTGGCAGTCTGAAACCATTAGCAGCTGCTCTGCTCTGCCAGAGCCTGCAACAGAAATCACTTGGTGGAAAGATTTAAACTCAGCTTCTCTTTACTGTGCTCCCCCCTAAATTAGCTTCTCAGGAGGGAAAAAAAGAGACAAAACTATTTTCAATTAAAGTGTGATTGGAAGCATTTGATGTGAAATATGTAGAGGAACATACGACTTTAGGTATTTTTGCCATAAATCACTTGTTCTTCACCTTTTTTCCCCCACTGTTACCTTTGAATTAATCTGTCTGTTTTTTGACAGGGAATTTTATCTTGAAATGACTGCATGACTTGTGGAAGAAGTGTTGTGATGCCTGTGTTAGCTAAGCGCTTGCCGCAGGCTTTCCTCACCGCTTCCTGTTAAGTCTTGTCTTTCGAGACATTCAAAACTCTGAAGAAAACTTTTTCCATATAAATGCTGCTGCAGGCAAAATCAGATTTTATTTGAAGGAAAAAACAAGCAAAAAGCTTGACTCTGATGGCTCCTTGGTATCTCTCAGCAGCTCTAAGCAAAAGCAAAGCAAAATCAACCCTGCATCGATGGTCTGAATTTCTCTGTTTCTGGTCTGAATTTCTCGGTTTCGAGGGTCCTGGAGATTGAATTTTAAATGTAAATGCAGTCTGATGTCAGTTGTTTAAATGTTTTCCCTTGCTAATGGCGCACGAAGAGGACAGTTAAAGTGCCTGAACTGATTCCAGTTCCACTAATGGTTTGAAGCGGAAACCTAAAACCTGGTGTAGTAATTACCGAAAGGAATGCTTGGGGATGGGGGCGCCGGGAAAACCGAGTCTGAATCTTGGGAAAACGTGCGATGTAGGGAAAGGCGGGTTCCAGCTTCAGCCGGGGCTCGCCTGCGTTCCCTGGGACGCGCAGGCGGGGCTGGTGTGGGAGCGCATCCCCCCGCTCCGGACCCCCGTGCGCCCCGCCGGAGCCGCGCCCCGCGGACAGCCCGGCCGGAGAGCGCTCCGTGCGCCCTAAGAACGCCGACATCACCAGGGGGGATGGCAGCTCCTTAGGAACACTGGAAACAGTTCGAGGTGGTATTTTCCAAGAGGCATTAAGAGCACTCAGTTAATTAAACTCCCCCTCCCCACCCAAAAAAAGAAAGAAAAAAAAAAAAAGATCGCTGTTTATTAAATTTGTCACAAGCCTGTGAAAGTAAAAACTGGGAATGATTTATCCTGAAGTGCTCAGTACTTCAGGAGGGTGTCTAAATGAAATGCTGGCTGGGGGCCAGAGATGACAAAACGGTCCTATTAGAGAAGATTGCTTGGCTTGGGCTCAGGCTCCGCTGGGGCAGCGGCACCGGGACAGCCTCACTGGGCTCCTAGGATGGGTAATAAAATGCACATTTTGGCCAAGCTGAACGACCCAGATGTGTCCTTCCTTCGAGACACAGGCAGCTGCAGTCGTACCTCGCACCTCCAGGGCTGCAGGCTGGGGGAGGGTCTTGTCACAGCCAAGTTTTTCCTGTCTCAAGTTTTCTGTGCCAGTTTTCCTTGTTATTTGCCCAGTGTACTGTAAATTGCCAGCATAACCCACCCTAAACCCATCTGTGCAGCAGTTCCATGTTTAGGATGCACAGGGCTGCTGTCGAATTTAAATGTACAGATGTGGACACTTGGATGTCTGTTTTTCTAGTTTAGTGAGTTCTGGCTTTTGTAGGGAAGGATTTTTTTTTTTAAATAATCAATTGCCAATAGTGAAAAAGCCTCACTTCTATTCATCAAAAGGTTCTTCTAATTACCTGTTTCACAAGATAATGTGAATCTTAATAGTATCATGGAATGGTTTGGTTTGGAAGGTACCATAAAGAACATCTAGTTCCAACCCCTTGCCATGGGCAGGGATGCCACTCATAGATCATGCTTTCAGCAAAGTCCATAAACTGTTACTAAAGACTTCTCTGCTATCAGGAGGAGCTGCAATGTCCTTGCATTTTGTGGAGAAGGACCCTGTGGTACACTTGTCCCTAATTCTGGCTCATGGGAGTAATTGATCTGCAATTGATTTATTATTTTCTCTCCCCTCAGGTACAAAGCAGTGGCACTTGATAAATCACCTGCAGCCTGAAACTTCTTATGACATTAAGATGCAGTGCTATAATGAGGGGGGGGAGAGCGAGTACAGCAACGTGATGATCTGTGAGACCAAAGGTGAGGCTGTGGGGCTGAGCCCAGGTGGCATTTGGGGCATGAAATATCCACCATGGGGAATTCTTTATGCAGCACTAAAGTCAGCTGTGATGATGACTGTAATTTTCTGGAATGTTTTGGAGGATTGTTTTGTCTTCCAAAGCTGAGATTGTTTTGAACATATGGAAAGTGATCTGTGGCACTCCCGAGGCTCTCAGTGAAGCTCTGCAGCTTTGCCTGCTCTCAGAGATAGTGCTGGTTCTGCGGTGCTGATGGCCTCTCCTCGGGAGACAACCATACGCCTGAAGATGACAGAATTGATTTGTATGTCTGTTTTATGTCTTCAGGGCTCTGTGACACATTGTGTAAGTGCAGACCACAGCAATTGATGGTTGTGTTGGCTGCCTCCATCTCTAATCCTGCATGCCTCTGGCACAAAGTTTGTACTGTTCTTGGGAAGTGTCAGATATGGCAGTCACATTTATTTTGCGAAGAATTCCTGTCTCCTTTAATCTCTAAAACCAAGTAAGGCTGTAAAGGGAAAATGCAGACAGTAAACTTCAAATGCAGCGCTATGAAAAAATGTTTAAAAAAAAAAAAGAAAAAAGCCCTCTGGGAGCGGAAGCATCAAAATTCAGTGAAGTGAGTAGTGAAACCTTTGAAGGAAGAAGTAGGAGCTGCAGGGCTTCAAGGCTGCGTGCACAGTTGGTCTTCCTCCTGCAAAGAATATAAGTTTCTTCTCTAATTTTAAAATTGACAAGATGTAATCTGTCACTCATGCTGCTTCTTCCTTAAAATGCATCTCCCCCAGGCTTACAGGGGTGATCCAGTTTATCCAATTTACCTCCATGAAGGTGCTTGTGTCTCTCTGACCAGCTTCATTCCTATGCCAGGCACCTCTTAGGTTTTGGGTGTCAAATGAAATGAATCTGAGCTGTGATGTGCTGGAAACTAATGTAAATGTAATTCCTGGGTTAAACTAGCATCTCATTTTCAGGGATTTGCTGCTCAGCTCTTGGTATCTTCAACTGTATGGTTTGGAGATGGGGTTAGGAGGGTTCACATAAGATAAAAGTAGGTCATCTGGCAGAGGCTGGGTGAGAGAAATGCGTGTTGTGGTTTTTCCTGACCTCAGAAGTGGAAAGATTTGTGCTCTTTCAAGTCGGGAGTTAGAGCAGTTGTAGCCATGCAAACCTCGAGCGGCTCGTTAAAGTTTCAGTGACCTCAAAGTGGGGGTGAGCAGGCAGGATAATCACCGTTTTCCAAGGCAAATAGCTATTACCCAATCGTAGTTGGCCTTCTCCCTGTAGGATTTAATATTGACTTGGAAGCTTTCTTTGTGAGGCATTAGGACTTGAACTCAGCAGTAATTATTTTCATTTCATAATGAAAAAAACACATTCAGAAAATGCATTTAGTGAATGTCCCCATACTTGTCTTTACTCATCCAGTGAAACGCACACCGGGAGCGTCTGAATATCCAGTGAAAGACCTGAGCACCCCCCCGAGCCCCCCCGAGCGGGCAGGGGGCAGCGGGGCCGGGCCCGCCAGCGGCCCCGTGCGCAGCAGTGACATGTTGTACCTGATCGTGGGCTGTGTCCTGGGGGTCATGGTCCTCATCCTCATCGTCTTCATCGCCATGTGCCTCTGGAAGAACCGGCAGCAGAACGCCATGCAGAGTGAGTGGGGGCTGGTTCCTTTTCAGGATGAAAATATTATCAGAGTAAAATTAGTAATGTTCATGCTCCATTTTATGGTTGGGAAGCGGTTTCCTGTTATGAGACAGCTGGCATTTCTGTAGAGACTTGTACTTCTAGATATGCCTTAGGTGCAGATTTTGGTTTTGAAGAGCAGCAATGTCTCCATTGCTTTGCATTGATGCTTCCTGCCCTGCTGTGTCCCTGGAGGGTTGTGCTTCAGCTTCACCCAGAGAATGGTGTGGGAAAGGCCTGAGCAAAGTTTCTGCAGTTTGTGTTTAAGTTTAAGCCCCTGCCTGGGTCTCTGCTGATTGCAGAGGCAGAGTGTGTGTAATTGTATGTACTTGTTAAATGTGGAGAGTTAAACCCTGGATCTCTCCCTTTCTCAAGTGTATCGGGAAAAGAAAATGTGCAGCACTAGGACAAGTCCCTCGTTGCCTCTCAGCCCCTGCACAGTGAGATGGCATTCAATGGCCAAGTCTGTCAGAGAGGTGTTAATGAGAAAAACCTGTTCATTAGCGAGGAGCAGCCTGGAGTGTGAGCTTTGCAAGGTCTTCTGCACCCACCAACAATGTGATGCCAGCAGAATCTCTGCATTGGCCTTTTCTGTTTGTTGTGCATAAACCACCCTTGCTCTTGCCACAGCTTGTGGTTATTTTTACATGTTCTTACTCTCTGACAGAGAGAAATGAAACAAAACTTCTTGCAAGATAAGATAGTGCCTTCAGCTGCAGCCCAGAGAGATTTTTGGGAAGCAGCTCATGGCAGATAGCAGAGGGGCTATTGATGATACAAATGGCCCTTTTTTAGGACGCTCTTGTAGTGATTGATGTCAGCCAAGTCCTTCCAGACCAACATTCCTGATCTGCCTCTCCAGGATGTGGCTGTTTTCCATGTCTACGTTTGCACACAAAGCACTTGGATATCAGAGTTGGTTCACAAATGCTGTAGAAAGACAAAAAAAGTTTATTTATTTTTCAGGCACCCTTGTTTAGCTTCTCATTTGGCAATAAAGGTGCTTTCAGTAATAATGTCTCTTGCAGAATACGACCCTCCTGGGTATCTCTACCAAGGGGTGGATATCAATGGGCAAATGATTGAGTACACAACCCTCCCTGGGACGAGCCGGGTCAACGGCAGCATCCATGGGAACTTCCTCAGCAACGGCCTCAGCAACGGCTGTCCCCATGTCCACCATAAAGTTGCTAATGGAGTTAATGGAATCATGAATGGAGGAGCAGGACTGTACGCAGGATACACCAACTCCCTGTCCAGGACACATGTGGACTATGATCACCCCCACCACCTCGTGAATGTAAGCTCCTACACTGGGTGGGAGGCTCCCAGACCTTGGGATTTATTCAGGGGCTGTGGAAGCAGGCTTAATTCGGGTGGGGGAATACTCATCCATTGATAACAGCCAGTTCCACTGAATTCCTTATCCCAGAGGAAGCAACTGGGCTGATATTTGTGGTACAAACATCATGGTTTTCATTTGAGGATATCAGATGACAGCAAGAATTCCACTTACTCTGGGAAATCTGCCTCTACCCTCCTCCTAGCAGCATGTAAGCTCTGAGAATCTCTCAGTGCTGGGCTGAGATCCTTTACTCGTACATATGGTATTTCTCAATCTCCAAGTTAAATAGATTTAATTATAGCTGCTTATTCTGCAGCTTTATGGATCACCCGTTTTTCCCCCACCTGTTTCAGATCTGTAACTCTGAGCAATGCTATTAATTATGGCAAAGCACGAATGGAGCAGGAGGTTCCATGGAATGAAGTGCCCCATACATCCTGAACTGCAGCAGTGCAATAACGCTGCTGCCTTTTTTTTCAGTCCCCTGTTTGTGACTGTTGAGACAGGCTCATTTTTTGTTTTGAAATTGAAAATAAAATTAAAAACTAATTTCAGTCTGTGATCCAGCCTTTGTATGCTGTGGAAAAATACTTCATTTGCTGAAACATGTCCCATTTCCAAGAGAGAATAATGATTTCATTATTGTCTATGGAAACAGATGGCTTGCATTCAAACTTACTAAACTTACTCAAAACTGTGAACATTGCCCAGGAAAACTGAAAGAAAAAGTTCAAAAGTCTGAATAACCCATGCTGTTTCTGGATAAAAAAAATGGGCCTATTGTTTGTGTTGGTAATTGAGCACAAGCACTTCATTTTATTGAACAACAAATTAGCACTTGCACAGTAGTTGCCACTTCAGTTCCCTCCAGTTTCAGCCCAGACCAGTCGGTTCTTCACCTGATTCTGTCCTTGGCCTGCCCACGTAGCAAGAAGTGCCCATTTTTGGTTGTTTTCAAGAGCAACCAAGGCCTAAGCTGCGTTTTTTGGACCTGTCCAACCTCCCAGTGGGTGAAACACCCCAGAAGTCTCCAAGCCCTCGGGGAGAGAACATTTGCAGTACTTAAAAGCTCTCCTGTGAGAAAGCTTGAGCGCTTGCATTGATGTTTTGTCCCTCCTATCTTTATTTTTTTTGGAGGAGGGGTGGGAAAGAAGAAAATACTTGTGTGGTGACAGAGGTCTCTGCTTGAAGCTCCTCCGTGCCGTGAGGGGTCCACACAAATCCACATAATGCTGCTGCCTGGCACTGAGCAGGTGATGGGCTGTTTTTTGTTCCCCACTCCGTGTTGTAGAAAGTTTGAGTCACACAGTCTCTGCCCACAGAGAAGGCCCAGGACTGGCACGTGGGCGAGGCAGAGGAACAGGATGTTCTCATCCTCACTGCTCTTTATTGTTTCAATGATTGGGCTAAATGAGGAAGGGAGAAACTGGCCAGGATGGCAATCAAGACTAATTAGGCATTTCCTCAGTACTCCCTATCCTTCAAATCTTCAGGATAAGCCCAGGATTTTTGTGCAAAAATAAGGGTTGTTAGATGTTCCCTACCACCTGACCAGCCAAGAGCCAGGTGAGCCTTGCCAGGCTGGCTCCCTCCCGGAGCCCGGTGTGGGAGCCTGGCTCCGCACCCGCTTCGGAGCGGCTCCCGCATCACTGTCCGCCTGGTCCCTAACAATGAGGTATGTGTTAATCTGGGCATTTCGACTGGCTTGTAATGGCCCTGTCAGCCAAAACCAACAACACAAAATCCCTCGCACCCGAGTCATTGCTGGCTGAGGAATTACCCCATCTGTACAAATACAAACCGGTTCAAAAATCAGTGTAGCGAAGTAAACTGATCTAATCGGAGTAATTACAGGAAAGTGGGATGGGTTTGTGTGTGACATCAGCCCTCTGAATTTAATCCCGTCTCCCCAAATGAGCCCGGTGTGCTAATGAACAGCAATTCATTTTCGTGTCTGTCATCAGCGTTAAAAATAAACATATTTACAGTGTGTTTATTAAATTAAACCTCAGCATATTAAGCTGAAAACAGACGAGGGAAATGACCACATACTTGTCTAACCTGCAGTTATTTACTTTTCCCTGACACACACGCTGGCAAAGCCCTCCCCTGGCCTTTGGACAATTGCTCAGTGTTGCTGTGCCGTGCTCAGGCCGGAGTGGGGCATTGATAAGGTGACTGGGGTCGGAGAACCAAGTCAAAGAGCTGAGCTGCCTCCTTGGCACCTCTCTTGGATGTTGGAGTAGTGATGTGATTTCTAATGATTTACTGTTAACCCTTTCTGCTGCAGGGCGGCGGGGTGTACACGGCGGTGCCACAGGCAGAGCCCTCGGAGTGCATCAGCTGCCGGAACTGCCGCAACAATAACAGGTGAGGAACGACCTGCGCGAAGGCAGGACCTGCCTGGAGAGCAGCCCTTGCTCTGCAGGCTATGGTGAAGCTGGGACTGACAAAAGCCAAGAGCTGGAGTTCTGGCTCAGAGCACGAGCAGCTCCATGTCAGGGGATGACTCGGAGAACAGTTGGGAATTGTCCATAGGACGAAATAAAACAGGTTGTTAAACCTCAGAGCTCACTTTGCTCAACATGCTCCTCTGAGGCTCTGTAGGAAGCAAGGCAGGTTGGGCACTAGATTTTTAAAAAACCTTATTTTCTGTGCTTCCTTCAGTTTTGATAGAACAAAATCATTCCATGTGGAATTTGTCAAATAGGATTTAATTGGTCTTCTGCATTTTACACTTCCTGCCATTCCCTCAAGAGCACCGACCAACCGGAGTCACCTCTTTGCCTTCACAATGCTATTCTTTGTAAAACATAGGATTTGAGGTTCTTCAGGCCTTCAGGAGCATTTTGACCAGCCATTGTCAGTGTAGGATACGATTTTTTTCATGGGAAAGAGGGTTCTTGTATAGACTAAGGGAAAATCTGTCTTCTACATTGTAGCTTGGGAAGCTGGGCACCTAATAAAAATCATTAGGTTTTTCACTTTCAGAAGTGTTAATGAATGTCCTCCCAGGCTTCTGACTAAATCTCTGGTTATTTTAATGATGATAAATAGGACTGAAAGTCAGACAAAGCTGGGCTACTGTGACTGGTAAATTCTGAGCTTTTTTTTTCAATCATAGTTTGATTTTTCTGTATTGTTAGTAAGCTCAGCTGCCATCTGGAGAAGTTGCATTGAAATTAATCAGAGAATCATTGAGTATTCTGAGTTGGACCCACAAGCATCATCAAGTCCAACTTCTGCTAAACAAATAAGCTGTTGTTGAAAGCTAAAACCAGTTCACTTTATTTTCATGTTTTACTTTTTAAAATATCATAATAGACTTTAAATCCTTTCTGCTTCCACAAATATATGTGTGATAGTGTAATGTTGATGAATTGCTGCTTCCACGTGGAGCTGGGCATGCCTTGCCTGGACCAGTGTCCTGACAGGTCTCTAGAGAAGCCCAGCATGTTCCCTCACACACCAGTTGTATGTTTTCGAGCAGGCTCTGCAGCAGCTCTCACCAGGATGTCTGTGACTCGCCATAATCTGGAACATGCTGTATGTGTTATGCTGTAATTAAGAGCCTACATTCCAGTTTTAAGCATATTTAATTTTTCACTTGCTCTTTTCTTTCCTAAGAAAGCAGGGAGAGGGTTCCATCCTCTGCAACTGCACTGCTTCTCCCAGACCAATCATTAGCAGAGCCTGAACTTTGAGTTTTCACATCCCTGTTCTATATTTGACTGCCTGATAGAGAAACAACTTGTCCCTTACAGCTGCCTTACCCCAGAGGGGACCATTAACCTCTGCTTGGCAGCAAAGCTGCACGGCCGGGACCGCTCCATTCCTGCCCTGCGCTGGGGGAATGGAAGGAGGACATGGGAGAGGGGAGTGGGGAGGACCAGAACGTGCCTGAGCATTACACCAGGGAGCTGGGTGCATGGCCAGGGCGAGGAGGAGGAGGAAGAGGAAGGCCTGGGTTACTGCAGTCACGTCAGTAAGTTTTGGCAAGTGTGATTTTGGGGCTAGAGTATTTTCCCCATCTTTGTTCAACTTTGTAGCACAGGTAAGGGCTGTTGCCTCCATCTGGGCTCCTGTTCCTTGCCCCATCCTGGAATCATTTCTCCTTGTGAGCTGGAAAAGGCAATTCCCTCTGCAACCCCTCCATGACAGCAGGGCAAGGGAGGTTCAGGTGGAAGCACCTCTGGCAGGGTGACATCTCCAGCTTGGGTGTGCATGGGTTTGGTACTGTGATTTCCTCCCTGATCCATTTCCACCAAACGCCTGGAGCTGTTGCTGATTTGGGTTGAATTTAGCAGTTATTTGAGTTGTGATGATGTGCAAATGAATTCTAAAGGTCCAACGTATTTCATAGCTGTTTTCAGCAATAGCCATCTCAGAGCAGGTTTTATTATTCCAGTGCTGAAATCCCTGGATCTTCTGTTTAAATTAGCACTTTATCCCTCGTAACTGCTCGTGGAGGTTTGCCAGAGGGAGAAGCTGCTGAAACCTGGAGACCTGCTTTGCTATTGTGGACAAAGCCTGTGGTTGACAGGATTGAGAACTGATCTTTTTTCTTCCCTGGTGATTTTGTGTTAAAACTCTCGAGGTACCTGGTGGCTGCAGAGGAATTTACACTTTTGCAGATCTCTCTTTGCAAATGCATTGTGTTTTGATCAGAAATCTGAAATGCATATTTCAAATGTAGGAGCATCAGTTTGTTTTTCCAGCTTTTTCATCTACATTGTGCTTTTTTTAGGTTATAGCTTAGTAGGGTTTTAGCACTGAGTATTGATAGAAAATGTGTTTTCTGCAGCAGGGATTTTACATCACTCTTCCTGCACACTCTGCCCTGGATATCCCCATGGCTAGTTTCCATCACAGTGTGGTTGTTGAAACATAAAAAGCTGAACTGCTGTCTGGAAACATCCTTCAAGCCCATACAATAATACAGAGAACTACACCAACCTCTGTATCTTTAAGAAGAACCCCCAGAAACATGTAAACCCAAACATTTCAAATGGGTTTCTCCAAGCTTTTTTTTTTAAATAATGAGTGCAGTCAAAACCTCTGCGGAGAGAAAGGCAAACTAATAAATGGATTTGTTTGAAGACCAGATGTGTTTCATGTGGATTCTTCAGTGGCTTCTGTGGTATTTTGGTACTTGGAATAATGATTTTGGAGGTGGTTACAGGAGCAGAAGGACAAAATAGGAGAGCAAAGGTTGAAAATGAAGCTTGGTGCTGCTCCATCCTCACGGCTTTTGGGAGGGGAGCAGGCTCTGGAGGGATGCCTCTTGTCCCCTGATTTGGCTTTGAACATGAGGCATCTGCTGAACGGGAAACTTGCTCCAGTTCCTCCTCTAGGAAGTTTATTTGTGTTGTTGTTGCATGTTTTCTTGCCCTTTCAGTTCTGGCAAAGTTGATCATGGGTTTTAGTCAGGTTTCAGGTGAACTGAGGCTCCAGACAAGGCTGTAGGGCAGGTCCCTGGAGCGTGATGTTTTTATGCATTGCGTTATGCATGACCTTTTTAACGGCATAAAAGTGATTTCTGGGACTTGGGCAGGTCCTTACTGTGACTGCCAAGCTTAATGTGTCCCAGTTTTACACCTGTCTGAGCTCAGTGCTGGGGTGCTCAGGGCTCAACTGCTGTCAGAGTTGGCTCTGCTGGCTGCTGCCCTGGCACTTCAGACATCCCATTCCATCTTCCCCCCACCACCTCTTCCAGCCGTACTTCATCAGCTCTGCTCATCTGGGGCCAGAATCACTCTGGAGCACCATCTGAATGGGCATGTCCCAGGGAGCAATTTTTATACTTCCAAATGCCAGCCTTAGGCAGCCCCAGGGATAACCTATAGCAAGTGCACTGGGCTGGTGGTCCCCATAAGCAGAGCAGGTGAGAAATGGATTTACATTTGGGAGATAAAAAGAGAAGAAGGATGCTCAGAGTTGTATCTGTATCAGTACATAAAAACCTGAAGCCTCTTCAGCCTTTGTGGGAGTATTTTGGAAGATCTCTGGTGAATGTGAACATTCTCCATCTTTATTTCCATGCTTTTATCTTTAGATCCATCTCTGTCTCGTGCCACACAATGAGGAGAGTTTTTGGGGGCAGTTTCCCAAAGTTTGTGGCAGCTGTACATGTCAGCCTTTTCCTTTTGGGGTAATTATGGTTTTGTCTAAAACCACACTTAAGTAGAATATTTGGGAAGGTTTTCTTAAGTAGGAATTGTTTATATAAATGTTCCCTGAGGCCACATTGTCCATGTTGCAAACACGGGCATTTTCCCTGTGTGCTGTAGCGGGAGAGGTGTCAAAGTCCTCCTCCTTTTTGTTTAAAGGTTAAATACCTCAGTTGTAACAATTGATTCAGCACTTTAACTTCAGTTCCACAGCCTGACACATGTATTAAAGGACCACAATCTGACTTACACAGCAGAAGGAGTGATTAATTTATAATATTGCATCTAGTTTTCTAATTTGCATTCACTCTGATAACACTTAGTATTTATTTTCCAAGGTACTTAAGTTTGCTGCTCGGGTTTCAAATTTGAGCTCTTTATCTTGGCAGTGAAAATGTGTTTTATGGGATTGCTTTGATGGAGAAATGGACTCACAAGTCAGGTCACTGGGTCACAATCGATGGGGGAAGGAACTGAGCGTGTTTCGAACGTTTTCAGCTGTCTATTGGGAAAATAAAAAACAACACTCAATCCTTTTCTTAATGTCAGGATTGCTCAAAAAATATGTTTAAAACCAAATTGACAAGGTCTCTCACTGCTGACATGTGGTAAAGCACTTAAAAGTTGCATTTTCTCAAGATAAGGGCGGAAGAAGCTGCTCTGAGTAACTTTGGCCTCTGTCCCACCTGCAGGTGTTTCACCAAAGCCAACGGCGCCTTCGGCAGCACCGCACTGCCCGTCGTGCCCCTCGGAGCACCCTTCCAGCAGGACGGCGTGGAGATGAAACCCCTGAGCCCCCACATCATGGTGGCCATGTGCCTGTCCTCCACCGGGCCCGAGTGCAGTGCCCCGCTGGAGGAGGACGGCACAGAGAGCGCGGAGCAGCCCTCCCCTCAGCACCCCTGCTGCCAGGAGGGCATGAGCCAGCTCACCGTGGATTGCATGGACGGTGAGGCATCCTGGAGAGGATAGCACCTGGCCTTGGGGCTGGGAATATTCTGTAGGACAGCTGTAGGGTGCTTAATTTCTTGTGGAGAGCTCATAATTAAGGCCACAAAAGAGCTGGCTCTTTGAGGAAGGTTAAGTGTCCTGCCTTTCCCATGATGGGAAGCAGGAGCAGCAGCGCTGTTCGGGTGCCTGATCCTGTCATGGCCCTGTGATCGATACCTCTAAACGGGGCTCATCGAGCACCTAAGGAGGCAGAGACTGATTGATGCTGCACCCACAGGGCACCCATGAGCTCTGACACTGCTGAAACGCTGCCTAATGGAGTTTTTCCTTAATGAGCAGGCATTCCCGACAGCCCAGAGCCATGCTGGAGGCAGGAACAGGCACGGGAGGGGGGGGCGGAACTGGGCTGACCTCGTCAGTGTGAGCTGTTCAATACCCGTGTGGTGCCTGGACAGAGCCAATGTCCTGTGCTTGTGCCTGGTACAGTGGGAATAAGCCTGGGCCCAAAGAGCATCACCCCCTGGAATTAGGAATGTTGTGAGTGTGTGGGTCTGTTGAAATGACAGAGAGGATCTGCTGAAAAAACCCAACAACAACCACACGCCCTGCTCTTGCTTCGCAGGCGACAGCTGCGTGCACTCAGAAACATCAAACCACATTTTGAGCTGGAGTCCCCTCATTCTGCAGCCTGTTTCCAAGGACTGTAAGGAAAAACCAGGATGGAGTTCATCCAGAGTCACCTTAAATGGTTCTGGGGATCTTCGGCAGCTCCAGCTGCGGGAAACCTGAGGAAGTGACCGTTGTCCCCACTTAACGCCAGGAACTGCACCGCAGTGTCGCTGAGAGGGAGTGATGGGGGGATGTTAATTATAACAGAGAGAGTCGCTATTTATTTTTTGTAGTAGTGTCATATGAATGTATCTTGGTTTTCAAAATGGTTGCCTTTTTATATTATTTATGCCTTGAAATCCCCTTTTTTGTTATTTTTTTTCCCCTCACACACCGCGAAACTAGCCTGGTTATGTGTATAAAAAAGAATTGTAATAATATAAAGAGCGAGGATGGGAAATATGGAGTGTGTTTCTGTGGCATGTTATCAGCATGAGAAGTGCTTCCGAGGAGCCTGAGACAGGGATTTAAGCAGGTCTGATACTGTGGCTACCACGTCCCTGGCAGCTCAGCTACATGATACTCAAACCCTCCTTTACATGAACACACCCCATCCTCTTTCAGTTTCTCTGGGAAGATCATGATAAGGAAATGAGAAAATAAATAAGAAAAATATGGCCCAGCTAAGTCTGTTTAGCACAGCTTGAAGCAGATCTTGGGTCAGTGACTGTGTCTTCAGATTCTTAATAACCCTTACGTCTGCAGAAGTACAGGTGGAAATCCAGCCTCTCTCACCTTCCCACTCACAGAAGACAAAATCCAATTCAACTCTTGGTTTGAAGGAATAGTATCAGCTTGGATAGCTCCAAAATGAAACCGGTCGTGTCGGAGCAGCTCCCACTGGTCCTGTGCATGGCTGTCAGGAACCCACCCGGCCCAGGCACAGCATGATGGATGTGTTGCAACCTTAACAGCAGAATTTGGGTGGGTATTTTATTTTGTCCTTTCCAAATTTAATCACAGAAAATAAAATAAACTGGTGCTTGTAAAGCACTCCCTTCTCCCACACAACTCACGAGCATAATCCCAGAAATGAGGTGCGTAACTCACAGTTACAGCTGCCTCGGGGGCAACACGTGGGCAGCACCTTTGCATGAGCAGTGTGTTCCTGGCCAGGCTGGAAAGGAAGGGAAGCTGTGCTGGCCTGGCTGTGGCTGCTCCAAACCCCTCAGGGAGCTCAGGGCTACAGGTGCATCTTCACCAATTGTGGGGCTGGGGAGCAAGGTCTGCACAAGGAGGAAGCGCTTGAGACCTTGACAGCAGTGTTTCCATGGGCTGTTCTGAGTGTTGGGGTGGATTTTTTCCTTTTCATAGAATCCCAGAAGGGTTTGGGTTGGAAAGGACCTTAAAGCTCATCTCAT
The DNA here is from genome assembly GCA_035221455.1 of Xenops minutus. Classification (NCBI taxonomy): domain Eukaryota; kingdom Metazoa; phylum Chordata; class Aves; order Passeriformes; family Furnariidae; genus Xenops; species Xenops minutus. The sequence goes on from JAWWEE010000062.1 coordinate 1,628,920, forward strand.
TCCAACCCCCATGACATGGGAGACCTTCCACTAGACCAAGTTGCTCCAAGCCCGTCCAACCTGGCCTTCAACACTTCCAGGGATGGGGCAGCCACAGCTTCTCTGGGCAATCTGTGCCAGTGCCTCAGCATCCTCACAGGGAAGAATTGCTTCCCAATATCCAATCTAACCCTGCCCTTTGTCAGTGGAAAACCACTCCCTCTTGTCCTGCGCACTATCTGCCTTTATAAAAAGTCCCTCTCCCTTCTCTAATAAACCCCATTCAGGTACTGAAAGGTCACATTGAGCTCTTCCCAAAGTCTTCTCTTTTATTGCATTATTTATGGTTATATTATTTTTTTTGCTTTTTTTAGGGTTTTGGATCCTCCCAGGCAGAGCTGCCTTATTCTGAAGTTCCCTGCAAACCCTAGACCTCACACCCATGAGCTGTGACTGCCTCATACCTGCAGCCACCACAGAGCCCCTTTCTCCCTCTTCATTTATATCCTCTTTGCAGCCTGGATTTTCCCTTCACAAGACCTGCTGTGAGGCTTTCCCCTTTTCTGATGGAGATTGGGAGGCGAGGGGTTGGGGTTTACCTCTGGCTGCTTCGTTCTCCCCAAACGCTGAGATTTAACCACGGTTTTAAGTGACCTTGCTTAAACCTCCCTGTATTGTGAGTGTGTTGGATAGAGACATTCTGTTTTCCAGAGAAGCTGTAATATCCTTTTGAAATGTTATGTATTTGGAAATTACGCTGTTTTGAAGGGGTTTGGGGTAGGACTCATGTTTTTGGGGGTTGTTTGATAAAAAGAGTGATGCTGCTCTATGGCCAGTGTGAGGATTGATACTCTGTGGGCACTGATTGAGGTGTGACTCGATACTTCCCAACAGGTAATGAACCAAATACAGGACAAAACAGCCCAAGATGCTCGTTTCCACAGACACCAGAAGACGAGGGCTGAGGAAAGCTGGGAATTGTTTGGCACTTTCCTTGGATCCTGCTTGCACCAACATAGGAAAAAACCATCACCAATTATTATTTTTAGCCACCTGTGGTTTGGCCTGAAATTGGGGAGTTTGGGGTGAAGATGAGGCCCCTTCCCTGCCTCCCAAATCTTTGTGGCTGTTTTTGCAGCTCAAACTCAGCACAGTCCCAAAGCAGCATCCCTGGCTGACGCCAGCCCTGGCCCTGAGGGCTGCACTTCAGCCCTCAGGGATTTTTTCCTGCCATCGGTGAGAAACTATTTATTGTAGCCTAAATATTTATTTTAGCTCCAACAGTAACTGCAGGCCCGAGCCCGAGCCTGAGGGGCTTTCGTCGGGTGCCGCACTCGGAGCCAGCTGCCTCCCAGCCTGACGTGGCACAGGTGGGTGCTGCCGTCCCGTGGTGTGGAACGAGACGAGGAAAGGAAAATACACCGGAGTGGTCACGGCGTCACCGTCGCGGTGATGGTGACATCCACCGGTGGGTCATCGGTGGTGCCTGGCGGCGCCGAGAGCAGCTCTGCAAGGGAGAGCCCCGGTGCTTCCCATGGGAGCGGGGGCACCGGGGCGGGCGGTCAGCCCTCGGCTCGCCCGCGGTACCTGCGGCTGTGCCGGGGGGAGACACGTCTGCGGGTGCTGCTGCTGCTCCCTCCTCCCTGCTTGTGGCTGCCTCGGCATCCTCCGCAGTGTCCGCCGGCTCCCGGGCGTCAGGACCAGCCCTGCGGGGACAGGGCGGGTCTCGCTGGCGCCAGGGCACGGGGGCAGTGGGGCAGAGGGATTGGGGCACTCACGTGCGGAAGAGCAGGTCGTGCAGCCCTGGGGCGACAGAAGGACGTGAGGTGTGGGGGTCCAGGCCCCAGCCCAAGAGCCCCCCGGCCCCGGCACTCACGTGGGAGGCTGTCCCGGTGGCGGGCGATGCAGCGCACGGCCAGGAGTGACGCTGCAGTGGCCACCAGCATCCCGGCCACCGCCGCCCCCGTCACCGCCGGGTACGCCTCGAAGGGAGGCTCAGCTGGAAGAGAGCAGAGGGAGTATGGCAGGCAGCAGAGACGGGCAGAGCCCAGAAAGGCCAGGGGAGGTGCCAGCCTGCGCCTGTTCACTCTGAAACCTACTGACGGCTGCTTGCACTCAGCTCCACCAGGATGGAAACGCTGCCCTTCTCCACTCAAACCCTGCTCTGCCCCCACGGAGCAGCAGCCCCTGCCCACTTCACCTGGCGTCTGCACCTCGGAGGGGTGCCCGGCCGTCCGGTGGTTGACGGCCAGGACGCGGAAAGCATAGAGCACCGCGGGGTCCAGCCCCCCCAGGCGCCGGTCGCGGGAGTGCGGCTCGATGTTGCCAGCGGCTGTTTCCCAGGGGCTGGGCGCCGCCCGGAGGGGTTTCTTGGTTTGGCGCCGCTGCACCACGAAGCCGGTGAGGTTGCCCGTGCCCTGCGTGCGCCACTCCAGCTGCACCTCGGTGCGCGCCCGCGTGTAGCGCAGCTTGCTGATGGTGACATTGGGGGGGGCCGGGTACCCTGCGGCAGGACGGCACCCGGCAGGAGGGGGTCGACTCCCCCAGCCCGCCTTGGGGGCCCCCCGTGCCCCTGCCAGGACTCACGGTCCACGCGGAGGCGGACGGGGCGGCTGGCGGTGCCCACGGCGTTGGTCGCCGTGCAGCGGTAGGTCCCGCCGTCCCCTGGCCACTCGGCATCCAGGACAGTGAGGTTGACCCACGCTTCTCCCTGCTCCAGCCGGTACTTGGCCAGCCCCGGTGTCACCTCCCGCTCCTTGGGGTCGTACCAAGCCACAGTGGTGCCGAGCCTGGCGCTGGTGCCGCGTTGCCGGCACGGCAGCATCGCCTCGCCGCCCTCCAGCACCGCCACCTCACTCGCCGCCTCCAGGTCGGGGACCTCTACTCGGGGACAGGGGGGACAGTGTCAGCCGTGACGGGCCGGGCGCGGGCGGCGCCGTGGCACGGGGAGGACAGCGGGGACGGGTGGGCTTACCCAGCCGCAGGCGGCACTGGGCGCCGCCGGCCCGCAGAGGGTGGGCGGCCGCGCAGACGAACTCCCGGCCCGCCAGGCTGCCCTCGGTGCTCAGCACCAGCACGGCGGTGGAGGGCGTGGGGTCCCCCAAGGCCCGGCCCCCCCCGTCCCGCCAGCGCAGGGTGACGGGCGGCGCGCCCCCCTCCCAGCGGCACTGCAGCATCACGTACTCGTCAGCCTTGGTGGCCGCTGCCGCGCAGGTGGGGCTGCCGGCCGGGACCCCTGCGGGATGCAGCCGGGTCGGGCGGGGCATCCGTGGTGTGCCACAGCATCCCCGAAAAGGGGACACCCCCCACCACCACGTGCATGGGGAGCTTTGCACCCCGGCTGCACCGTGGGGACCCCCATTTTGGAGCAAGCTGGGGGTGCTGGAGGTCCCAGCAAAGGCAGCAGCACCCTGGGATGTCCATCCCGTGGTGTGGCCATGGCACGGGGTCACCACAGCTCTGCTGTGACACAGGGGGTGAGGAAGGGGCTTGGGGGGCAGATGGACCCATCATCACTCACACAGGGTGGTCCCACATGCAGCCCCCTGCGGCAGCGTGGGGTGAGAGGCCAGGCAGGAGAAGGAGCTGCCATTCCTTGTGGCTGCCCCTGGCTGGATCCTGGTAGCCATGGAAAAACTGGCCCCCATCATCCCCTCTTCCTTCTCCTTCTCCTCCTCCTCCTGAGAGCCCACCCAGCGCAGCTGGGCCAGGGGGAAGCCCCCCAGCCAGCGGCACCGCAGGGCCACATCCTGCAGGTCACTGGTGGCCAGGGCAGAGCAGCTGGGGCTCCCGGCTGGTGGATCTGCAGGAGACCATCAGTGCTGGGGGAGGGTGGGGGGGTTCCCCTCCAACCCCCCTCAAATTGCCCCTCGCACCCACATCCTCACCGGGGAGCTGCATTGGTCCATCTCACCCCAGGGGGACCCACCGGCCCCCCTGCGGGATTACTTACAGTACACGGTGAGGACGATGGTGGCCTGGGTGCGGGTCTGCAGGTGGGTGTTCTCGGCCAGGCAGGTGTAGGTGCCCGCCTGGGCGCGGGCGATGGCAGTGATGACGTAGGTCTGGCCAATGTGCACCTGGGTACCGTTGTGCAGCCACACGTAGCGGCTGGGGGGGTTGGAGGGAGCCAGGCAGCTCAGCACCACGTCCTCCCGCTCACCCGCCGAGAAGCCCCCCTGTTCAGGGGAGAAGGGCTCCACACTGATGGCTGGCTCGTCGGGGCCGTCTGTGGGGATGTGGGGTCATTCAGCCACGGGGTTGTCCCCACAGAGGCGACACAGCCCTCCCTGGGGCATTCTCCCATTGGTGGGAAACAGGGAAGCAAAGCCTCCTTAGAAAGGGCACACCATGGGTGTTGTGAGCATGCTGTGGTGGCCATGGACAGACATTCTGTGGTGCCTGGTGACCATGGATGTGTCATGGTGGTAGGGTATATGGTGGCCATGAATACATCACTGGGGCAACATGCCATACCATGGTAGCCATAGAGACACTATGATGGCCATGGAGCCATCCCAGTACGAGGGTACACGATGTCCATGGATGTATCATGGTAGTTATGGAGGTACCACAGTGGCTATGGACATACCACAGTGGCAGGGTGCTTGGCGGCCATGGACATGCCATGGACATACCATGGAAACATCATGGTGGCCACAAATGTGCCATGGTGGCATCTCCAGCCCCGAAGATGTCCCCCCAGCTGGTGGCTGAGGCCCCCCCGGGGGGCACTCACAGACAATGTCCAGGTAGACGGGCTCGCTGGTGTGGCTGTTGACCTCATTTTGCACCGTGCAGAGGTACCAGCCCGTGTGGCTGCGGTTGGCAGGCGTCAGGTGCAGCTCTGCCCCGGAGCCCCCCAGCGCCACGGGGGACACTGAGGGACCCCCTCGGGGCTCCCGGTGCTGCCAGGAGAAGCTCAGTGGCTCCGTCCCCTCCCGCACGGTGCACGTCAGGGCCAGCGCCGACCCCTCCATCGCTGCCGCTGCCGTCGGCCGCACGAAGGGCTTGGAGACAGGCACTGGGGGCACTGAGCTGTGAGTGACCCTCCCCCCAGCGCCCACCCGTCCACCCCGGGGAGGAGCCTCCCAGCCCAGATGGTTGGTTGGGTACTGAGGTGCTATAGCGGCCAGTAGGACGGCTAGTGAGGATACCTATGGGCTAGTGAGGGGCATCCTGGCTGTGGGCATGGGGACTATCTGGAGTGACTACTGAGACCAGTTAAGAGTGGAGGAATGCTGGGGTGGCCAGTGCAGGGAACTGGTGGTGGCTAATGGGCTACTACATTGGCTAGTAGGGTCTTACACTGGCTGGGGACAAAGACGACCCTGGCTAGTGGTGTGCTGGGCTGGCTAGTGGGGCTCTGCACTGGCTAGTGGGCTCTTTGTTGGCTGGTGTGTGCTATGTTGGCTGGTGTTGAACTACCTTGGCTGGTAGGATGCCATATTGGCTAGCGGGGTGCTGTGTTGGCTAGTGGGGGCTTTGCTGACTAGTGGCAGACGACAATGGCAAGCAGGGTACTCTGCTGACTAGTGGGGTGCTTGTTGGCAAGTGGGGTGCTACACTTGCTAGTGAGCCACCTTGTTGGCTAGTGGGGCTCTACATTGGCTAGCAGGACCCTTCATTGGCTAGTGGGGCACTATGCTGGCTAGTGCCACGCTTTAGTGACTGGTGGAGCCCTTTGCTGGCTAGTGGGGTGTTTCCTTTGCCTTTGGACAGCTCGGTTGGCTGCTGGGTGAGGGGCTGCTTGACTGCAATGCAGGGGAGCACGACGCTGGCCACCGATGGCCAGCCGGGCCCCTCAGGGCAGCCGCGGCAGGGGGCTTACCCAGGACGCGCAGGAGGACGGCGGCGTAGCCCACGCGGAGCCGGCCCCGCTCCGGGAAGAGCCCCTGGCAGAGGAAGCGGCCCTGGGCAGCCACGCGCAGCTCCCGCAGCTCCAGCGTCCCGTTGCGCAGCATCACCCGGCCCAGCGTCCCCGCGCCGGGGGCCACGGCCACGTCCCGGCCTGAGCCCACGGCCACAGCCCACGGCGGCCCCTCGCCCCGTGGCGTGAAGCTCCAGAAGACCACGGCCGGCGGGGCCACGGCCACCAGCCCACAGCTCAGCTCCACCGCCCGGCCTCGCACGCCCGTCACCTGCCACTCCTCGTAGGCCGCCTCGCCGGCTGCCAGCGGCTGCCCTGCCCCGGCACAGCGTGGCCGTCAGGGCCCGGCTCGGCCCCCGGCACTCGTGGGGAGGGGTCGGTGCTCACCCCCCGCCAGCGCCGGCAGCAGCCACAGGATCCAGGGCCCCCTCCAAGGCGGCGGCGCTGCCCGGCCGCGTGCCATGGCGCCATGTCCGGCACCACCACGCCGAACCAGGGCTGCGCTCTCGGGCACGGGCTCCTCTCCGGTTACTGCCAGGTAATTAGGCCCGGCCCTGATTAACTGTTAATTATTTATCAACCTGGCGGTGCAGGGGGGAACCCAATGCCACTGCCGCCTTGGCCCCTGCAATCTCAGGGCTGAGGATGGGCATGCTTGCTGCAGAAATGGCAGCATCCTTGCCTTCCCCACGTGGGGGAATTTAATTCCCCAGTGTTCCCTTTCCCCAGACGAATTTTTTTTGCTATAGGAGGGGAAAATACACTCCTACTCTATCGTGATCGGAGACGGGGGGTTTGGAGCCAGGGAAGCCGGACAAGGAGTGGGGTTTGATATTTCATCTCCTGCTCCCTGCCGAGCCCTGGCCCATCAAACATTCATGGGGGCAGCCATGCCGTAACGCAATGCCGGGGGGCTGAGGAGCCCCAGTGGGGGATTTCAGGGTGCAGATGGGGGAGGGAACTGGCAACACCCAGGAAAGTTTGGAAAACAACCTGCCATCTCTCATCCCTTCACCTCCCTGATTCTTTAAATAGAATTAATTGCTCATTACCACAATTGCACTGTTAATACTGAATGCGAAACTCCCCACAAAGAGGTTTTGGGCCTTGAAATGTCCCCAAAGGGTTAAAGTCAGTGGCAAGGGGCTTCAGAGCCTCACACTCTGGTCATGTTTGGTGCCTGTACAGGCTGGGCTTGGGAAGAAATTTGGATGAGGGAGCAGAGAGCAGTGGATGATCTGGCAAACACCACTATTGTCAACACTGGCCTAATCAACCCCCTCCTGTTGGGGGCAATACATTTCAGGGGATGTTGTTAAAGAAGGAGCCACCCTGACGATTACAATTTCATTTATTAAACAAAAGCACAAAACCAGCCCTGGGCTGGAGATGGGCCGCCCCAGGGTCCAACCTCTCTCTCCGCTCTGCCAGGACCTCAAACACTTGGATTTCAGGCCCCTGGGTCCAACCTCTCTCTCCGCTCTGCCAGGACCTCAAACACTTGGATTTCAGGCCCCAGGGTCCAACCTCTCTCTCCGCTCTGCCAGGACCTCAAACACTTGGATTTCGGGCCCCAGGGTCCAGCCTCTCTCTCCGCATTGCCAAGACCCCAGACACTTGGATTTTGGCCCCGGGTTTGGGATGGCTGCAGTGGACTCCTGCTGCCATCTAGCGAGATAAGGTCTGCCCCAACTTCTCCTCAGGCAACACAAAACTCAACGGCATCAGGAGGATACAAGAAAACCGGGAAGTCTTCCCCTTAACTTTTCCTCCTGTTTTGAACCAGAACTCAGATTTGGGGGAGCAAATCCCCGCTCCTCACTCAGCTGCAAGCTTCTCAAGCTCATCCATGTTGTACGGGTCCAGCTGCTTGATCGTGGTCTCTGCAGGAAGGAAAGAGTGACTGTCAGAAGGTGAAAGCAGAGCTCGTTCCCCCTGAGCTGGTGTCTGCGCTGCCTGTGTACCCGGTGCCAGCTGGGGCGCTCCCGGAGCGCTCGCTGTGGCATCTCCCTCCATGGGGAAATCAACTGAGAGGAAGCACGGGGGAATTTGGATCAGCAGGGAAATCAGCTGGGAGGAAGCATGGGGGGAACTGGATCAGGGCAGGAGCCAAGGCATGGCAGCAAGAGCAAGAGGCAGCCCTGTGGCAGCAGCACACCAGGCTCAGCCTGTGGACGTGCTCCTGCTCCCCGCTCCCACCTCTGCAGCCACACAGGACAGGGTAGGCTCGTATCCTCAAATCACAAAATCACGACGTGAAAAAGCACAAGTCAGATCACCAGGAGTTCCTCCAGTTGAATTTTCACCCTCACACTGGGCTCCTTTGGCTCATTCTGGCCACAGCTGTGGTTGGACTCATCAACATCCCAGTTATTCCAGCTGCTCCTTGCTTCTACTGCTCGGGAACAGTCTTTGCTGGACTATTTGGCCTGTGTCTTTCCTGCCTGGTGTCTATGGCAGTCTCACTCGGTGTTTAAAGGACAAGTGGAAATTTAAAGGAACCAAGAGGGTTGAGGAGCTCCGAGGCCAGGGCTGAGGAAGGAACACCATCTTCTGCCCACCAAAAGGTTTCCATAACCTTTTTTTCCCTAAAGATCACAGGGAAAACAGGCACCAGGATTCAAAAAGCTATTGATGCAGCCACAGCATCTGGCAAATCCCATGAAAATCCTCTCGATGTTGACAAGTGACATTGGATTTCCACTAAGGAAATATTTCCACAGCTTCTAGCTCCTCTCCCACAGCCAGGGCTGAACTGAGCTGGGGGACCAGGTCCCCCGGGACAAGGACTTGCAGGGAAAGGCATAAAAAATGCCTGAAGGAGGGAAAAAAAGGAGGTGCTGAGGCACCCTGGGTGCTGGTAATGTCCCTTGTGAGTTGCACACAATCTCTGGGGCTGTTTTCAGAAAATTTGGCTGCTGGGGAGCAAAAAACCATCCTAAAAGCTGCATCTGTCAGTGAGATGAGCCCTGGGGAGAGGAGCAGCCTGGCAAGGTCCATTTGTACATGAGAAACGAGGCAGAGGGGGATGACAGTCCCAATCCTGCCTCCCAGAGCAGTGGATCCACTCAGATACTCACGGAAATGCTTCTCTATCTTGTGCACGAGCTTCACGGTCTCATTCTCCACCATGCTGAAGGCGATGCCACGGTGCCCGAAGCGTCCCGCCCTCCCAATGCGGTGCAGGTAGGTCTCAAAATCTGGCTCTCCATCCTGACTCCTGGGGAGGCCGAAGTTCACCACGGTGGTGACCTGCTGCACATCAATCCCTGGAAGAGAGGGAAAGGGTCTGTGGAAAGGGATCACCTTGTCCCACAGCATCCACTGCTTGAGCTCACGTGGAAGAACCGCAGGCCAGGTGTGTTTCGGGCCATCGGAGGGATGCTGGGTTTCCTGGAATACCTCTGGCGCAGACATTGGTGGCAATGAGGACCTTCTCCTTGCCCTCGCGGAAGCGCTGGATGACACTGGCCCGCTGGACCACCGTCAGCTCTGCCGTCAGCGTGGCCACTTGGTGCCCATCCCGGCTCATCTTCCCCGACAGCCAGTCTGCGAGCCTCCGGGTCTGGACATGCAGGGAGAGGCTGAGGCCCAGAACTGCCCCCTCCCAAGTCCCCTGCTCCTTTTGAGGGAGCTCTCAGCAAATTTCAACACCCTCCTGGGGTCTGCTTCTTTGTTTGGGGGGTCTCGGCCCCCCATGTCCACACCATAAAATGACCCATTCCTGCTATCCCCACTGGCCAGTGGGGGCTCTCCTGGGCAAAGGCATTACCTGGCAGAAGATCATGACTTGGCCGATGGTGAAGCTGCCATAGAGGTTGCAGAGGGCCTTGTACTGCTCTTCCGAGTTCTGACACACCATGAAGTACTGCCTGATGTTGCCCAGGGTGAGCTCCTCCTCCCGCAGCTTGATCACGATGGGGTCAAGGATAATCCGCTCGGCAAAGGCCCGCACAGGTTCCTTGAAGGTGGCTGAGAACAGCAGCACTTGGCAGCTTTTGGGAAGAGCCCTGTGGCAGGAAAAAGGCCCCATCAGTTCCAGTGAGTGTCTGCTATCCAGGAGAAGGACATAAGCCCTAATTCAAGCTAATTTTGTGTGGTCTTCGATGGAAAGAGAAGCCAAGGGGGATTACAAGGATGGAGAGGGACTTTTTACAAGAGCCTGGAGTAAAAGGAAAAGGGAGAATGGCTTCACACTGAAAGAGGCTTAGACTGGATATGAGCAGGAAGTTCTTTGCTGTGAGGGTGGGGAGGCCCTGGCACAGGCTGCCCAGAGAAGCTGTGACTGCCCCATCCTTGGAAGTGTTCAAGGCCAGGTTGAATGGGACTTGGAGCAACCTGGGCTAGTGGAAGGTGTTCCTGCCCATGGCAGGGGGGTGGGAACAAGATGAGCTTTAAAGTCCCTTCCCACCCAGGCCACTGTATGATTCTCTAGTCTGTAACAGCTCAAAGGAAAGGTAAGCAAGGTGAAAGTCTTCCCATGTATCCAGATGTGGTTTTATGGAAAGCTGGACCTTTCCACAAACCCCCTTGGCACCACGTGGACAGTCTCTCTCACAGCTCTTTGCTGATGCCCTCCAAGCCAACAAGAGGGAGGAAAGCAGGGCAGCAGAACACTGGCTGTCAGGGATACTCACCTGTGGATGCGGATGCTCTGACAGGAGAGGCCCTGCGTGTCGATCATGATGTCAGCCTCATCCAGCACAAACAAGGAGATCTTTGTCAGGTCCAGGATGCGCTGTTTGAAGCACCAATCCAGCGTGGTGCCCGGCGTCCCAATGATGATCTGCTCCTCCAGCACCATGCCCTTCAGAACTGCAAGAGGGAAAAAGGCACCTGGCTGCCTCCAGGCACGGAGCTCTCTGCTGCTCCGTGCTTTATCTCGGCTTGCTCAGACTGGCTGCTCGGTGGTGCCTTCCAGGGGTCATCATGACACTTCCCTACAGCCTTGGGGGTGGGAACCAGCCCTACACAGGAAGGTGGAGACTGGAAGCAGACAGCAATGGTGGAAAAGCCTCTGCAGCAGGAGAGGGGGGGGACAGAAACTACTTTATTTGCCTTCATGGAGGTCTGGGTGGCCCCTGGTACCTCCAGGCTCTAAGAGGGGATCCCTGTGCTCCCTCCCACTCCTGGGGCAGTGCCAGTGGCTGTGCTGGGCTGGACTCACTTCGGTTTCCCCGGACAGCGTAGTTCACCTTGATGTCAGTGCAGAACTTCCCGATGGTCCGGACCACCTGGCCGATCTGCAGGGCCAGCTCGTAGGTGGGAGCCAGGCAGAGGCACTGGAGGAAGAGGAGAGGAGGCAGCTGTCAGGCCCAGGATGGGGCATGCTGGGCTGGCAACGAGGGCAGCAAGAGCAGCACAGGAGCATCCCACAGTGCTGAGGTGCAGGGGATGGGGCAGCCGGGATTGGCTGGAGGCTCAGGACCTGGGCTGTGTTCCCAGCTCCAGCCACGAGGGCGGAAAGAAGCCACTGCTGCTATTTTTGAGGAGGAAATTCCTCTCTGGAAGCACAGTGCAGCTCGTTCCTGTGTCCTGGTTCAGTCACCCCATACATGTGAGAGATGTTACACGGCAGGAACCAGCTGGCAAAGCTGATTCTGCACCCAGAGTGGGGACTGGGGGTGTTTGAGACACCCAGAAAAACAGCAGTGTCTGCAGCTGCTCCTCAAAATTTAAATTCCAGGACAACTGAAGCCTGGACTCATCTGCTCTGGCAAGTCAAAGTACCTCCCTGGGACAGGCACACTGCTGTCTGTCCTCGATGGTCCCTGGAGGTTTGTCATCCCCCTGCAGTGGGTGAAGTCACACAGGGAACAGGGACAAAGCCCAGAGTTCTGGCCCTGGCAGTGTCCTGGGTGCCTGGGTCAACGCCTTGCATCAGCTGTCCCTGTCCTGCGTTACCTGCGGGTATTTCTCGTTGGGATTGGCTCTGCTCAGCATGGCCAAGACAAAAGCTGCTGTTTTCCCTGTCCCTGACTGGCTCTGGGCAATCAGATTTTGGGGCCTGCAAGGCAAAGGCAGCTTGGTGGAGCACAGGGGTTGGGGCGTTCCCCACTCTGCACCGGGATGCCGTGAGGAGCCAGGGCTCGCCCATGCCACGTTCCTACTCACGGGTATGCCAGCATGAGTGGCAGTGCCTGCTCCTGGATTTTGGAGGGTCTGTTGAAGCCCATCATGTAAACCCCCCGCAAGAGCTCCTTCTTCCTGCGGAAGCAAAGCATCCCAAGGGCCCGTGTGAGGGAGGCCAGGAGCACTGGCGCTCGGCGGGGCTGGGCACTGTGGCTACTCACAGGGGCAGCTCCTCAAAGGTCTTGATGGAGTAGAGCGGGGAGCGGGGGTCCTTCTGCAGGATCTCCACGTGCTGGTCAGACTCCACCAGGGATGTGTGGATCAGCTTGTTCATCAGGGAGAGCTCCGCCAGCGGCACTGGGAAGGGCATCGACTCCGTAAGTGACACAAGTGGAATGACGGAACCGTCAGGGCTGGAGCACGGAGCGCACAGAGGGACGGCGGTCTGGAACGCCTGCAGAGACCGCGGGCCCCCCGGGGCAGCCCCCGCGCTCTGACACCCTCCTTGGCAACAGGCGCTTCCTCACGCTGAGGCGGAACTTGCTGTGTTTTAGTTTTAACACGAGGCTTGTGCCCAGAACCCTCTCCCCGCAGCCCCGGCGGCTCCGCCCTCACCTCTCTCCTCGTCGTCCGCGCCCCGGCCCAGCAGGCGGCGGGCGGGCGGGGGGCGCAGCGGGGCCGGGGGGCCGGGAACGGGGCTGGGAATGGGGCAGGGAATGGGGCCGGGAATAGGGCTGGGAACGGGTCAGGGACCGGGGCCGGGAATGGGGCTGGGAATGGGGCCGGGAATGGGGCAGGGAGCGGGGCCGGGAATGGGGCAGGGACTGGGGCAGGGAATGGGGCAGGGAGCGGGGCCGGGACGGGGG
>JAWWEE010000062.1:1649916-1671508 GCA_035221455.1 Xenops minutus
CAGCACACACGGCTGGGGCATGTCCAGCCTCTCACCCACCTGCACCCCAAGTCCTTCTGCCAGGGCTGCTCTCCATCTCTTCATCCCCAGCCTGGATTGATTCCAGGAGTCTCCCTGACCCAGGTGCAGCACCAGCACTTGGCCTTGTTGAACCTCATGAAGTTCCCATAGGCCACTGGTTGAGCTTGTCCAGGTCCCTCTGCGTGCCATTCTGTTCCTCAGACATGGCACAGGAGCACATGGAAGGCAAGCAAGTCACACCAGGTCACACCAGAGCTCTGTGTGAAAGCCAAGAGCTGTTGATCCCCTGCTGAGTGTCTTGTTCTCTCCTCAGATCCCTAAGGATCCAGCACAGCGACGGCTTCGGGAACTCGCTGCACTGAGCCAGCATCTGCAGCGGGTTCACCCCAATGTCCTGGCCAAGATCCTCAAGCAGAGAACTGTGTACCAGAATGAGGAGATTGTGGTGATCAACAAGCCCTACGGGCTCCCCGTGCATGGTGAGGGAGGGGGGGAATTGAATCGGCTCCGTAGCTCAGACAGAGGATCCTTTGTCTCTGTCCTCCCTATGCTGGGGTTTTTCTTCCCAGGGAGGGTTCCTGGGGGTTGGTTACTGTCAGATCTCAACCTTGCCCTTGCATTTGGGGGTGATTTAGGGTGTTTGGGGAGGTGGCCACTCCGCTCACTGCCCTACTGTGGATCATGCAGGCGGCCCTGGCATCAAGAACTGCATCACTGATGTGCTGCCCATTTTGGCCAAGATGCTGGAGAACATGAAAGCTGAGCCTCTCCATCTCTGCCACCGGCTGGACAAGGAGACCACGGGTGTGATGGTGCTGGCACGGAGCAAGGAGGCAGCAGAGAACATCCGGCTGCTCTTCAAAACCCATCAGGTGGTGAAGATCTACTGGTAGGAAAGGTTTGGGTGGAGAAGGGGCTGTGAAGAGGGTTTGAGGAACAGGCAAAGGGACAGTCCTCAGGGTGTGGGGGCTTTGTGGAAATGAGGGTGTTGTTTATCTCCCTTCCAGCACTCTTTTATGGTTCTGTGTTGTGGGAGAGGGGCTGAAGGGAGGGTCCCCTTCCTGCAGGAGTGACACCCCACAGACTTTTGCTTTCCCTGCCCAGGGCGATTGTCCTGGGGGACCCAGACCCTGCTGAGGGCATTGTGGAGATCCCTATCGTGGAGAAGGAGGTGCAAAGCCACCAGTCACACTACAAGGTGAGCCCATTCCAGCCTGGCACCCCCAGCACTCCCTCCTGCCTCCCCCGGCTCACCCTCTCCTGACCCTTCAGATGACACTGGCTCCCAACTACCGTGTGTGTCCGGAGGACGGGAAGGTGGTGAAAATGCGCAAGAACCGGAATGCCGAGAGCGCGGTGACACGGTACCGCCGGCTGGCCAGTGCCTCCGCCTGCTCACTGCTGGAGCTCCAGCCCATCACTGGTGAGCAAGGCCTGGCCAGGTGTCCCAGGGCTGGATCTGCTCTCTGTGCGATGAGGAGCAGCATTGGAAGGGGGAACTCATTGTTAAACATGTTTGGAATTTTTTTTGGGACAAGGCTCTGGGAATAAACCTCACTGGGGTGATGGTTTGCTGCTGAGCTGTTCTCTGGCTGCCAGCAATTTCGGCATGACCTTGTCCAGCACTGAGGGTGGTGGGTGGGAGCTGAGGCCTGGCATGGCTGGATGTCCCCTTTCTCCTCTTTGTGTTTTCTCCTCAGGGGTGAAGCACCAGATCCGGGTTCACTTGGCCTATGGTTTGGGGTGCCCCATCCTGGGGGATCACAAGTACTCGCACTGGAGCAAGCTGGCGCCCCAGGTAGGGCAGCTCTTGAACTGGTGGGCAGCTGGAGTTGGATCCAACCCCTCATGTCCCCCAGCTTCCTGTGGGATAGGAATTTCAGGTCCCAGTTGAAGAGATGGGGTTTTGAAGGGACATTTTCTGTCCTTGCTGCAGAAGCTTCCTGAGCTCACCTTGAGGAGGCTGAAGCTGGAGCAGAGCAAGGCTCGGCACCTGCCCCTGCACCTGCATGCCCACCGGCTCTGCCTGCCCTTGGGCCAGCCCATAGACCTTGTCTGCAAGCCGCCCCTCTTCTTCCAAAAAACGCTGAGAAAGCTGAAGCTGGACATTGCCAAGGACTGATGAGGCAGGACTGGAGTGGTGCTGGGTATCTGAATCGCCAGCACGTGGCAGTGGCTGTGCCCACCTTGGAACTGGCGGTGGGGTGACACCTGTGGTCCCTGTGCCGGTGTTGCTGGATTCAGAGCAGGTGCCCATCTGTGCTTCTGGCACAGGAAAGTGGCTGGGCACACTGAAGAGCCTCTAGTTCAGACAAATGAGGCCGGGTGGAAGTTGGGCTTTGCCATGTTTTGGACTTGTCTCTGAGCAATAAAAGCTCCGGTTCCCTTGAGGGAAGGGGTTATGTGTCTCTGGGCTCAAACTGGGTGAGACTCAGTCTCTGGGCAGGTTTGAGCACACCCAGGTGCAGCCCCTCCCAGATTGGAGCTGTCACTTGTCCCTCCAGAGCTGTTTAGGTCATATTTGGAAAGTCACTTTATTGGAAAATCCATTGAAAGTGCAATTTGGCAGCAGCTGTGGATTTTTTTCACTGTGCTGGGAGACTGCATGGGGAGTTCCTTGGCTTGGCTGGGCTAAACAGTTCTGGGACTGCCCCTGCTCCAAGCTGCCAGCAGTGTTAGCATGGGATTCTGGGCACTGACTGCACTCCCAGGAGAAACTGTTCTGTTCCACCGCCTCTTCCAGTTACCCCATCCCTTATTTCTAGATCCTCTTATTGGGATCCCTTGCCCTTGAGAGCTTTTCTTGTCACCATATTCCTCCTCCTCCTGTCCCCTGAGAGGGAGGTGAGAGGAGGGATTGGCAATCTGGGGAATTGCAGCTGATGTTCTGCCTCAAAATTGCCTCACTTAGTATCTCCTGGCCTGTCCTGGGATCTTGGGGTGGGGCAGCAGGATGTTCTTCGGCCCCTCTGGCTGATTTGGGTGCTGGAAAGAGCTATTTGTACCCCTTGGGGCCACTGTGTGTCTGAGGCTTCTTGCTGGGGCAGTGCCCTGTCCCCTGCCTTGCCACTGAAAATAGCCGGGACCCCCGTGCCCTCAGGCTGCGGCGCCAGGAATCCACTGACTGATGAGAGAGGGGCATAAAACCACGGGGAGCTGGGAACAGAGCCGGGAGCGGAGCCGTCAGTGGCTGTGCCGCGCAGGAACTCTGCTGGAGTGGAATGCTGTCGGGAAGGAACTCCGCCTTCCCAGCCTTCTGCCGTGGCTGCTGGGATGGGCTTTTCTATTTGTGAAAAGGCTTCCCCTGTAATTATGGGGCGATTTAACGCCCTATCTGAGCTGTCCTTCACAGCCACTGGACACAGTGCTCGAAGGGACTCCTCAGCTCAGCCAGCTCACTCCTCGAGCCTTTCACACCTCAGGTGACACCAGGGCTGCTGGGCACCAGCACTTGCCAGTGTCTCCTCTTCCTCACTTCAAAATGTCCCTCTCACACACGGCTGCTGAGTACATGCTCTCTGATGCTCTGCTCCCGGATCCCAGCAGTTCCCGAGCCAAGGGCCTGCGGCTGGAGCTGCCAAGCGATCGCCTGCTGAAGTTTGTCACTGTGGGGCTGCCTCTCTGCCTGGTCTCACTGGCTTTTGCCCGGGAGTTCTCTGCTGGTGAGTTGGAGCTTTTCCAAAGGGAGCTTTGGGTTGTGGGCAATCACCGGCAGTGGTTTGGTAGTCAAACCCCTCGTGTTCATGACGGTGTTGTGATCCAAGGTAGAGCAGCCTGGAAGTCCGGTTTTAGGAGCTGTTCTGCATCACGGGTGTTTATTGATTGTTTTTAATGGATCATTGTTCACTGGGAACAGCCATGCTAATCCCAGGAGTGGTGCTGAATCAATGCCTGGCCTCAGCTGCTTGCACCCAGCACCTTTGAGTGCTGTGGGGTTGTTTCTGAGGAGGGTGCTGACAGCACAGAGGGATGCACTGATGGTGTGTCATGACCTCAGGCTAAATCTGGCCTCAGCCAACATTCTGATGCTTCCCCCGAGGATTTGGTTTTACTCCAGCCTGGCTGATCTCTAATTCCCTGCACTGTGTACACACTGCTGTGCACAAAGGGTTTGTGTTTGGGAAGAGATGGAAGGGTCCTTGCTGGAAACACAGCAGTGAGGAAGGGCAGCTCCAAAATGACCATGAAAAAGTATTTTTTAATTTGAGGTGATGCTTTAGATGTAATCACCCTTCTGGCTGTGGAATATTCCTCCACCCTCCATGGCTGAGGTTTGCTCTCCTCCTCCTCAACCCAGGCTCCCAGATCAGCTGCTTCTCTCCCACCAACTTCACGGGGAAGCAGTCTGCCTACGCCGACACGGCTTGCTGGGACTCCCTCATCCACCACAGCTTCGACGCCGAGGGACATGCTGTGACCAAGTCGCTCTGGGCTCTCAAGGTAGGGTCAAAGTCATGTCTGTGTGCCCCTGGGTCCCACCTGGGTGTGCACAGGTTAGTGACTCTGCACCCTCAATGCTCTCTTGTCTCCTCTGCCCAGGTCTTCCCCTACTCACTCTTGGTGGTGGCAGTGCTGATGTACCTGCCGTCCCTTCTGTGGCGTTACGCCGCCACCCCCGCCCTGCACTCAGACCTCCTTTTCATCATCGATGAGCTGGATAAATCCTACAACCGCTCCGTACGCCTGGTGCAGCACATGAGGAAGGTCCAGCAGGCCAGTGCCGAGCCAGAGCGATTCTGGGAGGAGTATGAGAGGTAAGGCCCTACCAGGTCAGCATGGCTCTTGGAGTCCCTCTATCAAGCTTTGTGGCTGTGGCCGTGTTCAGAATGGACTTGGGTGAAGCGGTGAGGTTTGGGGGGTGGTTCTCACTCCCGATGTGTCCCCCGGTCCCCAGGGCTCGCCAGGAGAGGTATTTTGAGTTCCCGTTGCTGGAGCGGTACCTGACCTGCAAGCAGCATGCCCACGCCCTGGTGTTCATCTACATCCTGCGGAACCTGCTGCTCCTCCTGTTCCTGGCTGCCACCTGCCTCTACCTGGTCTTCCTCCACCTCAACATCTTCTTCCAGGATGAGTTCAGCTGCTCCATCAAAACAGGGCTGCTCCAGGCGGAGCACCACATCCCCCCACTCATCCCCTGCAAGTTGGTCTTCTTCTCTGTCTTCCAGCTCATCAGCCTCTCACTTGGCAGTGTCTACATCCTCCTTATCCCTGTTGTCATCTACAACACCCTGCAGCTCTGCCAGTGGGACAAGGGGCTGCTCTCTGTCTATGAGATGCTGCCTGCCTTCGACCTTCTTAGCCGCAGGATGCTCACCTGCCCCCTCAACGACCTCAATGTCATCCTCCTCTTCCTCCGTGCCAACATCTCCGAGCTGACCTCCTTTGGCCGCCTCAACGCTGTCAGTGCCCTGAGGGAAGCCACAGCCAACAAGGAGGACATCGATACAGTCATCGATTTCATGACACTGCTGGCCGGGCTGGAGACCACCAAGCCCAAGCACCGAACTTGCACCCCTGATGCCGAAGGTGGCACAGCCCTCTCCAATGGCATGGCTCTAGGTAGGCTCTTTGGGTAGAGATAACTTCTTTCTTCTTCTCTTGGTTCCCACACTGCCAGACCCCACCCTTGGAATGGGGCTGAATCCATCCACTGCTGCCCTAAACCCTTTGCTAAGACATTAAGGTGTTTGGGGGATTGTTGGGGGGCTGCATGAGGGCCAGCAGCTCTGGGAAACAGTTCTGGCAGCTGGGATGTGATGCTACTGCAATCCCAGGCGTGGGCAGGAGTTGCTATAGGAACAGCAAGCCAAGAGCTTGCCAGTTAAATCCTAGCTCTGGGCAAACTGGGGGGCTGCAAGGGTCCCTGTTTTTGGCAGCTCAGCCTGCTTGGGGATAGGATTGGGAGCTTTAAATGTCAAGGATGCCATGCCTGTTGCCTTCTCCCATTCGCATGGCTCCGCTGGGCACAGTGGGGCTGTGTGTGGCGAAGGAGTCAGACTCCAAGGTAGAGCCACATCCCTGGGGCCTGCACTGCTCCCTCTCCCTTGTGCTTTGGATTTTGGGGAGGTGGCCTCCTTTGGGGTCTCACAGGCATCCCCAGTGCCCAAGGCAGCAGTTTCCAGGCTGTGTGAGACAGCCCGTCCCTGCAGGCAGGAGCTGGGAGCCCTGGGCTCCATTCCTGGCCCTGAACACACAGTTTGAGCTGTGGTTTAAAAAAACCACCCAGATCGAGCTGGATTTCACATCCTCATTGCCATGGCAACGGCAGGGCCAGGACATCTGGCTCCTGGGCCAGTTGCATGCTGCTGGAGAAAGCCCAGATCCCAGTTTGCCATTGTCCTTTAAGTAACTGCCTGCTCTTCCCACCCTGTCTAGAACTGAAGCCTGGAATGGAAACGATGGGAAAAGCCTCCCGGGACTCACTCGGCTCTGCCTGACCCAGGAGCAGGCAGGGATTCTGTGATCCCAGGATCCACTTTGATCCACATCCTGCTTGCCAGCATCACTCAAGTGCATTAATCTGGTTCTAACACAGTTGTAGTGTGGCAGCCAGGCTGAGCCCACCTGCTTTTCCTGCACCTGGGCTTTCCTTTCTTATGTACATTTTTTCCAGAAAAATAGGGTTAAATAAATATTTTTTTGTGCAGAACCTTTTAGGTTCTCTTATTCCAAGCACTGGGTGCCACACTGTGCTTCTTCCACACAAATTTCCCTGCTATTACAGCAGGAGGGGGGTGGATGGAGGAATAAAGTGTGCTCCTCTGAAGAAGAAAAGGATCCAGGAATAAAATGAGCTGGTTTATTAACTATTTACTATTTATTAAGTGTTTATTAACAAAGAGAGGTGGAAGTCACTCACATCCTTTGCAGTTCCCTGTCCCAGCCCAGCCTTAGCCTTTGGCTGTGGGTTTTTGGAAGAGCTCCTCTCTTCCCCTCTCTACCCTGCAGATGGAAGCTGATCCCTGGATCCCGCAAGCACCCTGCTGTGGGGGTCAGCAGTCTGTACTCTGAGAAATGGGGTGTCCTGGGGGGCCAGGACCAGCTCCACAGGCAGGAGAAGGAGCAGTGAGGGATTCAGCTCCCATCGGTGTGTCCTGCTACTTCTCTTAAAATAATTTTTCATAAATTTAATTGTAAATTGGTGGAATTTTTTCCCCTGCACCCTTGGCTTGAAGCCAAAGAGAAGCTGGAAAGTTGTTTCATTAGTAGGGCAGTAATGCAGCCCGCTGCTTCCCCAGATTGGAAAGGGACAGCCAGCAGCCCTGAGTGTTTTGCCAGAAGCCTCAGCTCCCTCCTCTCCCCTAAATCCCCCAGGAAAACACAGAACCAGGCATGAGAAGCAGCTCCCTCCCTCCAGCGGTGTTCCCTGTGGGGAGAGTGTCCAGCAGGAAGGGGGGTGCAGGCAGCCCCTGGGGGTTGTAGAGGGGGCAGGACTGGTACTCGCAGGGCCACTCAGCCCAGGCGTAGCGCAGGCCCAGCACCAGCATCCCACAGCCACTCACGGCCAGCGTCACTGTGTGGGACCCCACGGCCACCATCGGTGCTGGCAGCCACCGGCATGGGGATGCCTGGCTGGAGCAGCACACCTGAGGAGAGGAGAAACCCTAATCACCATGGCCTTCCCTCTCCCAGGCCTTTGGGGAGGATTTCCTACCCCTCACCTCAAAGGACTGCATGTCTCTCTGAGAGCAGACAAGCTCCTGGCTGTAGGTGATGTTCAGCAGGCCCCTGGTCACTTCCAGGACAGCCCGAACAGGATATGGTCCCTGGAAAACCAGGTCTTTGTCCCCATATGCCACAGCCCTGGCACCCAGCAGCAGCCGGTGTGCCACGTTCTGCTTGTCCCGGGGGTGGATGCTGCCAAGGAAGAGGAAGGAGGTGGGGTCGGTACCCAAAAGCTTCATCCCTACACCCTCACCCCTGCCTGGGACTCACCTGCCATATGGGGAGTGCTCATCACCCAGATCCATGGCTACGGCCATGAAGGTGCCAGGCATCCTGGCATTGGGAACAACCCCCAGGTCAGCTGTTTGGTGCCAGCGGAGCCGGGCAAAGCTGTCATCAGGGCTCTGATGGCGGTAGGTGGACAGCTGCAAGGTAGAGGAAGAATGGGGGGAATGGCTTAGCCAATGCTCCCAAAACTGGCCACTCTGGCCCTTGCCTGGGATTCAGCACCCAGGAGGACCTGTCTGTGTGTTTACAGCATCCTTTCCCTGCTTCCAGCTTGGAAATGGCCTCCAGTGTGGGAAAGGGTGGGTAAAACCTCCCCGGGCATCCTCACAGGAGAATGGGGGTCCTGCCTTTCACCCCCCCAACCTGCACGAAGCCGAAGGGGAGGAGTGGATCCGTCTGTCCAGCTGATCCAATGTGGAAAGCCTGGCGCCAGTCGGCGATGAGTGCAGGGAAGGTGCAGTTGTACCGGTCCGTGTTCAGGAAGGCATTGGCCTCACCTGTCCCACAAAGAGGGGGGCCAGTGAGAGCCCCGTGGGACAGCAGGGACTGCTCCACCCCGGCGGGATGGAAACAGGCTCACCCTGGTACCAAGCAATGCCCCGTAGGGTCATGTTGAGCAGGGGGTGGATCATGGCATTCCAGAGCACGGATGGCGTTTGCGGACCAGAGAGATGCTGGTGTGCAGAGGTGCTGGAAGAAAAAGCTGGGCATAAGGGGAGTGCAAAGCACAAAGGACGCTTAACCCTGCTGGGTTGAAGCAAACACTGCACCAAAGAGGAGTTCTGGGGTCCCCATCTTCCCACTTTACCCTAGATTTACACCTAGATTTGCCCCACACTCTCAGCATGGGAGGGGATTTTATCCAGAGTGGGACAAATGATGCACAGAGGGGACAACGAGGACCCAAGAGAGGAGGTGAAGTGGGAAGGGATGAGGATACTCTCCAAAAGCAGTGCAGTGCAGGGCAAAAGGTGTTTCCACAGCACCTTCTCTCACCTCCCTGTGTCCTCCAGGAGCCCACATGTCTGCAGAGCCTGGCGGGAGGACCAGGCCTCGATGGGGGTCCCACCCCAGGCTGCCTCCACCAGCCCAACAGGGGACCCCAGAGTCTCATACAGGGAGCGCCCCAAGAGCCAGCACACAGCCGAAAAGTAGGTGAAATTCCCATGGCCCAGGTTTTCTGCTCAAGAAACAGTGGGCTGCAAAAGGAAAAAGGGGAGGAAAAGCCGTTTCCAGTCTTTCTTTTGGAGGCACGTTGCACTCACCTGCCGTTGGGATGGACCATGGCAAGTCAATCCGCTCCAGGTTCTCCAGCTCAACATCGGAGCGGGATGGTGCCACAGCGAAGACACGGACATAAGGATAGCGAGCAGCAGCAGCAAGTTCCTGGCTGGCGTTGGCCACCTGGGAAAGGAGTGAGGGCATGCAAGGTCTTTCCCTGCCTGATCCCTACCTGATCCTGCCTGATCCATGCCATGGGGCCTTACCTGCAGCACCGTCATTGCCATGTTGCTCTGCCCACTGCACAGCCACACGTCCCCAAAGTAGATATCCTGCAGCGTCACATTCTCCAAGCCCTGCTCAGCCATCAATGTGTAGGGACCACCCTGATCCATTGGATTCAGGACAGTTATCCATGTCCCAGAAAGTTCTGAAGGAAGAAGATACTGCTTACTTTCTACCATTCTTACAAAGACCTCAAGACTGTCACAGGGATGTTGGCTGAGTGCCCAGCAACCAGTGGAGATGGACAGGCTACAGGGAAAAGCTCCCCCACCACAGAGCCAGGCTAAGGCAATGGATTTTGGAAGCTCTCTGCCATCAGAGGGTCTTTCCTCCTGCAGGAATTTAGGGGTTAAAAAAGAAAATCTGGAAAACAAATGTGTGTCAGAGCAGAAGCTGCTGGGAGGAACTGGGCTTACAGAAGCAGCTTGGTGTGTGTGACACTGAGATGTCTCTGACTAATTTTAGAGGCGCCGAATCAAGGCATAAAGATATTCTGCTGGAGTTTAGCATGGATTTTTGGGCCGGATCTTGCAGATCTCCTGGATTGCTGCTCTCCCATAAGACACCTCCACACTCTCCAGCTTGTGGAGATGCCCTTGGGCTACAGTTTTGCCCCCAAAAGGTGATGGGCAGCCCCCAATTCTCTAAGCAGGGAAGAGGCTGACCCTGAGCCCTCCCAGCCCTCAGGAAGGCTCTGCCTGCACAGGCAACATCCTTCAGGCCTTAGAGATCCCAAGGGATCGTCCAAGGGGGTTTAGATAGAAAAAGAAGCTGGGAGTGCTCTGGAGATTCCCCAGAGATAGTTTTTACAGGGAGAGGAGCTAAATCCCCTCTCTCCCCTCAGCAGCCTCACCCGCTCAGCTCCAGCCTGTGCTGTGCCACCCACTCCAGCGGCAGCTCGGCTCCCGCTGGGCGCCCACGGGATCCGCCGTTGGGAACCAAAGTGAGCAAAGGCTGGCACTGGCGGGGAGGGGGATGGCTGAACCCCCACAGACCTCCTGGAGAGGGGAAAGCACGATGTGGAGAAGTCACCAGCACCTCTGCAGCCCCAGGGTAGCGTGGTGACAAACCCTGTCTCACCAGCAGCTCTGATTTGGGCTCAGATGAGCTCCTCAGCCACCAAAACCAACGGCCCCAGTCCCCGGTGAGGGGTCAGGACTGACCTTTAACCTGTACTGTTTTCTTCATTACAATGAGGCCACCAGCCCCCAAGAGAGCCACGGTCACAGCTGCCCCTGGCTGCCCGTGGCCCCACACCACAGCCCCCGCTGGCTCCTTCTGCAGCACCATGTGGTCACCATAGTAGGAGGCAAAGCTGAGCATCCACCCTGGAATCACCAGACAGGGCAAACATCAGCTCCAAGAAGAAAATAGCCTTAGCACAGCTCTCTTAAATACAGATTATTTGAGAACCCACTTAATTTGCAGCTTCCTGGACAGCCTTAAGGTGGTTAAAATCACCATAGGGCTGAGGAAGCGGCAGGATTTGAAGTCCCTAAGACAGAATTCATCTCCCAAAGCACAGGGAGTGCATTACATCTTATGTTATGTGGATTTGGATACAGATTTTGGTAAAAATTCCTCCAATAACAGCATGGCAGCAATTCTGCCAGCCCAACCTTGCTGACGTATTTTTACCCAGGAAAAAAAGTTTGGTAACAGTGGGATGGGAAACACTGGGCATGGGACACTGACAAAGACACCTTCAGCAGGGAGGGAAACAGAAGGCTCAGTCCTGACAGCCCCAAAAGCTCAATTTTTGGGGTGTGAAAAGAAAGCCATATTTGAAAATGGGTTGCAACAACGTTTGAGGGGCTATCTGGGCAGAGATCCCCATTGCAGCATCCAAACTGGAGCCCATGGAGCCCCCTCTCCTCCGCAGCTCATCCCAGCCTAGGTTTAAGGAAGGAACAATGTCCTCAGCCCTCCGGGAATCAGCCACGTCGCTGGGCCCACTGCCTCATGCCACGAGTCCCAGGAAGCATCAGTTATATAAAAAACAAGTCGGAGGAGAAAAAAAAATTAGAACTGAGACGCCAGGGAAGTGAGTGGAGGCTATAAAAAGCAGCTGGGAGGAGGGAAGGCAGGAGGAAAGGGAGGAGAGCCCACGAGACACCACCAAGGAGCCGCATGTGGCTCCCACCTTACGTAAAGCATCATCCCACGGTGGCAGTGCCGGGCCAAGGGCATCGGGGAGGGGCTGACGTGTGAAGGGTGACAGAGCGGGGCTCAGGGGATGCAAAGGGCTTCAAACCAGGGCTCTGGGTGTGCACGGGGCACTGAAACACGGCTTGGGGGTGCAAAGGCTGTCAAAGGGGCTGGGGGGCTGCCAAGGGCATTAAAGCTGGGCAAAGGGGAATGCCAAAGACATCGAAGAGGGGCTGGGAGGGCACCAAGGGCCCCAGGGTGGGGCTCGGGATGGTGCCAAAGTCATCGAAGGGGGTCTGGGGGTGCACAGGGCATCAAGGCGGGGCTGTGGGGGATTAGGGAAGGCCATGGACACCGAAGCCGGGCTGCTGGGGTGCCAAGGGCCCTGGTGGTGTGAAGTGCCCCGATGTGGGGCTCGGGGGAGTCACACTGCAGGGGGTGGGGGGCCGAGGGTGAACCCCCCAGCCCTTTACCTGCTGCCTCCGGAGCCAGAGCCAGCAGCGCCAGCAGCGCCCACGCCGCCATCCTGGGGGGACAAGGGGGTGTTAGTGCGCCGGTGTGCCTGCCCCGGTACCCTCCGGTGCCCCCCAGTGCACCCGGTACCCCCCAGAGCCGCCCAGTATCCCCAGTGTCCCCTGTACCCCCCACTGCCCCCCAATACCCCGCAGTATCCCCAATGCCCCCAGTATCCCCCAGTATCCCCCAGTACCCTCCAGCGCCCCCGGTCCCCGCGGTGTCCCCTCCCCGTGGGCGGGGCCCCTTGGGGGCGTGGCCAGCGCGCGCAGTGGCGCGGGGCGGGGGGCGCAGGCAGGGGCAATCGAGCGCCGAGAGCGCCGCGGCCGGAGCGGGCACGGGGCGGCAGGGCGGGGTCCGGGGGGGCCGGGCAGGGAGGGCCCTGCTGAGGGCTGGGCACAAACCGCGGCGTCGGACAGCGGGGAGAGCGCCTCACAGGCCAGCCAGACCTGCCCCGGAGCCAGCACCGCCGTGCCAACCAGCCCGGGGCACTCGGCGCCACGTGCAGCCTGCCCTCGAACACCGGCACGCACCGTGCCTCCGCCACCGCCCCGGGCAGCGCATTCCGGGGTCTAATCTCACGCGCTGCGCACAAATCCCTCCTGCTGGCCCAGCTAACCCTGCCCCGCTGCAGCCTCAGGCCATGTCCCCTCCTCCTGCCTGGGGGAGGAGGCCGAGCCCCCCCGGCCGGCCCCTCCGCTCAGGGTTGTAGAGGGCGATGGGTCACCCCCGAGCCTCCTCCGGGATGGAAATACAGACATACAAAAATCTCACACTAACTTTGGAGTCCCTGTGGGCTCAGCAGGGTATCCCTGCAGCCTTCTCAGGCCTCTCCCCTTTCCTCACTTTTGAGACCTTCCCCTTTCCTCTGAGATTAAAGATAAAGCAACAGCTCTTTAGATAAAGCTATTTATTGTCATAGCAAGGTTTTTTTTGTTTTTTTTTTTTTTTTGTCTGTGTGACAGTGGAAAGCAAGAGAAGCAAGTATTTAAACTCGTTTTGAATGAATATGTAGGCAGGCGTCTTCCACATTTAACAGCAACGTCAACAATGGCAAATGACAACCCTTTGTCAAAATTCAAGCCCTCTTAGTTCAGCAGGTATTTATATTTTAGGATATTCCTGCTGAGTTTTCAATGCTATCTTACTAATAGCAGACTCCATATTAGTCTCCTTTTGACTGCATACTAACAAGCAATTATTGAAAGAATTTGTAATTTGCATAGACATAAATGGACCTTTTCAGGAGTCTTCTCTCTAGCATATCATTTTCTTAGATGGCCGACTAGCACAAAAAGAACCCCAGTAGGCTGAAGAAATATCCTGTATCTCAGGGAGAATGGCACTAGTAGCACTTTGGTGTGCTGGTGCACCAGCACACGATATCAGTATTTCTCTATTGGCACAGCAGTTACAGTGTGTGCAGCCATAGAGACTGAGAATTCAGGCTCCAGGGATCTCTGGTTATGCAATGGTATAATACAACATATGTGGGTGGGTGTAAGCCTGAACCCAAAACAGCATGGCTACTGAAGATATGCTGCATCGCTGGTGCTCATGCTGCTGTTCCCTCACGGGTTCCATCACTATGTGTTGAATATTCTGCCGTAGACAAGACAAAAAGATTGGTGGTAGTTTTTTTTTTTGCAAACGTATCTGAAATTATCTAAAGTACAAGCAAATAGCTTGACATTTGATAGCTTCCTGCAGAGGATTCTCACACCCTACTCTAAAAACAGTATTGTTTATTCAGAGCATCTCACAGTCTCCCCGTGTAGCCTGTTGATTTGTTGCTCGTGTGGATGGTAAGAAGGAGGGGCAGAATTCAGATTTTACTGACAACATTAGGTTTATTACTTCCTGACTTATAAGTGCCTACTAGTGGGATTTGTATTTTTTTTTTTTTTGTACAGAAATGTAGTAGATGATTGTATTAGTCTAACCAAGTTTACAAAATTTTAAAAGACTGAATAAGGAAGAAGCTGAAATTGATAATAGGGGTTTTGTTACTGTGATGTGAAAAGCCTTGTAAACTGAGTAGTTAATATAATGGTAGATCCATAATAGCTCAACAGAATGGGATGATGTCCTGCAGTCAAGTTTGTGACAGAGTAAGGAAAGTGTGTGTGATGTCTCCCTTTTATTGCAGGGAGACATCCTAGGAAATATGTTGGCAATCCACACCAGAGTTCATGTTGACTGTTCAGGGAAAACAAGATTTCCTCATCAAAATCAATATTCAGCGATTAGTCACATTTTGTCTTGGTCATGTCAGCATTGAAGTATAACTCAATTTAGCAATCGCTCAGCAAATTTTTTACATTACTTTACCTGCCAGCTGTTAATTATCAGTATATCTCTGTTAATTAAAGCACCATCCTTTCATTAAGCTGGCTCTGCCAGCCATGTTTGTTCCATGTAGTCTTAATCTATTGGCCAGCATCATGGGCTTTCTCATTTTATTACGAGCAGTACAGAATGACATATTTTAATTACTCATTTGGCTGTTACAGTTTGAGTGTACAGGAAGCACTTCCTTAGTTACCCATAGAAATCTTAATTAAAAAAAAAAAAACAACAAAAAAACCCCCTTCAGTTTGATTACAGGAAGATACCAGTTAGTTCTATTGATTACAGTGTGGGCAAGGATGATTTAAAAACTCATTGACAGTTCATATTTAGAATACGTGTTTCATATAATTTCTATAATTTTGTTGTTGCATAGGTCTGGGGTTTTTTCAGTGGCTCCTTAAATGTAATTTCTTAACTCTATTTTTTTTATGTTTTCAGCTAGGTGGCTATCTGGATCAGAAGTGGAACATAGTTTTCAGCTGTGTGCCATTGGTACCAATCGTGCTGAAGTCATGAAATAGCTGGCTTAATGAATCATTAATCAAATTCAAAACATCTTATTTTTATGCCATTTTATTTCTGGTGCAAATCCAAGTAAGGTCAAGAGACTAGCTGGCTTGGTTGTTAAGTAAGAGGAAACAGACTTTTACCTGCAGCTTATTCATGTGAGTCTATAAAGGGTCAGGAAACTAAGTTTTGAGACATTAAAATACAAAGATTTTCCAATGCATCCATTGTTTTAAAGTAGTCTACTACTGGTTATTACTTTCTCATATGTTTAAACAGTCTGTATTGATCTATACATTTTGAAAAAGAATAGTATAAACATTTTATATGTAGCCACTGATGCAGCACAATATTTATCACTCTAAAAGAAAGTACAAGAAGCGATTTCTCCAAACAATCCCTTCCCTTGGAAAAACATCTAAGGAATATATAGAATATGCACAAAATTTTAGCTATGTAAGGTTAGAAAACCATCTGAATGTCCTAGTGGCCCATACCATAGTCCATCCTTGCCATCCCACCTTTGCCAGAGGCCTCTTGAGAACCCTCTCTGGGTTTACAACTCCAGTCACAAGTAGGAACCCCAATTCAGTCATTGTCTTACCTATTGTGGGAGGGAAAATATGTTTTCTTTACCATAAAACCGCATTATTCCTTGTACTGCACCAATATTTGCAAGGTCAAATTTGTCTGTTAAGCAAATAGCCTATGTCTGTGAAATTACAAAATGAGAGAAGCTGTTAACTCTTCCACTTGGTAACAAACTACATCACAATTTAGCTTAACAATTTGCAAGATGGGCGTTTTAAGCAATGACAAGTATGTAGAAGACTCTGAAGGAAAGGTGGCCTTGACAGACATCCACACATACAGCTTCTTTCCTTCCCTGCCTCTTTCTACTCAGCTGCCTACTGTGATGAAACTTTTGAAATGGCACCATATGCTCAAGGATACAACCTCACATATATTCTCAGAAACAAAAACATCTGTAAGAGTGAAATTTACTCAGCTTGTATTGTATGCCTTTGATGGCTCTGTGGTAGTGACAACCATTTGAGTTGCCTCCAATCCAAACACATTACAGCCTTTTGCTGTTTTACTCTGATACCTGGTCAGACCAAAAAAAGCAAAAGCTCTTCCTTCCCCATCATCCTTCACATGATAAAGATTATGGTAAAACTGTGTCATCTCATTATTTAATGCACAAAGTCTGTTCAGCTTGTTTTTTCTTTACCTGAGATTTCAGATGTTGCTGCTTTGCTGCTCAGTTGGACAAATGTTTCTTTTTCTATGAGTCTTTGGAAAAGAATGTTCTGTAGATCATCTGTGTCCAGGGCATGTTGGCCCACTGTGGGTTTTTTTACATTATGCATTTCTGTCCAGACTTTCCCAGAGAGAACTCAAGAAGTGCCAGGCAGGGAAGTTCCAAGTTGAAGTATACCCTCACCTTGGTAACAAGGATTTGAATTCATCACTAAGGAGCGGTGGGGGTCCTGCAGTTTCTGGGATAAGGATTATGTGTTGATTCATTATGATTTTGTTCATCATCCATTGAGCTGGTCCTACTCCAAGTCTTCTTTCTCAGTCCCTGCTTAAGGAAGTTACACCAGATATTTTGCTGTGGTTATTCTAATCTGACAAAGTAGGCTTTTCTTGAAGAACAGTACACTAAAGAAGGGTTTCCTTTCTTTAGAATAATTTGGAAATCAGGCCATCCACAGACAATCTTGATTCTCCCAGTTGCCAATTCTTCTGGGTCACCGCAGCCCTTACTGCAGTGTACAACCCATCTGAGCGCAGAACCGAGGTCATTGAGATAGGTATGCAATACGTGTGACATCTGACTACAAATGCAGTGCCATTGATTCACTACTAGTATGGGTGCCTGACAAAAATAAATGAATCTTAGCGTGACTCCACATGAGTGGTGTTGACACATTCAATTGTCTGTGCTTCGTTTGCTGCAAAACAGTAGCTATTTTAGAAAAGCAGTTGATGAGTTTAGCATACACAAGGAGTAGACAGATTTAAAAGACATCTTACTGGAACATTCTATTTTTGAGATTTCACTTTGACAAAACTGCCTCATTAAGGACTTGGATATGAAAAGCAGGAAAATGCTTTTGTATCTCATGTAAACTAAATTCAGAATTCTGATGAGCTGAATCAGTTCTTTCCATACATTACTTTCCTTTATCTGCATTTCCCCTTCTTTCCTTGTAAGGGATGATATAAAACTTCAAGGAATCTTGATCTTGTTTAATAAAGAAGACAACTCCAAACTGTATGAAATAAGGCAGAAAGAGAAAAGAGAAGGTAAGTACTTTGAACCCAAATTAAATTATAATATTTTGGAACAAACTAACCACAAATGGTCATCATGTATGTGGCCAAAGGTGAAAAAATGTTAGCTTGCTCCTGCAGGAAACCATGCCATCTTGTTTCATTTGACTTAATAGAAACATTAAAACTACTAGAATAGATCTGCTAAGGAAGAGAAGGATATTGCATGGCAAAGGGCAGCTGCAGCCTCCTGCCAGCTTGACTGAAGGCAAATTTGCCAACACGCATTGTCCAATATTGTGTTTCAGTTCTAAACTATGTGACAGTGGCTTTCAAAGTGTTTGTCCACCTTCAGACATATGCAACTGTGTCAACAAATAAAATTCAGGCAAAAAGCAAGTAGACATGCCTTCTCCAGTGTTGTTGATCCTGATTTAGGGCACTAATGTCATATTTACGGTATGAAGTGGTTGGCTTGTAGTCGAATTGCATACGCTGGGTGCATGAGACTCTTTGTACCCACAACTCCCTTTGTTCCTTGATAAATGAGTCTTGGAAAAGACACCCATTATTCATGTGTATACATGTGATCTGTGTTCCTCATGTACATCATGCTCACTGGGTCACTCTGCTCCTTTGTGGCTTTGTTTTCTAGAGGAGTTCTTGGCCCAGCTACAGCTCAGGCCTTTACTTTATTTGGAGCCAGTACCAAACTACTGTTGTTTTGGTTAAGGGGTTGACTACATCCCTCACACTCAGAAATATTTTATTGTTGTGATTCATAGACTATGTCTATAAAACTAGTTGTGTGCACTACCTTTAATGCCTAGTCAACAATGGTGTGCCTGTTCCTTTTCTATGAGTTTGCTTGGTTTTCTGCTTTTCAAGGTCTTGATCTGTACCTTATGTGGTGTTTCTGCTTATACGTCTTTGCAAAGTAGGCAAGTAAAAGAGACTTGCCACCTGTGTGACTACAAAATTACCAAATGACACAAATGACATGGCACATTTACAAACAATTTTACATGGTCATATTAAATGCAAGGGGATTTTAATGCACATCCTGTGTGTATTATTAGGGTTTCATGTATTTTTGGTTTAGACAGGGCTAAAAATTGTTGGATACACTTCGTAGTAGTTTACTTAGTCTTGCTCCAGAACTTTTTCTTACCTCAGCTTCATCTCAGATCCTTCTTAAACTTCCAATATAGTCAGGCTGCTGGTATCAGTAGTCTACCTCTTTTATGGTTAATCAAAGTTCAAGCAGAAAAACATACAGAAAAATAAGCTTTCCAATGACAAACTTTTCTTTGTGTCTTCGCATTTCCATGGCACTCTTTACTCCTTTCTGGGCTTATCTTTCATCCGTCCTTCTGCACTGCTTATTTGAAATGCTGGTGTTAACAGTCATTGCTTGAGTATCCAGGTATATCAGTCAATGCCTTTATCCTGATGCAAGATTAGCCACTGCTGCTCTGGTTTTATAGAGAGGAGGATAACAGAGGTGCTGGCTGCATCACAACCGACTTGCTGATGGATGCTGTGGTGTTACAGTTTCCTGATTAAGGACCTGTCACAGACTCCTTGGGTCCTGCTCAAGCAGCATATCGACACACACTTGGGTTCACCTCAGTAGAAAGGCTAACTTGGACAGGGCATTCAGCTGGGACCTGAAAGTTCAAAAATGTTTTAGCTGTCCAGTCAAATAGTGGCTGAAATCTGTATTTAAATCTACACCTCCAAGTGTGTGAGGAAGCAAGGTGTCAGCTGTTCTGGATGGGATACGGCTTTCAGTCTGTCTTGTTTACAGTGTTTGCACTTTGAGTAAGTAAATAATTATTCTTAAGCCAGAAGGTGAATAGCCGAGTGTGGCTATTTGAGGTATTAAAGAACTCACCTGGGAAAAGGGAGACCTGGGTTCTAATCACAATTTTAATCACCATTTAATCTAAAACTGGAACAGAGAGTGGCAGTGAGGTGTTTCTGTTTCCAGATGTTTGCTTCTAAGAAAATCATATTCGTGACCTAAATCAATTTTTTTCTCTCCCCCACTTAACTGAAATCCTTCTTGTCCCTTTTTACTCCACCTGTCAATACTGAAGTTATATTTATATTATATATTAAAAAAATTGTGCCCATTAAATATTACTACCATTAATTAAGACAGTTAAATAAATGAAGCGAAGCATTCTCACAGAATCAATTCCATCTGAAAAAAAAAATCAGAAAATGTTTTACTACATTGTTGGACCAATGCAAAAGTTTCTGGGCAAAATAAGAAATACTAAAAAGTTATTTTGTACTGAATATTCAGTTCAACCACAAATGAAATATGATTTTTCTCTTTGATTTTAGTTTAGATTTTATTTGATAGACTTTCATTAAGCCGTATTGGCAATTTCCAAAGAGAAAATAAAATATGCTGAAAAGAAAAATTAAAATGTCTTTTAAAAATGTTAGCTTTTTAGGTCCTAGTGTTGCTGTACCTAAGAGAGGGGATTTAAAGCTGCAGGTGCATCACTGCATCATCCTATTCCACTCTCTTGCCCCCCATCCCCCTTACCCTCTCTCTCTCCACACCCAGTCCTTACTCCTCTCTGGCACTGCACTCATCAGACTCCTCCATCAGCCAATGCATTTCATCCGTATGGCAGAAATCTGTGCAGGATTTAATATGGTCTGGCAGGAAACTCACTCGCAGATGGACCTGAGGAGTGCCAGAGACAGCACAGCAATTAGTGTGAATGGGAGGCAGGGACCAGTTGAAACTTGGAAAGGGCATAGGACTTTCCTCTTTGGTTTCTTTCACTGGCTTGCCACATTTCATGAAATAGCATCCCAAAAGAGACCAACTACAGGAAAAAGGTGGCATTTCTGACTATACTAGCAGTTTGTATGGTCAAACACTTGCTTCATTTAGCCAGTTTTATCAGAAAAATTGGTGTTTTATCAGAAAAATTCGTATTTTATCACTTCATACAAACCTTGTCTCATTTATTTGCAATATTTCTGAATTTTTGTCTATTTTTCTGTGGCTGCACTGCTTTTCAAATTTGAAACATAGGGATCACTTCAAATTATGTTTTACAAGTAACTTATCTAAAAACAGGAATTACAGGAAGTTACTCAGCAATAAGCATATTTGTCTTTATTGTATAATTCTGATGTATAAATGTTTGCTTGTATGTTTTGAAATACTTGGAAATTAACTAGGATCTATCACCCATCTTTCAAAGATTAAAAAACTTTATCAATACTACATGTGTCCAGAAATGTTCAATCCCCATTCAGTAGCTGTTTAGGCAAGCTCACTCTTACAAGCCACTTAGAGAAGTTCAGATTTACATATGCAGTAGCCCAGAATACAATTATAGGTTCACTTAGTTAAAGTATCTTACATGTATACAATTTTTGTAATGCCTCACTGTATGGCGTGTTTAATAATCTGCATTTTACCATTCTCTTGGGGTCTACCATTGTACCATTAGCTGTACTTAAATGTGTGAGCCTGTTTTCAGCTCCACGCTCAAGCTTGGGTTCACCTTTGTGCTACATATAGACCTGTCCATTTAAACAGTAGCATAGTGATTTAGTGTATGTCCAGTAGTTGCTGCTCATTTTACTTGTGTGAGAAAACAAAGTAATTTTATTTCATGAGTTTTCCAGTAACTCTGTTTGGAATAGATGACATTAAGGTATTCTTGAAGTAACTTTAAATCAGTGTGTATAATATATAATTCAGCAGCACAAATACACTTTTTACCAAGCTTGCTATGAGCAAAAATACCTTTGTATGATTTACATACTTTTTCTGGGATATTAGCTGCTCTCTTTGCCTCAGGAAAACATTAATCAGTGACAGACTAGCCATGACAAACTGATACTGGATAACACCATTTCTCATCTATTCCACTGTTGTCTATTGTTAACTTGATTGCTACTTATTCAAATACAATTATTTTCAATGTATATCTCATAAGTAGGTAATAGATTGGTAGTAGGAGAATCTTTCAGAATATTTGTCTTATTCTCAAACTAAATCCAAAATGCAGCACTGTATCAGCTACTAAGGAGAAAATTAACTCTGTTCCAGCTGCAGCCAGGACAGTATTTTACAATATTGTCTCTCTGAAATCAAAGAAACTGTAATGTCATTGTGTTATAGTTTCAAAACTCAGTTGGAATTCCTTCCAAAGGTTGGAGGCAACGCCTTCGTGCTGATAAAAGGTTTAAACAAAGGACACTCTGAATATGCATGTAGTGATGTTAACAGCTCTAGCCAGAGCTTTTGTTCTGATCTCTCCCCAGG
>JAWWEE010000062.1:1671608-1690593 GCA_035221455.1 Xenops minutus
CGGGGGGACAGCGGGGGGACAGCGGGGCGGGCTCCGGGGGGACAGCGGGGAGGGCTCCGGGGGGACAGCGGGGCGGGCTGCGGGGGGACAGCGCGGAGGGCTCCGGGGGCACAGCAGCCGCCCCCGCCCTGCCCGGCCCGCGGCCGCGCGCGCGTGCGCGGTGGGCGGGAAGGCGCTCCCCCCCCAGCGGCGGCGCTGCCCGGGGCTCGCGGTTCGAGTCCCGGCGCTGCCCGGAGGCACCGGGGGCTGCGGGCTGAGCTTAACCCTGGGCTGTGCTGCCGCAGGGGGCCGAGAGAGCGGCCATGTCCATCCCCTTCTCCACCACCAACGTGAGGGTGCCCGCCGGCTTCCAGAACCTGCTGGAGGGGCTGGCGCGGGAAGTGCTGCGAGAGCAGCCCACCGACGTGGTGGCCTTCGCGGCTCAGCACTTCCAAAGGCTGCTGGAGCAGAGAGAGGGTGAGTGGCGCGGCCCAGCACTCATCCCCACACTGCCCTCCCCTGACAACGCTGCACTGCCTGCCCAGCCTGTGTGGCATTGTGCCTGCTCCATGTGCCCATCGCCAGGGCGTCAGGCCTGCCCCATGTGTCCATTGGCCAGAGTGTCAGTCTGGCCCCGTGAGTCCATAATCTAAAGCATCGGGCTTGTCCTGTGTGTCCATGCCCCATAGCATCACACCTGCCCTGTGTGCCCATCACCCATGGTGTTGTGCCCACCCCAAATGTCCATTGCCTGTGGCATCAGGCCTTCCGTTTGTGCCCATCACCCTTGGTGGTGTTGCCTGCCCATGTGCCCATCACCCATGGCACCAGCCCTGCCCCATGTGCCCATTGCACATGCCATCAAGCTTCCTCCTTCCCCAGCTGGCGCCCTTGACCCAGTGGCGTGGGGAGCCCTGCTGGAGGATGACCGTCTCACGTGGCCCCCTTCCCAGGTAGGATACCCTCCCAGGCTGCTTCAGAGAAACTGTGGTGCCAACTGGGCTGCACTGGGTCCCTGCCCCCACCCCAGCCACACCACTCTTTGCCCATACCACCTAAATTTCCTGCTTTTCTTCCAGG
Organism: Xenops minutus; assembly: GCA_035221455.1. NCBI lineage: Eukaryota > Metazoa > Chordata > Aves > Passeriformes > Furnariidae > Xenops > Xenops minutus. The sequence continues at coordinate 1,672,668 of JAWWEE010000062.1, forward strand.
AGCTGAAGGACACCAGGGACACGGGGGCAGCACCAGGGGGAGCAGACAGCACCCACATGCCATGATTCTGACCCAAAATGCACAAAGAGGAGTTGAGGGGGAGCACATTCCCATAACCCTTGTGAACCAGAACACTTCCTTGGGGACCCACTCCAGCAGTTGCCCCAAATCTCCCACTTCCCACCATTTGGCCCCAAAACCAAAAAAAAACCCCTCAGTCCCACCCTGGCTCCTGCCCTTCTCCTGGGGGTGGATGCTGTGCTCCCATCCCACCCCTGCGGCGCTGTTTTAATGAGGACTTTTATTAATGAGGTCCTGACCATTATTAGCACTGCTCACCTGAGATTTCTCCCCGAAAAATCCTGACTTTGGGGCTGAGCTGAGCATGGGATGATATTTTTAGCCTCTATATTTAGGCCTCTGCATCCCTGGAGGTTGGAAGAAATTTAATAACATCCCGATGTGAAGGAATGATGTGACATTGCTTCTCTCCTACTCACCTCCAAGAACTGAGATGCCTCCATGGAATTTTGGGGCGTATGCAGGGATCCCCCAATCTCACTCCAACCAGTGACCTTCATGTTTTCCCACCTGGAGCGGTTTCAAAATCCCTCCCAATTAGTGATGGAGTTTGTGTCAAAGATGGCTGTTCTATTTTTGGAGTGGACTGAACCCCCCATCCATGCTCACCCCATTTTTCCCCCCTTTCCTGTTTTCTCTGGCCATATGTGGTGCTCGCCCACTGCACGGGGCATGATGGCAGCTCCCCTGGGAAAAACAGGAAGGAGGGATGGCGAAAAAAGCTGGCGGGGACCCCGTGCCAGGGCTGATGCCAACCAGCTACGCCTTGACCCTCACTCCGGCACCGCCTCACCGGCTGCCGGCTCCTGCTTCGGCAGCCGGCAATGCTGCCTGCCCAGGGCATCTTTCCAGCATCCAGTTCCCATTTTTTTTAAAGAATTTTTTCCTTTTTTAAAGAATTGTTTAACACCTCAGTGCCACTGTCTCAAACCACAACAGCAGGATGTTCCCAGCAGGTCTTGCCAGTTGTGATGCCAGTCCTCACTTTTCAAAATCTGAGTTAATTCCTTGGAATTCATATTTCAGAGGTGCTGGAGCACCTGGAACAGCATCACCCGGATGAAGGGGCCCAGGGAGGAAAAATGCAGAGCCTGGAACAGGTTCAAAACCCGCTGTTAATGATTAGAAATGTTCTGGCATTTCACATCCCTCCTCCGCAGCCGCAGCCTGCAGGAGACGGCGGCGCTCGGCAGCTCTGCCAGGACCAGGGGGCCATGGCTGGAGCAGATTTTGGGGACTAATTGAGGGACTAATCCTAATTTTGGGGCTAATTTCCCAGATCCTTGATGGATGAATCACCCTGAAAACCCTTCCTGCTTAACTCCCCCCAAAATACCTTGTCTTCTCTCATTGGAGCCGGCAGTGATGGATCTGGAGGGTCTAAGAAAACTGGGAAAAGGATCCCAGCAGAACTGCTGAGGCTTATGGAAGCTGGAGTGGGGTTTTCTGGAGCAGAGCTATTCCCCCCACCCCCAGCCGCACTGGTGGGAAGAGGTGGCAGTGGAAAGCATCTCCAGCAGGGAGAGCTGGGTGCCAGCAGCTGGTAGAGGAGGGATGCTTTGGAGCATCTCCTGTGGAGGGGGATTTGTGTGGCTGGATGCTGCTAGGGTGGGGGTGACCCGTCAGCCTCCAAGTGTGGGTGAAGCGGTTGAGGGCAGTGGCAAGGGTGGGATGAGATGGAATAGGATGGAGTGAGATGGGGACCTTGGGGTGTCAGGGTGCAAGCATCCAGCTGGAATACCCATGGGAACAGAGATGGAGATGAGATGGGAATTGGAACAGGGATGGTAATAGGGAAGGGGACAGGGCTAAGGATTGGAACAGGGATGAGGGTGATAATGGGCTTGGGGACAGGGATAGGGATGGGAACGAAGATGATGGGGTTGAAGCGGGAAATGGGAGCAGGGATGGGAATTATGAGGGGGATGGGGACAGGAGTAGGGATGGGGACAGGGAATGGGACACAAATGGGGATCATGCCAGGGATGGTGGTGGGGTTGGGGACAGGAGTGGGGACGGGCACAGGGAAGGGGACGCGAATGGGGATCATGACAGGGATGGTGGTGGAGATGGGGACAGGGAAGATGGTGGGGATGGAGAAGGTGGAGGAGGTGATGAGGATGAGGTCAGGGATGGAGACACAGCTGGTGGCAGCAGTGGAGACAGTGCCAGGAACAGTGACAGTGATGTCAGTGGGACAGGGATGAGGATGACAATGGCAAAGGTCAGTGCCACCAGGCCCCCAAGAAGAACAACTCCTGTGAGCAAACCCATCCTGGGAGAGCCAGCAGGGCTGGACTGTGCAGTGCCTGTCTGGGGGGGCCACACTGTGTTTTAGGGGCCGGCCGGAGCGGCATCACGGAGCCCATGGGCGACTTGTGCAGTTGCTTAGCAACTCCCAAACCCGGATTAGAGGAGAGCGAGGCAGGCAATGGGGGGCTGCAGTTTGCAGCCCCCCACGTTGCCCTGGAGGTCCCTCCTTTTTTCTGGGATGCCCCAGCTCACCCTGCCAGTACCAGGACTTTGGTGTGGTTCAAGGGTGGAAGCAGGGTCTGCAGGTAGTGCCAAGGACTGGGAAAGAAGTGGGGGGTGCAGGTCTGGTTGGAGAACACCCCAAATATGGGGTGTTGGATGCTCCTGTGAGTGAGGAAGGGATGCCCAAACCCCAAAAGAAGAGCCCACTCTTCAGTGTGGAGCCCTGCAGTTGGGCACATCACCCGTGGGTGCTCGCATGTTCCTCCATGTCCACCCTTCCTCACCCTTTTCATCCCCACCATCCTCATCTTCACTCTTCTTTGGGACCAAGTCCTAAGTAGGTCAAGAACACTTCTTCCCCCCCATGCAGACCAACCTGGGGGGCAAAACCTCCCTCCAGCATTACTGTGGGCCAAGTGTCCTCTGCAAAAAGGACTCATAGCCCCTGTTTCCTGCAGCTTTGTCCCCCCAGAAAAACCCTCCACGCCGAGGGCAAGCCCCATCAGATCTGGGCTCGCATCCTCTGCATGTGATGTTGTGTTCCACGAAACTCTGCTGCGAGCGGCCGGCTCCTTTAAGTGTTAGGAGGGAGTTGGAGGCTGCGAAATAAAATCGGAGGAGGGAAAAAAAAAAAAAAGAGGAGAAAGGGAGGAAAAAAAAATAAGACTCCCCCCCTTTCCCCCCCAAAAGCCTGGCAGGGGTGTCGGGCTGATAGGCTCGCCCGGAGGAAAGCGCATTACGTAGGCAAGAGGCTCCGCTCAACTTGCCACCTGCGCCGGGAGAGCTGCCGGGGAAGCGAGATCCTGCCGGAGCCCCTCGCCCGCCGCTGGCCGCCCACCCGCTCTGCGCCATGGACTGCTGCAATGTAGGTCCCCCCTTCCCCCTCTCCCCCCCAGCCCCCGCTTTCTGCCTTTAATCCATTATTAGTGTTGTGGTCCGGGGGCGGCCGAGGGGTTTGGGGTGGTGGGGGTGGTGGGGGCGGGGGGTGCTGTACCCCAGAGCTCAGCCACCTCCACGTCCCCCCCCGGCACTGCTGCAGCCCCCAGGCCCATCTGACCTCCTCTCCAAACCCCTCTCCTGCTTCGCACCAGTTCAGGATCCATCCCACCGTGGCCACACCATGGTCAGCATCCTGCATCCCACAGTCCGCTCAGGAAAATCCTCTCCGTCCCCAAATCCAGCTGTTATTTAGCTTTTTCTTCCCCCTCCTCCACCCCCTAAATTACTCTCCAGGTGGGACCGGGGGTTGCCTTATGGTTAAAGGGATTAATTGGGGCTGCACCCCTCAGTCCCTCACCCGAGGGTGCGCTCCCCTTGCTGCTGGCCACCAGCCGGCTCGGGGAGCTGATCCGGCAGAAAACCACATCGTTTTTCCCCTGGCTCCCTGTTTCCCCTGACTTTTCCTACCCCTCTCTTCCTCGCTTTCCTTTTTCTTTTTTTTTTTTTTTTTTTGTTTTCTCCCTATTCCATACTTTTTTTTCCCCTTTTCCCTCTCCTGCTCATTTGGCAGGATGGGGAAAAGCCTCCATCTCTCCTCCTGAGCATCTCCAAAGTGGCAAAGCCCACCTTGAATATAAGATTTATCCTCCCTAGATATGGGATTTCTCCTGTACATATGAGATGTTTCCCTCATATACAGGATTTCTCCCTTTGAATATAGGATTTCTCCCCTAGATACAAGTTTTCATCCCCTGCATAGAGGCTTTTATCCCATAGATATGATAGCTCTCCCCTGAATATAGGATTTATGCCCTGGATATATGTTTCCCCACCTATATATAAGATTTCTCCACCTGGATATAGGATTTCTCCTGTGGATATAGGATATGTCCCCCTGTATGTGATTTTTCCCCTGAATATAGGATGTCTCCTCTGGATATGGCTTTTTTTTTCCTGAATATATGTTTCCCCCACCTATATATAGGCTTTCTCAACTTCAATATAGGTTTTCACCACCTGTATGTAGGATTTCTCCCCTGAATATAGGATCTCTCCCCTGGGTATAGGAAATGCCCCCGCATATATAGATTTCCTCCACCTGTATATGGTATTTCTCCCCTGGATGCAGCATTTCCTCTGTCTGAATATAAGATTTCTCTCCTGGATATAGGATTTCTCCCATGGATATAGAATATTTTTCACTGTATATAGTTTTTTCTCCCTTGATTGTAGGATTCCCTCCCCCGGATATAGTATTTCTTCCCTGGATATAGGTTTCTCCCACCTGTTTCTTCCCTGGATATAGGATTTCCTCCCTCTGGATATAGGATTTCTCCCTTGATATAAGTCCTCCCTCCCTCCCCCCTATATAGGATTTCTCTCCTGAATAGAAGATTTCTTTCCTAGATATAGGATTTCCTTCCCCTGGCTATAGGATTTCTCCCCCAGCTATAGGATTTCTCTCCTGGCTATAACATTTCCACCCTGGACATATCATTTCCACCTTGGAGCCGTCACTTAAGCCGCCACTGCTCCTTTGCTCTCCTCACCTTTGGCAATGGTAAAACAACCTGAGCAACTTCGTGGAGCCGTGGCCATACTCCGATGGGACAAGCATCCCCTCCCGCCAGAATCTACAGCTTCCAAACAAAACTGCAAAAACTGCTTTAAGTAATTTTCAAGCCCTTCTGGGGGCACACAAAAGCCTCACACCCTGCCCTGCTGACAACACCGGAGCATCCAGTGCTGGCTCATTTAAACCTCATTTCTTTTTCTGTGATTTTTTTTCCACTCGACTTCAGTGCTGAGTCCAACTGCTCTGGTGGGATGTGGCAGGAGGGGACTGGGCTGCAGTGATTTATCCTTGGGGGGCTTTTCCTCCCTTCCAGCATCACTGCCTCCTCAATTTGCCTGGTGTTTTCAACCCCTCAGAAGGGATGCGGGAGGATGCAACAGGCTGTGAGGGAAGGGGAAACTGAGGCACAACCAGCTTGGCTTGTGCAGCACGATCTCCCCTCCTGGAAAGAATCCCCCCCAGAACCTGTCCTCTGCTCCCATGGATGCTCCTCTCCCTGTACCACAACCCTCAGGAATCGGGATCCACCCGGCTGGGGCCTGGCTTCTTGCACCTGGGTGGCTCAGGGTGGAATTTAGGGATGGGCAGAGAGTGAAACATCTTCCTTTGCTGCACCTTTTGTTGCAAAGCCCCTGAGACACCTGCAAAGGATCCTGATTTTTAGCAAACCTCCTAATTTTTAGCGAAGGACCCCTGTTATTAACAAATAGACCTAATTTTTAGGAAAAAAAACCCTAATTTTTAGCACCGGGGCTAATTGAGGACCTTATGGAATGGATCCATTTGGGGAGGGGAATACCCTGTTGAGGTCCCACCAGCTGTAACCTTCACCTTGCCACCATCAGGAGGGAGCCTGCACAAAGCTGGACGAGGACATCCTGGACATCCCTTTGGACGATCCTGATGCCAACGCGGCAGCTGCCAAGATCCAGGCTAGTTTCCGTGGCCATATGACCCGCAAGAAGATCAAAGGGGGTGAAATTGATCGGAAAACCAAGGACGCTGAGTGCGCCAACAGCACCCGTGGTGGCGACCTCCGCAACGGCGACTAGGTACATCCCAAAGCCCGGTTCTTCCCCCCAGAACTGGGTCACTTTTACAAGGATGCTGCTCTGAGCATCCTTTGCTGTGTTGATTTGGAATGGAGCATCCTTCCCTGCATAGATTTGGGATGGAGCATCCTTCCCCATGCAGATTTGGGATGGAGCGTCCTTCCCCATGCAGATATGGGGTGAAGAAGGGGTTTTTCCTCCCAGGAGATGGAAGCACACGGGCAGGCAGCCCCTGCCTGCCCTAATTTTGGGTGCGCGCCGTAGTAGTTGGGAAGGATGGGAAGTAGGATGGGAAGGCGCAGCCCTAGATTTGGATTGAATCTCTCCCTTAGCAACACCACCCCGAGCGCCTCGCCTCAGCACATGCTATTTTTAAAAGCCTGTGTCACAGTCTCCTGGCAGGAAAAGGTAAATTTAAAAAGCGCCCACGGTGCTGCGGCCGAGTGGCATCGGAGCCCGGGGGGCGGCTGCTTCGTGCCTGGGCCGTGCCCTGTGCCACGCCAGTGCCGGGAGCGCGGAATGGCCCTGGATACGCGGCAGGCTGATTTGGGGTTAGTGGCGGGAAGGGTGTGATGCTGGCTTGACCACGTGTGTGTGGTGGGGCTGGTGGGGCTGCCGCTGGGATGGGACTGGAATGCAGTGAGGATGCAGTGGGGATGCAGTCATGATGTAGTGGGAAGGAACTGAGGATGCAGTGGGGATTCAGTGGGGATGCAGTGATGATGCAGTGGCAAGGGACTGAGGATGCAATGGGGAAACAGTGGGGATTCAACAAGGATGCAGGATGAACTAAGGCTGTAGTGGGGATGGAACTGGGATGCAGTGGGAATGAACTGACGGTGGAGTGGGGATGGAACTGGGATGCAGTGGGAATTGAACTGGGATGTATTGAGATGGCAATGGGCATGCAGTGAGGATGCAGTGGGAATGCATTGGAGATTCAGTGAAGATGCAGTGGGGATGCACTGATGAGTGGGAATTCAGTGGAGATGTAGTGGGGAAAAAAACGGAGGATGCAGTGGGGATTTAGTGAAGATCAGTGGGGACACAGTGGAAACACAGTGAGGATGCAGTGTGGAAGCAATGAGGATGTGGGAATGAACTGGGGATGCAGTGTGGAAGCAATGTGAATTCAGTGGGAATGTATTGGGAAGGAACTGAGGATGCAGCAGGGATTCAGACAGGGTGCAATGGGAATGAACTGAGGGTGCAGTGAGAATTCAGTGGAGCTGCACTAGAGCTGCAGTGAGGATGCCCTGGGGCTGCACTGGGATACACTGAGAATGCCCTGGGGCTGCAGTTGGGAAGTGGCTGCCAAGTGCAGGTGCTGGGCATCTCCTTAGGGCCTGGAGGTTTCTTAGGGCTGCCTCGTTATTGGGGGCTGAGCAGGCTGGTAGCAGGGGAGATGGGTTCTCCGCCCTCTGCCAGGGTGCTCTGCTTGGGGAGGTGTGGGCTGGTGGTCCCCTCAGGCTCCCAGGAAGGGTGAGGGCACGATGCAGGCAGCAGTGGAGACAGGACAAGGGTGCAGGCAGCGTGTGGGTGGGCTGCAAGTAGGGCACAGAGAGGGCGTGGGCAGGGGGAGGGCACAGAGAGGGTGCAGGCTGCAGGAGCAGTGTGTGGGCAGGGTGCAGGCAGGATGCAAGTGCAGGGCACAGGGTGCAGGCAGGGTGCAGGCAGAGCTCAGGGCTCAGGGTGCAGGGTACAGGCAGGGCCAGGCCCAGGGCTGACTGCTCTCTCCTTGCTTGCAGGGGCCGCCAGCTGCTCCCCGGACCCCCCTCGTCACCAGCTCCCCCGGCCGCCACCCGCCAAGGCCCAGGAGCCCCTGCTTGGCCCCACTGCCCCCCGCATGCGTCCCCTGCAGCCCCACGGCAGCCAGGCCCTGCCCCCATCCCCAGCTGCCCTGCCCCACCCCAGAGACCCCCCACCCCAATAAACGCCCCTGCCAGAGCCCCAGCCTGTCCTTGATGCCATTCGATGTCACCGGCGGAGTGGTGAGGTCACAGCGAGCCAGAGGTGGGAGGGGCACGGGGTGGGTGGTGCCCAGCAGTAATGTCACATGTGCCTGTGTGACATCGTACAGGCATGCATGACATCACTGCCAGGCATGTGTGACATCATTGCCAGGCATGTGATGGATGGTGTGACATCACACAGCTGCACAAGGCATGGTGTGACGTTGCTGGTGGGTGGGAGAAGACTCATAGAGTGCTCCCACCCTGAGGTGGGTTGTGATGTCACTGCTGGTCATGTGACAGCATTTGTGACACCACAGAGGTGTGTGTGATGTCACTGCTGGATGTGTGACACCATGCAGGTGTGTATGACACCATGCAGGTGTGTGTGACATCACTACTAGGCATGATTGTGGGTGTGGCATCATACAGGTGTGTGTCATGTCACCGCTGGCTGTCAGATGATGGGTGTGACATCATGCAAGCATGCATGACATTGCTGATGGACATGTGACATACCTGTATGGCATCATACAGGCATGAGTCAGAAGCTGTGATGTTACACACTCATTGTGGCATTGTGGCACCTCCTGACGCAGGGTGTCACATCATTATAACAGGTCATGGGGTGTGAAAACACATGTGCACCACAATGTCACCTCACCCCAAGGACCTTGGCCAATGCTGTGACATCACCTCACCCTATGACATCAACCAGAAAGCTGCAGGGCCCCCCACCCCCAAAATCCCCACAAACTCACCCAAAGTGCTGGTGCTGGGCAGCGCAGCAGCTTTTAATCAGAAAACCCCTAAAAAAGTGTGTGTCCCCCCGATCGCCCATCGCCCCCAACCCCCCACTTTTAATGCTCTTTTATGAAAAATCCTCCTTTGAACTGATACATAGATATATAAAAAAAAAATAAGGAAACCTCCCCCGGGGCAGGGCCGGGGCTGGTTTGGGGAGTGATATTTACGGGGAGACTCAGCCCCGCCCAAAGCCAGGGAGCCCCCGCACCCATTAAACACCCCCACAACGAGTCCAGCTGCTCGAGGCATCTGTTAAAAAGGAACCCAAAAGGGACGAAACCACCCCAGAGAACGGGGGGCGGGGGGCGGCAGGGGGGCCGGCTGTGGCACCCCTGTGCGCTGGGGCAGGCGCTCACACCAAGGAGCCAGCCCGGCTCTGCGCTGGCACCAGCACCGGGACAGCGCCCGCCCGGGCCAGGCTGGACGGGGGCAGCGCCGGGGGGGCGGCCGGGGCCGGGGGGCGCCGGGGGGTCCCGTTCACGGCGGGGGGGGACAGGCTGGGGGCACGTCCCCCTGCCCGGGGCGGGGGGCCCCGATAGCTGCCGGTGGCAGTGAGGATGGAGGCGGTGTCAGAGGCGGGTCTGGCTGCGTAGGCTTTGTCCCGGGTGCCGGCGATGGAGGACAAGGTGCTGGTTTTGGAGATGGTGTCCGAAGCCGGGCTCCTCGCCCATGACGGGGTTTTGGGCGCCACGGCGTCTTCCCTGCGGAGAGCGGGGAGAGTGTCGGAGAGACTGGCACTGGGAACCCCGTCCTTCCGCTCCCCAGTCTCCCCTCCCTGAGCAACGGGCCCCAGAGGCTGAGTAGAGAACCCTCAAACGGGGACAAGAGGGAATGGGGAGAAAACAGGGGTGGAAAATGCCCTCATTAACTCTGAAACCTAACGATGATTTGTAGAGGTGGAAACCTGCTTCCCCTCTTGTTAACTCTGAAGCCTACTGATGATTGGCCAGAGATCAATACCTCTTTCCCCACTGTTAATTCTGAAACTTAGCAAAGATTGGCCTCAAGTTGATCCTCCCCCATTAACCCTGAAACCCTTCGAGGACAGTTTGAACCTCCTCCACAAGAGAAGCCTCACTTGATCTCGTTGGCTCCCTCCTCCTGGCTGTCACGTTTCTTCCTTCTGTAGCCAACAACCCGCTGGGCAAAGAAGATGATGGTGGCGAGGGCGCCCAGGGAGCCCAGCACAGCGCCGGCAATGACCGCTTTGGTGCTTGCTGCCAGAGAGAGACAGAGAGGTCCCTCAATCCCACAGGGACCACATGGGGACCTCACGGGGACTGTGTCCCCCTCTCCCCAAGCCTGTGGACACGTACTCACTTGACTGCACTTCCAGGACGATGTTGCACTTCTCAAAACCCGCTTGGTTTTCGGCTGTGCAGATGTAGAGACCCGACATTTCCAGCGAGAGGTTGGTCAGCTTGAGGGTGCCCCTGGCCCAGTCTGTGGGCAAAAAATTTGCGTTCTGCCTCACAGACTCCCCTTACCCGCCACCTCCTGCAGGGAGCGGGCAAAGTTAAGGAGACGAAGCCAAAGAGTCCCCCAGCTGAGGCTTCATGGGATATCCCAGCCCACACATCAACCCCTCTCCTGTTCCCACCACAGGTGCCACCTTACCCTGGGCGGGGGGGAAGAAGACCTGCGGGGTGGGGTTCGTGCGCTGCCACTGGTACGTGGGCGAGGGCTTCCCCTTCTTGGAGGAGCAGCTCAAGGTCACGTTGGCCCCCACGGTGGGGTTGCCGTGCACTTCACAGGTGGGGACAGCCGGCGGCACTGCAGGCACCAATGTTAGTCCCAAGGGACATCAGGGGGAGGCCCGAGGGAGCCGGGGTGTCCGGCAGAGCCTTACCCAGGACAGTGAGGTTGATGATGCCGACGTTCTTGCCTGTGGTGGTGGCGTCATCCACCACATTGACGGTACACATATACTGACCCGAGTCGCCCTCCTGAGTGGCATTGATGAACACCGAGATGTTGTGGGTGAGGACTGGGTACAGGAACCCCACACGGGGCTTCAGCTCCGTCTCCTCCACCTTCACCACACCATCCAGGTATGTCAGGATCTGCATGGGGGAAAACACCCCCTTGGTTGACTTGGCCTCCGAGAGGTGAAGAAAGAAAGAAAAACCCCACAAATCCCAAATTTTGTGGAGTAGCAATTGCTGCATAAGCTCCCTCCAGCCTCACCTGCCCTGAGCATCCTGAACATGGGAACTGTGGTCATCTCCCCGCCTTGGGCACCATGAGCAACTTTCCCATCATTAACATATCCCCATTATGGGCAGCTCCACCTCATGGACACCACAAGTCTCCCCCCCTCATTGTGATTATTTCCCCATTGTTGTGGGCACTATGAGCATCCTCCAAGGGCATTTTCCCATCATGAGTATCTCCCCATTGTTGGCATGACAAGCACTTCCCTATTGCAGGCATCCTTGGGTATGCCCCCAGTGTGAGCATCTCCCTCCATAGGCTGGATGACTACCTCTCTATCATGGGCATCTCCTGATCATGAGGACCACAGTCCCTCCTGAAAGTATTTCCCATTGTGGACATCACAAGCACCTCCCTGTGTGGGCATCTCCCCATCTTGGGCATCTCCCATTGGTGGGCATCACAAGCACCTCCCTACTACAGGCACTGTGGGCATGACCTCATTGTGAGCATCTACACATCACGATGAGAACCCCCTGTCAACGGCACTGCCCCATGGTGGGCACCATGGTTATCGCCCCATGGTGGGCACTGTGAGCTTTATCCCATCACTGGCCACTGCCTCATCATGGGCAACATGAGCTTCCTCCCATCATGGACACCACCCCACCACGGGCACCACAAGCAGCTCTCCATTGCAGGCACCATGGGTACATCTCCATCATGGGCATGACCTGTCGTAGGTACCATGGGCTCCTCCCCATTAGCACCTCCCCATCATGGGCACCATGAGCATCTCCCTCACCTTGGGAATGTTCCCATGGTGGTCACCTCCCCATGGTGGGCACCATGAACTTCATCCCATCATGGACAACTTCCCAACATGAGCATCACAAGCATGCCCACACTGGGAATCACACACACCTCCCCATTGTGGGCATCTCCCCATCATGGACACCATGTCCTCATCATGGATACCTCCCTATTGTGGGCCACCATGAGGTTTCCCTCATCGTGGACACCTTCCCATTGTGGGCATTTCCCCATTGTGGGCACCACAAGCATCCCCCCACTGTAAGCATCTCCCATCATGGGCACCATGAGGTTCTCTCCATCATGGGCACCTTCCCATGGTGGGCACATTGAGCATTCCCCCACCACAGTCACCGCCCCATCATGGGAATCCTCCCAGCATGGGCACTGTGGCCACCACTCCATGGCTTCTCCCCATCATGGGCACCACTGTATCATGAACACCATGAGGACTCCCCTCTGTGGCCACCTCCCAGCTTGTTCCCCTCTGTCCTCAACCCCCCTAGCTCCTCCCTCCTCTCACTTGGAAGGGGTTGGCATCCTCCTTGTGCAGCAGCCAGGTGATGTAGGGCTTCTTCTGGGAGCGGCTGGTGTACCAGACAGGCAGCACCGCTTGTTGCCCCTCCACTGCGAACACCGAGCCCATCCCCACATGCACCTCCAGCATGGCTGAGGAGACACCTGCCCATGAGAGAGGGAAGAAACTGGAATGTGACTCAACACCAGGTGCCGCTTCTCCATAAAACTTCACTGACTGTGGGAAAACCTCCTCATTTCCAAGGGAAAACCCAACAATCTCAAGTTATCACCAGGAAACTGGGCCAGGAAGACATTTTGCCTCCTTCCCTGCCATGGGAAGGGCTTTCCGGCTGCTCCAGAGGATGCAGGACAATGCTGTTCCCTCCCATCCCCGCTTCCCCCCCCGCCCCCGGCCCAGGATGAGAAAACCTCCGGCCCAAATTCCTTCTCCAAGGGACTCTGCCAGCAGCAGCCAGCCAAACCCCTTTACCTCAGTATTGGGGTACCCCCAACCCTCCCACAATGTTGCACCAGATCCCATGGGATTTATTTAGAGGGAGGCCCACATATGAACCCCATAAACCTTCCCCAGCATCCCCCTTTTTTGCTGCTGGTGCTAAACTGGGATAATTCATGGGTAGCCTTCCCTGACCCCCATCCCATTCTATCCCAAATATCCCATCCCAATCCCCCATCCCCGTGTCCCCTGCATCCCAGCATCCCCCCAAACTCCACTGGGCGGAGGTGATGGGATATGAGTGGGTACCATGGACTGGAGAGGGATGCTTGACTCCTGGGGGAAGATTATTCCCCAACTTTGCCTGGGAGGCTCAGCCAGAAAATTAATCAGCTCACAGAGGCTGAGTCTGTGCTGGGGTTGGTTTGTTTTTCCCGGGGGAACATCATCGAGGCCCTGCATCCTGGTGGCTCCATCCCTGCATCCCGCCCATCGATCTGTGTTCCCAGCTGGCCCTGCTCCTGTCAGAGCCCCAGGGATGCTCCGGATTGGGATGCAGGGGGAAAGGATGATGCTACCCCATCATCCCAAATCCTGAGTTTGGAGGGAAAACCCCTGGGTCTGAAGGATTTCGGGAGCCTCTCACATCCTCACACTTTTCCCTAAGAGCTCAGAGGTTGTAATTGGATTTTTCCAGGGTGGGAAGAGGAAAACAAGGCACTGATGGGTATTTTTAGCCTCCTCCCGCATCCGTTCTTGCCCCCCCCCAACCCGGCAAGGCATCAGTGCCGTTTCCGGACGGAGCCTTCCAGCTCCAGGCAGGAAACTCTGCTCCGGCTGATAAGTCTTCTCAGGAATTAAAAAAAAAAAAAAATTAACTTTTCTTTCTCTGGTGAAAAACTGGGAGAAATCAGGCCCGGTCTGGTGAGGATGTGTAAAAATAGCTCACCCGGGCTAAGAACATAAACCCTTAAGTCCTGGAGGGGGTGGCGGGGATGCTGGAGGCACCCGTGGGTTCCAAATCATTGATATATTATTAATTATATCAAGATGTGGTATCGAATCAGATATATGGTATGGAAAAATAATGGTAATTGTAGTGTATTTATATGTAATTGTACAGATAATTGAATTAAATTTAGAGAGTGTGGAAGGAAATATGGGATGGCGACTCACTAAACTGAAATTTCCCGAATAAAATAGATCATCAAGAACATATAATTTGTAATAATTATAAATATAGGTAGATTTTTGTGAGAATAAGGATAATAATGGGGATGTGAGAATGATAATGGTGCTCAGAAGAATGAGAAAAATTATCAAAGGGAGACTAATTATTATAAAGGTGGTAATAATGATATGATATTAATAATTATAACAGTGACTATAATTATAATAATTGCAATAGTTATAACAGTGATTACAATGATAAGTCATAATAATAATTATAATCGTGATAATAATATTACTGATAACAATAATAATTATAATAATAATTGTGAACACAATTATGTAGTTAATTAATTATGCAAATGGAATCATTAAATGACACCACAGCCCCTAAACCTCTCTGTATTCCAAACAGCTGGGAAAATCCAGGTGTTTTCAGCCTGGCTCCTCCATTATTAAAAATGAAATTGTATTAAATTGGCATAATCTAGAAGAAAATAGTTGATATCCAATAATTATATTGTGCTTTCCATTAGAAGACAGATAATAGTTTATATACCTTGTGGAATAATTATGAATTCGACTGTATTTTTATAAAAATAATTATTATAGTTATAATTATATAATTATTATAGTATATATGCTATATAATTATAATGATAATGAAATAGTGATGATGATATAATAACAGTAATAGTAATAATTATATAGTTCATTAATGATGCAGATGGTATTGATAAATGACTTCTAAAATCCTTGTGCATCCCCAACATCTGGGAAAATCCAGGCTATACATCCCAGTTCCTCCATCAGGAGCAGTTTTGGGGCAGAAAAAAGGTGCTGGGCCAAGGGACGCCAAGGATCCCCACGGAAATCCAGGTTCCAGAGGGGCAAGAGAAGCTCCAGCAGCAGCCAGAGGGTCGCGGTTGCACCCCAAGGCATGAACGCAGCCCTGTGAGTCTCAACCGTGAGTTAACTCTGAAACCTACTGATGATCATGCTAATGGTGCCCTTTGGCTGCAGCTTTCCTCCCTCATCCTTGAGCTGTGACAGCAGGAGATCCCAGCTCCATCATCTGCCCTCTATTGTACTGGGGAGTGGTGGATGCATCTGGATCTGAAGGCTGCTCGCTCCTCCAAATCCCATTTTTCTTGCAGAATTCACCCCCAATTCATCATCTCGGACAGACATGATCCTAAAAAGGGCTGGGAGAGCCAGGGCTGGAGCTGCAGGCACGGGACTGAACCCTCTGGCACAGCCCCAGCTTTGGCCACCTCAACACTCCAAATCCTCTAATGCTTTAACCAGATCGAAAAAATTAAGCTGCTCGCAGCGCTCATACGTGTCTGGGGGGGCCGGGGCTCTCGGCACCTCCCGCCTGCTCCTTGGGCTCAAAAACCTGGGGTTTTATCCAGCTGCCCTGAGCTAAACACCTGCCTGTGTGTCTTCCCTCCACTCCAGCCCATCTGCTGGGATTTTTTTTCCATATGTAAAACCAAAAGAAATTTAAATTTACCTTTAAAAATACCTTTTTTTTTCTTTTTTTTTTTTTTAACCTATGGAATAAATATCTTTCAATTTAATATTCCAAATACTTTAAGTTTTTTTTTCCCTATTAAAAGAAAAAAACACTTTAAATTTCGCTTTGAAATTTTTTCCCTGTGGAAAAAAAATCACCCTTAAATCCCTGCAGCCTTAATATTAATCTCTCTGTCAATATCAACCACCTCATTCTCATCTAAAATCGCATCATTTCACCCCAAAAAAGCTGTTTCCCGGCTCCCAGTGCAGCCTGAACCCCTCAAAAAAGCAACACCCCCAGCCCTCACCCCCGGCCCCCCCACGCCGCGAAGCCAAAAACTGCACGGGGAATTAAATCCCGGAGGCGGTTGGGGTTTGATGACCCCAGTTGATAGGATTAAGGCGCCAGAGTCATGTGAAACCCAGACCCAAATTAAATCCCAATAGACCAAGCCTGGGATTTAAAATACGCAGCGGGAATCTGGCCGGAAAAAGGACCCCTAAAAAAGCTGGGAGAAAGGTCAAGGAGCACCTCAGTGCTGTGATGTAGCCACTTGCCTTCCTTTTTTTTAAATTATTTTTGGGGAATTTTTTTCCTCTTCTTCCCTTAACTCCAACTATTTATAAACGGGCAGATAGGAGATGCCGGGCTGTGGAGCAGCGTCCGTTGGGAAAATCCACAACGGCATTTCTCATGACCCCGGAGGCGGGGGGGCCAGAAAGGGCCGTATCCTCCAGAGAGACCAAATTTGGGGAAAAAAAATTAAATAAAACAATAATCATACATGACTTTGCTATAGATGGAAACGCGCTTCAATCCCTGGTATGGGAGAGGGAGGCAGGGATGGGATGGGGATGGGAATGGAATAGGATTAGGAATAGGATAGGAATGGGATTGGGATTGGTTGGGGATGAGATCAGGGAAAGGACTGGGAGTGACATTGGGGATGGGATGGGATAGGGAAAGGGATTTGGGATAGGATTTGGGATGGGATTAGGAAGAGGGTGTGGATTGGACTGGAAAGGGAAGGGGGTTGGGAATGAAATTGGGAATAGGATAAAATGGTGTTTGGATGAGAACAGGAATGCCAAACATCGCTCCTCATTTTGCTTTTCCTCATCATGATCCTGGGCAGATCCCACAGGATGAGGACAGATTGAAAGCAAATTTAAAGGAAGCCTATATGGGGTTCAAATGACTTTTTGCTGCATTTTTTGGCTCTTGGTCCCCATAACGTCACATCCCGGGGCTCGGGCATGACTTTTTTGTGGGTAATCCATCATGACTCCATGCAAAAAATGCCGTCGGGATGTGGCAAAGGAACACCCTGGTGGGATTTAAGGACTAAGTCACTCCCGCACCTCATCTCAACACCCTGTAATTTATTTTTATCAGAGAAGAAAACCTTCATGGAGGGACAAGTGGCGGCTCCAGGACCCCCACCCAGCATCCTGCTGGGAGGAAATGCTGTTGCCATTGTTTTTGGGGCTGTTTCCTTTCCCCAAAGGCCTCTCCTTTGCTGTGAACACCAAGGAGTATTTCCCTTTGGAACAACTGTGGCGTTTCAAAAAAAAAAAAACAACTGAAATAGGGTGGGAAATTAGAGGGGAAAGGAGGGGAAAACCCCATGGACAGAGAAGGGTTGAGACCCCTCACCTTAAAACCAGCTGGGGTGGCTGAGGAGCACCAGTAAACAAGGGAAATCAAATGGATTCTTCCCTGCTTGACTCCACACAGGGAAGGGATTTACTGGCTCCAACACATTGGAGTCCCTGGGGTGTCCCTGGACGGGGTGACTTTGGGTTTCAGGGTGCTGGAGGGTGCCATTTGGCTGCTTCAAAGTACAGAATCGCTTTTCCTAGTGGAACCCAGACTTTCCCTACTCGGGACACTCCCAGATTGGGCCCCCCCATCTGCCAACCTGCCTGCTGGGGTTGGAGGATTGGGGCCACGGAGGGTGGTGTGATCCCCCCCGTACCTCCAGATCCTGCCCGATGCCACCCTAGAGCTTCCCAGGGTCCTGTCCGGTGGTCCCTGTTCCCGTGTGTCTCGCTGGACCCCCTTGGCTGCTCCACACCCTGCCCCGGTGGCCCCCGCGGTACCCTCGGGTCCTGCCCGGTGACCCCAGGAGCTCTCCCTTGTCCTTCCCTGTGCATCCCTCATCTCCGGAGTCCTGCCGGGTGCTCCCCCCGCTACCACCGGCTCCTGCCCCGTCCCCGCCGCTCTTCCCTCCGTCCTGTGCAGTGCCACCGCTTCTCCTGCCCTTGCCGAGTGCAGCCCCGGTGGTTCCGAGCCCTGCCCGATGTCCCCCGGGTGCCGTGCGTCCTGCTCGGTGCATCCCCGGTACCGCCGGGTCCTGCCCCGCGCACCCCGAACGCTTCCCCGCGTCCAGCCCGGCGTCCCTCGGGT
>JAWWEE010000062.1:1690693-1717991 GCA_035221455.1 Xenops minutus
TGTCCCCCGCACGGTGTCCCCCGCACGCTGTCCCCCGCACGGTGTCCCCCGCACGGTGTCCCCCGCACGCTGCCCGCTGCCCGCCGTGCTCACCCAGCAGCGCCGCCAGCGCCAGCGCCGCCCGCCGCAGCGCGCCCATGGCCGGAGCCGCAGCCGGAGCCGGAGCCGGAGCCGCGGCCGGACCGCAGCAGGTGCCGGGGAGGGGCCGGGGGCGGCGCCCCCAGGTGGGGGCCGGGCCGAGCGGAGGGGGCGGGCCGCGTCCCCACCCCACCCCGTGGGGGTGTCCCACCACAGGCGGTGACAATCCGCCCCCCCGGCGTCCAGCCCACCCCTCCCCGGGCTCCGACCCTTCTCCAGCTGTGAATATAAAATTTGCACTGATTAATTATTATATAGTTATTATTAACGATACTAGGGCTAAGGGGGGATGCAACGTGGCACCCCAGTGTCACCACCCCAGAGGGGCACAAGGACCCCCAAACCCTCCCCATCCCTCCCTCACCAGCTGGATGGAGAATCGCATCCTGCAACCCTCACCCTCATCCCACTATCACCCTTCGGATAAGCATATCAATCCTGAAAAATACATAAAATACCAAAAAAAAGGGCCATTTTGACTCCCTGATTTTCAGGAGCCCCAACATGGATTCTCCCTGGCTCAGCCAAGGTTATCCCGGTCCTCGATCCAAGCAGGGTCAGATCTCGAAGCCCCAGTGGAGATTAGACACTGGTGGAGGAGGAGGAGGCAGTGGGGGTGGAATTAATCCCTTCTCGCCCTCGCCTCCCCCCGTAAATCCAGCCTGGCCGCCGGGATTGTGGGATCTGGGGAGCGAGGAGGCTTTGGGGGATCGGCCTGGCTTGATCCCAGTGGGATCCCACCTCTCCCTGCTGGCATTCTCACCTTCTGCTCTAACGTTTCCAACTTGGCAGTGGCTCTTTGGAGCAACTCACCATGGTTGGGGGCAATTCCTTCTATTTTGAGGACTGGGAGGGGGGAGGGTGGGTAACCTCTTCCCCTTCCTCACTCCATCTCAGAACTCACCCAAATCCAAAGGTGATGTCAACTTCAAGCCAGGCAGTGATCCCCACTTTTTTAAGGATTTTGAGCATCTCTGCATGGAAGGAACCAGCTCTGGTGGCACTCACCCCATGTAAAGTAAATAAACACCTCCTGCAACAAGGCTTGCAGGAACGAAGTGCTCATGGGAACATCCACAGGCAAGAGCTAAGCACTTCCCCAAATTCCCCCTTGGAGGAGAAGGATGTGTGGAAGCCCATACGTGTTTGCTTGATTTTATTAGGACCGACACATTCATCGCATGTCACAACATCACCGATGGATGAGCTCCAGGAAATAAAACCCACCGGCCCCAGTGGCTCCGCGCAGGGCTGGACCAGGAACACGCTGCAAAGGCATAAATGCGTCCTCCCCCCACCCCGCTCCCGCCCCTGTCCCCCTCCCCACCTTCCCCTTCTCACAGCTTTGATTGTATTCATAAGCAATGGGTTGACAACAAAACGAATAATAAAAATAATCATCATGTTTTCCCAGCTGCCAGGTTATTCTCACAAAGAGTTAAGGAACTCAATAAAAAAAGGAAAGCAAAAGGAGGAAAACAAAGCAAAAAAGAAAGGAAAATAAGAGAAAGAAGAGAAAATAAAAATAATACAAAACCAAAATGAAAAGAAAAACAAAGGAAAATGAAAAATAAATTTTAAAAAAATCGAACAAAAAAATACCAAGAAAGAATGAAGAAAAATTATGAGAAAGAAGAGAAATAAGAGAAAAATAAGAGAAAAACAGTGAAAAAAAAGAGGAAAAACAAGGAGAAAAATAAAAGAAAAAAATATAGAGAAAAATAAAAAGGCCAGGAATTATTTTAATGTTAAAAAAGATAAAATAAAATAAAAGCAGATATGGCAACGCTACTAAGGAAGTGGAATACATCACAGAACCCAAAGTCTTTGCAGGCAACACTGTTTGGAGAGAGGAGAACACTCAATGGTGAAAAAAGTGAAGTTCTAAATTATATACAAGATATCTAAGGATAGCTTTGAAAAACAGTCCCCATGCCAGGAGTCGGGGTTTTCCTCGCCGTTATCTATTGCTTATTGATTCAGATCCAGAATAACACTTAGAGACAGATGCGTTCAAATGAGACACTGTGCAACAAAGGAAAGACCAAACCCCCAGTTTTTGTATGAAAATGCCACGTGTACGAGCTTGTCCCATGTGGAATGTACCGACAGTCATCTCACGGGCCAGGGGCTCCTCCTCGCTGCGCCGCTCCAGTGGGAAACCGGCCAGTCCGACGAGGGAGCCGGGCCCAGCGCGTGGGAAGCGCCGCGCCAGCCTCTGTGCACCCCAAAACGCGCTTCCAGGCGGAAAAGTCCGACGTGCCCGGCTGTGAACGGACAGGATCCGAGTGAGATGGAAAACGGGGCAGAAAGCCCTGATCCTTATGAAGGACGAGACTCAGTTGTTAAATTTTAAGGGGTACCCGATGGCTTTTTCCAGGCACTCTACCAAAGAGCCGGCAGACAGAAAATCCCTCTCCACTTCCACAAATTTGATGTAGATGGATTTGGGTGAGACACCAGGCTCTACGACACAGTTCTGAGATAAAAAGGCATTGATCCCAACCCAATCTTTGCTGAAGGTTTTGGTGTTTGCCTGGAAGTGTAAAAACAGGCACTGCTGGAGAGTCCGGACCTCGGCGATGCCAAGGTAACAATAGATAATCCGGGCAGATTCCATATCCACCCGGAGAGAGGCCTGTGGTGAGGGGACCTCCAGGTCCCCTGGAGTCTCATTGCTGGGGTCGGGTGCCCGGTGCTCGGCCAGCGGGGATGGGGGTTTCTCATGGCACTCCTCATATCCAATGGCGTACAGGCCAGGGCTTTTGGGGATCCCTCCTGGTAATAAATACTGCACCACATTCCCCCCGGTGGGTTTGGAGTGAGCGATGGGAATCCAGTCGATCTCCATGTGCAGCTCCAAGCATCTGGCTTCGCTGATGGTGATCTCCAGGAATTTGTAATAAACATTTTTCCAGTTCATTTTCTGCACTCGAGTCATGATCACCCGACCCTCTGGTTTTTCTGAGTTGAAATATTCACGGAGCCGCTTGCCGAGGGGGACCTGGGAGCTGATCTCCGCATAGTGGTAACGGATATCCTCCTTCCAGCGGGTGTTGTACCCGATGCCAAAAATGGCCAGTTTGTTAGAAAGATGGAGCCTGGAGAAGTCTGTCCAGCTCTGAAACAGCTCCCACTTCAACTGGACTGACTCCAAGATTTGCATAATGTTCTGCATGACGTCACGCTTCCTGAAAGTTAAAGAGGGAGACAAGGATAAAGGCATCAGAGCTGAAAAACCATCCAGGCAAGAGCACTGACCTTCAGAAATTAATCCAAATCAGCTTTCTCAGATGATTTTTATCATTATCATAAATATTGCTGGGGGAGTTTATGGACTAAAAAAACCCTCTGATGGGTTTTGGGAATTTTCTTAAATTAATCTTGGCAAAATCAAATCAAACCCAACCCAAACTTCTCCCTGTATCAAAGCAACTCCAAGGAAACGTGTCTGGCGCTGCTGAATAAAACCACACTCAATTACTGGATCATCCTTCATAGCCATGGGTTTCCATTGGCCCATGGTCCATGTGCTGCATCCCAAACTTATGACTGCCACTCAAAAGGCTTCTGCCTCATTGTTAACCCAAAACTAATGCCAGCAACAGGACTATTAATTGTAAATACCCCAATGGAAGAATAAAGCTGCTCCAAAGGGCTCGGTCCCAGTGCTGGGGTGGAAGCACGGCTCAAGGAACTGACCCCTTGGAGCAGAAGATGCATCTGGACACATCCTGGATTCTGCAGGATGAACAGTGGGAATTCCTCTTGATAGCCAATAAAGAAATCCCCATGCTCCCAAAGAGCTATTTTCACTCCCAGTAGCAAGGTTCCACAGAGTGGCTGACATCAGGAGAGAGCATCCATGTACACCTGTGGTGAGCTGGAGCAGTCTCCTCCACGATGAATGAGACCATTAATTAGCTGGTAGGGAGAACTCC
This sequence comes from Xenops minutus, assembly GCA_035221455.1. Lineage (NCBI taxonomy): Eukaryota > Metazoa > Chordata > Aves > Passeriformes > Furnariidae > Xenops > Xenops minutus. Next base: position 1,694,773 of record JAWWEE010000062.1, read on the forward strand.
TAATTTGATGAGTTATTGTCATATAATAAAAGATGTAGGAAGATAATGCAACTGGTTTGCTATCAGAGAAGCCTCTCTTGGTCCAACAAACAGGATGTAAAAGCTCATTCCATGCAACTCTCCTTCCTTTTATCCATTGTGCCACATCTGGAAACCTGAAGTGGGAGGGGGTGGTCACCACATTCCCAAGAGAACTTTTTCTCCTCCCAAATCCCACCAGGAGTACATACTGTACCAAGAAACACTGGTTTTCTTCTGCAGGGCACAAACTTCCCTCCCCTCTAGGGGTTCTCAAGATCCCTACAACTAGCCTTTCCCAACAGCTTCCCTACAGAGTCCAGGATCAGATTGGTGAGGGACATGAAGACCTCCAAGCTTCTTGCATGACATCCCACAAGTGAGGTTGACTTCAGCAGCTGCATTCCTGCCCAATAAATCCCCAAAGTGGAGCAGGTCTTTTCCATCTTAATGGATATGAGGGTTCAAATAAAAATGTTTGGGAGCTGCAGTCTTCCTGCATTGCTGGAGATGACCCTCACAGCCTTTCATTCCCAAAACCCTGCTTTTACAGGTGTAACTACAATGCACGTGGTTCTGGGAAGATTCCCCGACTGCTGGCTGTCCTCCAGGTGATCAAGTGCCTCCTGAGCAAGCCGAAGGCACCAGGCTCAGGACAAAGAGCTCTGGTTTTACATGTGATGGTTGATACACACTAGCTCTGCAAAACTCAGCTAGGGTGTTCGAGCCCCCCAGGGCAGGTCTGAGCATCCAGTTTGGGATTGCTCCCTCCTCACAGCAATTCAGGGACCATATCCATCACTACTTCAACTATCTTGCAGCACCAACCATGCCAGAAGATCCCTGCATAGACCTTAAAAAGCATTTTGGGAAGTGCATCTCTGCCGTGATTGGCACATAACTGAGTTTTTAGAGCACCGAGAAGGGACAGGCTGGACCTGTCTGGACCAGGGGTTCTTAAAAATGCCTGTTCCATTATCACCAAACTCCTGTTTCTTACTGCAAGTGATTCCTGAGGTGTCAGTTCCACTGCCTGGCAGCAACAGAGAGAAACCTCAGGCAAGGAGAACATGTGTTTACCTCAAATCCACTTCCATTTACAAACAATGTGGCAATACTGATTTGAAGCCTCTCTGATGCTTTACCACCCTTAGAAAATGTCTTTTTGAGGCTTTTGGAAGTGCAAGCTCATCTTCCAGGCCTACGGGGACAGAACAGACAAGGGGATAAGGCAGTGTTGGAGCACAGAGCGGTGTCTCACCACTGGCACACATGCTCTTGACTCTCGCTGGCAGCTCAGCTCCAGTTAAACACAGATTCCCAGGCCAGGTAGAGACAGGAGAGCAAGGCATGGGCAGGTTTTCATTCAACAGTGGAGGAACAGAACAAGGAACCAAAAGCAAAGCCCCCACCTTTATTAATTGCACTATAAATACTCTATTCAGTTTAGGTCAGCACAATCCAGAGCTGGAGCATTAGTCACTCTGACTGCTCCTGTGGGGAACAAGAATCTTACCACGAAAGGGGATCTGTGGCAGCAGAGACACGCATGTGAAAGAAGGGCTTTCCACAGGGAACTCACCACTTCCAGCACAGAGGAAAACAGGAAAGAGGAATTTTAAGGAGTTTTGCCTTTCAGTTATAGCTTATGTTGGGACCCGATGGCTCAGCTGAGCTTTGCATTCCCAGGCTCTATTCAAGATCTCCATGACTTGGCCAAGCAGATGTATCATAAGCACTAGGTTAGATTGATTAATTTAAAATTAATTAACATTTGTCATTCATTGAACTATTTAGAGTAACTTATTTAATATGCATTTAGGAATTTGTTTTATTTATATTGCTAATATTATTTGATTGTCAAGATAAAAATGGGAGCTGACCAGAGGCTTTACCCTGTTGTGTGTCTCAGGACAATCTCACTTTCCAGCAGCAGAAGGTGCCCTAGAGCTGGATTTTCCCCTGTCCTCAAACTACCACCTCCCTGCTGGAGTCTGGGATCTGAGTTTCTTCCTCCTTGGAAGCTTCTGCAATTCGAATGAGGAAAGACTGGAGACAAGAGTCAGAGCAAGTTTGTTCTAAGGTGCTGTTTCCAAACCAAGCAGACTTCAAAGGGGTCGGAATAGCTCCTTTCAGTAAAGTTCCATAAGCTTTTTCTAGTTCATCTTACCAATGGCTGCAGTGAATCAAACTGCTCCTCAAATCAACTCGAAAGAGCAGAAGAGTCTCAAAGTAGCATTTCGCTTTTCAAGACAATTTATTTGGAGGCAGCAGGGTGCCAAGAAAAGACATCAGTAGAGCTAATGCAGGGAAAGCATATCTTGGTGGAGCACAGGATGTGGACATGGGTTACCTATTGCCCTTTGCTTCCTACGGCTCCAAAAATAAGACGACATGGGAAAGATACGAAGTCCTTGTATGTCACAGACTCATAGAACAGCTTGGGCTGAAAGGAACCTTCAAGCTCATCTCCTTCCAACTCCCAGCCATAGGCAGGGACACCTTCCACTACACCAGGCTACTCCAAGCCTCCTCCAAACTGGCCTTGAACAATTCCAGGGATGGACAGCAACAGCTTCTCTGGGCAACCTGTGCCAGGGCTTGCCCACCCTCACAGGGATGAATTTCTTTCCAATATCCCATCTATCCCTGCCCTCTGGCAGTGGGAAGCCATTCCCCCTTGCCCTGTCCCTCCAAGCTCTTGTCCAAAGTCCCTCTCCAGCTCTATCCAGATGGGATACTGGAAAGAAATTATTCTCTGTGAGGGTGGTGAGGCCCTGACACAAGTTGTCCAGAGGCTACCCCATCCCTGGCAGTGTCCAAGGTCAGGCTGGATGGGGCTTGGAGGAACTTGGGGTAGTGGAAGGTGTCCCTGCCCATGGCAGGGGGTGGAACGGGATGATCTTTAAGGTCCCTTCCCACTCAAATCATTCTGGGATTCTGATTCTCCATGTCCAAAAGAACAGCACAAGGTTCAGCAGATAATTTGGACAGTTTTATGGAGATTTTTTCTTGATGAAAATCTGCACTTGACCAAGACCGCAGATGAACCAAAGCATCCTGACTTTGAACAATGTTATCTGCATTTTAAAATGCTGTGCAAAGAGGTAAAAAGTTTGGCAACTATTTATCTCCTGTGGCTTTTAGATGCAAAACTGTTTTTTGAAAATAACAAATAAATACCCAGCTTATCTTTGTATCAGCCCTGCTACTCCTGACTGCTTTTAGCCTACTAAGTCAGAGCCTAGAAGTTTCTTCCCCTCACGGACAAGAGGAAAACCAGCTTTCAGCAAATCCATGTATTGGAAGATGCTTTGTATTTCCACTAGCACATAGGAGAGGCTTATCGCTGTCACGCTCCATAAAATGCCCCAGAGTTCAGAGACTCCAGTGCATTTTAGAGGAATTTTGAGGGAAAAATGATCATAAAACTCCAAAAGGTCTGATTTACCAAAAACTAATTCAGCTATCTATGTACACATCAAAACTTGGAAGAGAAGGTTCATGTAATCCAAGCTTTCACCTCACAAAATTCAGGCTTATTATTCAGGATATCCAGTTCCCTAAAGGTAAAATTATTCCAGAATAGAACCAAGAAACTGTTCAAAGAGGCAATAACAACATTTATACTGAAAAAGTTATTTTTCTCCAGGTTGTCCCTGAGTTGCTAAAGGGAATTTGCACCATGTGAAGAAAAAGTCACCTCTAGGTACATGAAAATCCACCTGAAATGAGAAGTTGGACACAGCTACAGCACTGGAAACTTGTTAATTATTTTTATTTTCTTATTTTATTTTTAAATTATTTAATTTCTGTTCACATTTTAATAGGGCTTCTTTAGGTTTTAGGGGAGTTTTTTCGAGTTACAGTACAAAGACTCTGTTGTATGACTCACCAGGGACACACTGTTGCTGTTCCCAGTGTTGGTGACCTCCTACGCTACAAGAGCTCATTTTCCACCATGGAAAACCCCAGACTGTCTTCAGGTGACACTACAAGCCACTGGTGAGGGAGTTCACATGTGGAACCCATCCCAAAGAGTCTGCAAGCCCGGTTGCCGTGGCTCACTCCCACTGCAGATGGATCCACAAGCACACAGGGGGTTTTACAATCCTAAAGATTGGCAGAAAGTAGCCATGGATAGAGTAAATACTGCACAATTCCTTTCATTTTTGGGAATGCTCTGTGTTATTGTTGGCGAGGAGAGGGAGATTTGCATGCTCAAAGCATTCAAAATACTCCAGTGTTTGTTAGATTAAACCCAGCCAAAAGGTTACAAATAAGGTCTGGAAAGTTATAAAAATTAAAATAAAAGACTCGCAAGCTCTGGCATGCCTTCCCACCAAGGAAGGGAGCTTTTCTTGTGGATTTTATTCATGGTTTAAGTCCTTGCATCTGTGTAGTAAGTCTTGTTTCCTTTGCTGAATGGTGAAGCCAAGAAGAAACAGAGTTGTGCAGCTTTTCAGCTGTTCTGAGGTAACGGGAATAATGGATAAAGCAAATTCAACTGTATGAATAGTCTTGCACAATGTATTTATAATTATAATCAGAAGTTTCAAATATCCTCCCCTCCTGCACAACATCCCCAGGGAAATACATTCCAGGGTAAAACATTCATAAATTACTTACTGCGTGTCTTCTGAAGATTCCTGTTTTATCTTTAATGTTCTTTTTGTGGTAGGCATTTCATCTGAAAGGTAAAATTCCAACACATAATTATATTTAAAATAATGTTCTTAGGGCTTTTTTTTTTAAATAGGCTGAAATTAAGTAAAAAAATAAATTGGAGTTGCTTCCTAAGCCAGGCAAGTCTGCTTGAGTCCTGCACGAGACAGTTCCAGTTCTTAAACCCTCTGTAACTGACTTGTTTTTTCTTTAACTTGGAAGAGATGCAGAGAGTTAATATCTGAATCTTTTTCTGCAAGTGCAAAACCTTTCAAGGACAAGGTTCCTACCCCTGCTGTTAAATCACAAATCCATTGAATTACAAACAGCATTGTTTAAAAATAAAAAAAAAAGGAAAAAGAAAAAAATAGGGGAAAAAATAGGAAAAAGAGAGAAAAAAGGCAATTCTGCTTCCAACAGCACAACTGAAGACAAGCAGCAGAAGAACTGTGTCTGTGTTCCATTGAGATGCTGTGTGCCAAGTGCTTTGCTCTCAACTTCTGAGCATGAAGGACATCGTCAGCCCCAGCGCAGGCAAGCATCCCCGAAAATGGTGACAAACCAGGAGATCCCAGCTTGACTCACCAAAACAAGCCAAACCAGACAGAATTAGCCATAATTTACATACATTTTGTAACATTTTCTTCTCCCCACTGTTTCTCTCCCACATATTTCTGACTTTTAAATCCCCCAGGGAAGAAGTCTGAGGAACCAGAATGCAGTTAACAGCCAACTTGAAAATTTTAACATTAAACTGCGATTTAAGGCTCTTTCAAAGCATCCTGACTCACCAGTCCCCCAAACACAAATGCAAACAGATACCTGACTGTGTCTCCTCTCCCTCTTTCATCCTACAACTGGGGGAAAAAAGCCTTTATGCAATTCATCTTCTTTACTTGCATCTCCATTGGATTTGATCAACTTAAAGTTTCCACTGTGAAAACAAGCCCTGTGCTCAAGCAAGGGAGGAATACACACCCCCAAGAGCAGTGGCTTAAGAAAGAGAAAGATGACTAAAGAAAGCCACTTCTTCCCAGAACTGCTCACATTGGTGTGCATTTTCAATCGGAAATGTGGTAGCTTGCTCTGTCTAACAAAGTTCAATAACCCACAAGCAACAACTACATCTTCAAATTAATGAATACATTGATCATTACACAGAAACAGCAATAATTCAGGCAAGAAAAGCACGTGGAGAAGTTGGGTTTAGGTCTCAATCCTCAAGTGTGAGCTTGCTTGCTATTTTTGTATTTAAAAAAGGCCACACATACGGATATAAGCATATTTACATGTTTAATTCCAATATATCAGGGTATAGAGGAAGGAGGAATGTTTTTTTATAGTTGTTGGTGTCACCAGCAGCAGGTTGAAGTCCTGTTCACAATTTAAGCAGATGGTGTTTGAATGATAACACACAGGTACCACTGAAAGGGAAAATACATCCTGAATCGCATGGGGGGAAGTAAAACTGAGAGTGAAAGGAGAGATAGGGAAGGTGTCGCCTCCTCCACCGCTTCTGGCCACACAGCCCTTCTTTCCTCCTGCCAGGCTCTTCAAACTCCAATCCTGATCCTAAAATACTTCAAGAGCCATGGGTTGCTTTTGACTGACTGAGGGATTTCTGTCCCTTTCCTCTCTAAGGATGTGTTTAGCATCTTGAGGACACTATGTCCAAAAGATGAAAGTTGGTACTGAGATATGTATGTGTGAGACAGGCACGAGCACAGCTAAAATCCAAGGATGGAGGTGTGCCAAGATGGGATTTCTTACCCAATTCCTGTTCGCCAGTCTGGTAGCAGTGAAGATCCTGACTGTGGTTTCCCCAGTCCTCCTGGGAGTACTCCTCCATTGTGCTGCCATCCGACTCCAGCTCCTGGTACAAGCCACTGCTGTTGATGAGGACGGGCTGGCAGGGCTGTGAGTCCCATCCTCCCTGCCCAAACACCTGCTCCAGCTGCTCAAATGTGTAGCTGCTTTTCCTCTTCCCAACACCATGCTCCTTCACACGGCTGTAGCACCTGCGGAGGGTCTGAGACAGAGAAAAGCAGGTTAGTCACAGGGTCCTGGGTTGGATGATCACACAGGCACCTGCAGACAGTCACACGGCTGCCAGGCAGAGTTCAAGGGCTTGGGGGTTATTTCTGCTGGTCATATTTGATCCATGCTCATGAGCAATGCTCCTGAATTAATCCACACCCACCAGGAAGCATCATATGTATTCGACATTCCCGCTTAGCGTTAACGTTACTACAACAGAGGACAAGTTGTGCAGCAGTTACAGGTTCCTTGGATTTAACTTGGTTGATTTATTCTCTTTCCCACTTGAAAAAAAAAAAAAAAACAACAACAAAACAACAAACCCCGAATGTGCTATGGACGCAAGGAAAAAAGTAAAACAAACAAAAATACCAAGAGCCCCCCAGTCAGAGACACCAACCAGCCAGGAAAATGCACACCTACTATAAAAAGGAGAAAGCAAAGCTGGTGTGCCCACAGCTTGGAGAGGCAGAAGAGGGGAGGAGAGAGAAAGGAAAAAGAAAGATTTGCCCCAAAGCAAAGACAGTCCAACCTTCCTTACTCTGGTAAGAAGACCCAAGGTACAAAATGGATATGCCTAAACTATTCAGCTAGAAAAATATATATTACTTACACATTTTTGCATTCCTTACTAACTCACTCTGTCTCTTGTGAAGCTGCTGAAATTTAAAAGAGGTCAAATCAATAATGCTCCCAATTCCCAGACTTCGATATCAAGCATTAAGTAAGAAACAGCATTGAGATGGCTTGGTCTGAGCCGCCTCTCAAACAGTGCTGGGACCAAACCTCCCACACAGATTCAAAAGGCTCCTCTACTTTTTGTGCTCCCTTTGACACCCCACACCAAGGGCAGAGCCGCTCCATCGCTGCTATATAAGCCTCCGGTTCCATCCACCTTTTCCCCCTAATCCAGAGCAATATACAGCTATTTGGGGGTTAAAAAACGAAAGCTTTATACACAACTCTCAATGTGGTTTCAATTCTACCACTACTCTACTTTTGAAAGGCAATGATGTGCCCCAGGTTTGATGGAACTTGATGGTTTTTGGATTGGTAAAGTTCTAGAAAACACTAATTTTTTAAAATGAAATTTATTAGATTGCTGAAGTTCTAACCTGAATGGCTAAGATGCCTCTAGAATTCAAGAGAGGCATTAATTTGGGAAGAGCTAGTACTGTTGCCTTGTTTTCTGGAGGAGGACTGTAACACACACATCACTGCAAAAACCACTTGTTTTATTCCCCAAAAAGGAACTTTTATGACTCCAGAAAGCTGGAACCTACCTAATGCTCCTCATATGCTGGTTTAACAGCATCAGCAGGAAAGAGATACATTTCTAACCAGTTTCCTCCTGAGATTCAGAGCCCTGGGAGTAGAAGCAAAACTGCTAAGCAGCAAGTCAGTATTACCCTGCTGTTTTAAACAAAAACACACAAAATTAACACAAAATAAAAAGCAACCCATATAAACATACAGGCAGCAACAGGCATCAGTGGTTTACAGTGGTTTAAGGTGGAACCCTTCCCACTTATGCCTTTGCTACCTCAGGATAAACAGACAGATCCTCCTTGGATGGACACCAGCACATTTTAAGCTTGTTTCTGAGTTGGGTGGAAAACAACCAGCGACAGCAACCTGGAACCAAAACCCAGCTAAGAAATCTGTCAGTATCCACTGGGTACAAAGCAGGTTCCCTCAGGCTAGGGGTACAGATACATTTGCTTGTTAAAATTCAGTTTCCTCACTCCAATTTCCCTCCTTTGAGCTCAAATCTCACCAATTGATATCTCAAATTGCCCAAGCAATAAGAGCAAACTCGTTTCACTCACAGACTTTCTAAAATCCACCCAAGTCAGATTTTTTAAAAAGTGTATTTCCCAAATCCCAGTTCTTGCATCTGCCCCAGCTATTATCCATCAGAGTCAAGCACAGATTTAGAGCCTCTAGCTGCATTTATTAGTAGCCTTTAAGCAAAACAAACTCTCCAGAACATCCCTACTCTTGGCCAAGCCCTCTGGGAACACCCGACACCCACAGCCACTGTATTTTCACACGCTATTTTCAGGATGTGCTTCCAACATTTCTCCCCACCATTGGGGTTATGGAGGATCTCACACTGGGTTGTAGCCTAGTAGTAATTATTTCAGTCTGGATGCAAACTGGCTTGTTTTACTATGAAAATAATTTAGCAGCAAGTCAATGGAAACTAGGAGAAAAACTAAAGGGAGCAAAGCAGAAAGGGGGACAAAAATAAATGAGCAATAGTGTCACTGCTCATTACTCTTACAGGTCAAGAGTACTTTCGGGGATACAGCCTAGATGCTCACCTGGCTGTTGTTATCTCTACTCCTGGCAGCAGATAATCTAAAATTTGAAGGAGATAATTTCAAATTCAGGGCTTTCCAGAGCACCAAAAGTCCTGTGGACAAGCAGCTGGTGGCTCCTTGGCATTGTTTGCTGGAGAACTGAGATTCCTGCTAGCTCCTTCTTCTTAGAGGTTCTCCCCAGGGTCTCCAACAAGCAGTCCCTACTAGTTTTTGCGATGTTCCCTCCAAATACCACAGGTCAGCCTTGTTCCATGTAAGCCCACAGTCTTCTCTTCTTCAGAGATTCTGGTAAGACCTAAATAATTGCTCAGACTTCAGGAAACCTGGACATTTTTTAGCCCTTAATCTTTCTCCCACCAAGTTATTCTCATCTCTAAGATCTGGGGGGTTTTTTTACGCACCTCCTCTATTCATCCTGGTGTCCAGCTCAACTCCTGCTCCGTGGATCCTAAAGTGCACATACACATATTGATACAGATACACAAGAAACCAGGAAAGTTAGGACAAGTAACTGAAAACAGACCTGATCACTGCCCAGTGACTGCCCAGACTGGAAGAGATCGAGGCTTTTGCTTATTGTTCTGCAACACTGCCTGCAACACGAAGACAGATTACCCCCACTTAATTTAAAATTAGGAACAACCAAAGGAGGAGACAGTGACAAAGCTCAACACGGATTTTCTCACCATTTCTAACTCATGAGTCCTCATCTCTACAAGTGAAGCCATGGAGAACCCGGACCTCTGCAGGAACTGCAGGATAAGGATCAGAAAAGCCTTAGGGAGTGCCTTTAGGAAGGCTGAAATTTACAGTCCTCCTTCCAGCAAATAATGAGGAAGAACCAGACCACAGCAAGCTTTTTACATATAACTTGAGGTGGTGCAAAACAAGGAACTCCAGATCCCTGATCTGAGACATGCTCTTATGCAGGCTCTGCAGAGCAGTTTGGTGGCCTGTGGCTTTGTCCACATTCATCTCTTTAAGCTGATTAAACGACAGCAGCCTAAAGGGGTCCCGATGGCCCCGAGCACCACTCAGCACAACATTTGGTTCCAGAGATGCTCTTTCACTTAATGGGAGAGAGGAGCTCTCAGCTCTACATCCCAAATTAAGAACAGCAGTATCAAACAACTCCCTCCCTCATCATATCAGGATACTCACAGGCAACATGACATGAAAATATACTGTGACAAAAGAAATGCCTTTTGAAGCCTGGAGTGGTTGTAGGGGACAATGAAAGGTCTTGAAGTCTCCCTTCTTGAGTTCCTGGGAGCAGAAGGAAACAGAACTGACTACAGCAGTCTGATAGCTCCAGCTCAAGAACTTTTAGTTTAAAAGCTGTGTGCAAGGCAGAAGAACACTGGGTATCATCACAATAAGCCTTGTTTCTGTGGTTTATCCAAAATAAAATGAAAAGAGCCGCACCTCAAAGCCTCGACTCACATAGCACTGCAAAATGCAGTTGACAACCTCAACACATCTCCAGCATGAGGAACCAAGTTGGAATGCTCCCCTGCAGAATATAAGAGTCCTGCACACACAGAGCCCCCTGAGAGCTCAGTGTGGGCCATAGGAGCTGCCGCAGCCCTGTCTGCAAAGGCTCCAGCCCCACAGCTGGCTGCACATCTGCCCCAGCGCAGCACTGGGGACACACTGGCTGCCACAGTATATCATGCTCTGCACCAAAGAGTGAGGCCTCAGCCATATCCCCATATAGCTGAACACACAGGGACTTCCTGAAGGATTTGGCTTCAGTACAGAAAAAGAAAAGCGATGGCAATGTCCTAAGGGCAGAAGGGTGGCAAGGGGTCACAGAGACAAGTTGATTGTCTGACTGAGGTAGGAACCAGAGATCCCTTTGGACAATGAAGAAGCAAAATCACCCTGGCAGACACAGGTAGATGTCAGTTGAGGCAGGGCAGTCATGAGTTTTTGTTAGTGAGAATTGGAACTGAACAAAAACCCACAGTGCATTTGCCACCGCTGCCAGTTTCTAAGTCACAGTCAAACATAATAAGAAAATAAGCTCTTTCCTGGACAGAAATTATTTACATAAGTGCAACAGCCAATTGCAGAGGCCAGCCTTGTCAAGGCTGGCCTATGCCAGCGACCCAGAGGGAACGAAGCCAGGGTTTAACAAGCAGTGTCCCATCAAGCTGAGGAAATCAGTGACATGTGGCACCGAAACGATGGACCTCACAGTGCTGTGGCCTCAAAACAGCTACCTGAGAAGGTGCTCCATTGCTCACTGCTATCAGAGTACTGAGAATACAATACTCAGACCATTCTTAGGGATTCCATGCTAATCGAGCCAGATCCCTAGAGGAGACTCCAGCACTGCCTGTGGAAAAGCAGGCAGCTGGGCTCACCTCTGTCTTTTCTGCACTGAGTTTCTTAAACCAGCACTGGAGGAAAAAAGGAGGAACTTGTTAGAGCTTGAGAAGGCAGAGCAGCAAAACCTCCTCCAGATGCACCACAAGCAACAACTTTGTAAAGAGTTTAGATGGAGTGGATGATCCTCCAGACAGAGCTCAGCTTGCGGAGATCAATGACTTAGAGAATGTCCTGAGTTGGAAGGGACCCACAACGATCATTGAGTCCAACTCCCGGCCCTGCACAGGACACCTCAACAATCCCACCATGTGTCTGAGAGTGTTATCCAAACACTTCTGGAGCTCTGGCAGCCTTGGTGCTATGCCCACTGCCCTGGGGAGCCTGGTCAGTGCCCACCACCTTCTGGGGGAAGAACCTTTCCCTGATATCCAGCCTAAATGGATAAGACACCTGAGTGAGGTTCAAGCTACTCCTGGAAGAACCTGTTCAAACACTTATTTTGGAATGATGAAGGCCACACCTGAGTAAGTTATCTTGCCTTCGGAAACAGGCTTATTCCTAAAATTAAACTTGGAAGTTTCATGCATTCACTGTGATCAGGACAAGCATCTTTGCAACCACAAAACCAGACTTTAAAGAAAAATGCAAACTGCAGCAGCCTGGATCAAAAGAGGTCCAAGATGTACTCAAGACGTCACATCTGTGCAAGCCATGAGAGACCACGGACTCAAATCCTTGCTGGTCCTTTCTCTCAAATGAACAGAGCAAGGTCACAAGCCCATTCAGAAGAGGAAGAGTAGCACAAAGCATTCAACAGGTGAGAGGCAACTGAAAAAACAACTGGAGCCCATTATTTCAAGAACATTCCTCTAAAACAAAACAAGTCTTTACTGCCTGAAAATGCCCCTTGACTGTAACACCTGAGCTTACCTACATTTTCCCAGGGCATCCTCCACCACTGCTGCCACCTGGGAAGGCTGGAAGACGATGAAACAATGAAGTTCCAACATACCTATGGAACATGTTTCATATACCCTATGGCATACGATCTCCAAGCGATATGGCCTTCATGTAGCAGCTTCACAGCATGAGGTGACAGCTCGTTATCTCACATAAGTTCATAGCAAACCTCCTTCTGCCTGCTCCTGCCTGACACAGCACCACCAGGTGCAGCGCACAGGATCCCAGCAAGGCTGGAAAGGGTTTGCTCAAACACTCCATCACCTGCCTTAAAATCCTGGCGCAAAGGTCAAACATGAAAACTACAAGGCTCTCCACGTGCTGATGTGGGGAGGCGATGACTTTCAAGACAGACAAACCAGGCTAAATCCTTGCTCAGGAACACAGGAGGAGGGCTGGATAAAAAAGCATGTGGACTTCAGTTAATGGCTCCTCAACATGAGCTCCACTTCATAGGGACACTCAGAGTGTGCCACTGAACAACAAAGGATTAAGGATACAGTGTGACACACCAGGATAGGGACACTACAATGCACAAGACAGCTTTTCTGGGAATGCAACAGGCAGAAATCAAGATGTTTCACTTCTCTTGCAGCTCCTGATTGCTGAGCTCACCAAGCTACCAATCTCAGAGCCACCAAGTTAAGACTCGAGGTCTCTTTCCAAAGGAAAAGTTGCTGGAACAATTATGTGTAAATCCCTAAATTTGAAACAGACCCTTTCAGAGCAGCTCCAACCCAACAGCAGCCTCGTTCCAGTTGCTGATGTGCGGAGAAACACACGCAGATGGTGAGAGACGGGTGAAAATCTGCAGTGGGACCTTCCTGTGCACCCTGTTTGAATTAGGAGGGAACACATCCACGCCATACAACTGGAAAACTCTCTGCTTCCAGGCTGACTTGTTCCTTGCCAGCTCAACTCACTCCTCAAGATTTGGCTGTGGCCAGAGAAGGCAGGTTTCCCAAAGGAAGCCAGTGTGAAGCCCGTATCTAAAACGCATTTATAAAATCAGTTGAATGCAGTGTGTTTGAAGCACTATTTACATTTATAATCTAGCAGCAAAGCCTTATGCTACCATCCCCTGACAGGCATTATGTATCCTATAAAATCATGGAAATATGGAACATTACAGATAACAAACAGAACGATGCAGGTATGTGCTCCTTTATCACCATATCCCCAGTTCCATTTTCAGCATGAAGGATGGTGAAGAACCTGTGCTCTCCCCTTGTTCCCACAGGGCACATGAGTCCCCCTGAGAGAAAGACTCCTGTCATGACCCCTCCACATCCAGACGTGAGTTTTGCTCACAGTGGAGCACTGAAGAGTCAAGCAGCCAATTCCACCTGGAATCCTACAAATATTGGGATTTTAGGGTTGGCAGCAGCTACCACAACTATCTCGATAATCCCTGTAACAACTCTTGTCTCCTGGGAGAACCCCCAGCTTTCAAGGAGTCCTCATTTCCCAGCAATTCCAGGCAAAAAAGCACCACAAGCTCAAAGGCTTCAGAAAAGCCACATTTTTACATCTCCAGATGACTGTGCTGAGGAAGGCCCTCACAGTGGGAACCCAGGATACACAAAAGCGCAGGTGGCAGCAAGATGGATGAATAGTGCCAGACACAGCAGATAACAACTGGCTGTTCCTCACCCGGCAGACAAGCTGACTACAAGAACAGCACAGCACAGGGATGGAACATGGGTAACTCCCATCCAGGTGTTGAAGGAGAGCCCACCCTGACACACTGCGATCTACAAATATCTAACAGGTCTGGCAAGAGCTGCTCCTGGTCATAAATATCAGCCCTGTGCTCTTTCACTGTTGTTTGACGGGTGGTTTCTTTCAAGCTGGAACATTTGAGGTGCAAAGATATGTTCAAGCCTCACTTTTGAAGTGAAAGGAGGAGAATCCTTGGCTGCAAGGAGCTCAAGCTGCTGGGAGCCACCCAAACACTTGCTCCAGCCCCAACACAGCCACAACACACAAACAGCTCCATCCAACAGTGTCATCCAAACCCAAACAGCCAGTTCTGGGCTGTCCTAACAACAAGACATCTCCTCACAGCCTGCTCAGCATCCCCTGGAACGTTAATGCTGTGATCCAAACTGGGACAGGGGTCTGTCCTCGACAGATGCTGCACTGACTCCCACCACAGCTCAGAACCACTGGACACCTCAAGGAACTTTTCCACCGTGCATCCACCTCTGGCAAAGCCCATGCATTTGCAGAAGAACTGATTCATGCAACAAGCACCTTGAAAGCTGCCAGGAAAACAAGGGACTCCAAGACAGTTATGGTGCAGCAACACTCCTCTCCAAAAATATTTGGATGCCTTCAAAGAAAATAGATCCCTGAATGGCAACTACATGAAGACAGGGAAAATATGCTGAGAAACCAAAGCTTCTATAGGAAGGGGGTTTGTTTTGTGCACCTGCTTCCAGGGACACGCTGTTCTAATCAACAGGGATCAACAAGAGAATCTCTTACTTATTTCTGGGCATTCCTGATGCTGCAGCATCCCTTATTCCATGTATTTCAAACCAAAGGCAGCCTGTGTACATGTCTGGAGAGCCCCAGCCCAGCTGGGCTGGCACAGGCCTATTTAAGGGATGGGAAGAGGAAGGGAGAAACAACCAGCTCCACTGAGCCCCAACAATAACAACACCTTACTTTTTCAATCCACTGACATTTTAGGTGGCTGCAGGGGCCTAATGGGTCAGGAAAGGGGAAATAAAAGGCAGAGGGAGCTCAGAGAGTTTATTTCACCCTCACAAACATCATCCACACTTACAAACTCAAACCCTACAGTGATTCCCACCCCAACCACAGTCCCTCCAAATAGCTCCTCTCTGTAAAAGTAGGATGTGGCTGCTCCCAAACCAGGCACCAAACCCAGCCTTCTTTCCCCAGGGAATGATGAAACTGGAAAGATCCCACTGTAAAATGCAGCCCATGGGGCTGTTTATCAAATACTCAAGAGGTCTGTGAAGATACAGCATGCTCCAGTTGAGCTGGGGAAGCCTTCAGACCCAGCAAAGCAACTCCAATGCAAACGAAGAAACCAGGAGTGCAGGAGCAAGCAAAGCCCAAGCCGCCCCTCCTTACTGGGGAAACTGGGAGCTCCTTTTTCCTGAGGGGGCCTCAGGGAGCAGCCAGTGCCAACCCCTCATGGACAAAAGATGCTGAGGGACACTTGAGGGGACAGAGGCAACCATGGTACCCACCACACTTGGGGCCAAAGGGGGCGACACAGGGGTACCCCAAAAAAACCCGGAGGATTCTGCTAGGGCTGTCCCCGTGAGGGGACACAAATGACTGGGACACTGTATGCCTTCCCACTCCGGACCATGGGATGCTGCCACAGGCCACCCACTCCGGAGGAACTGAGGGGCTGAACCCAACGGAGGCAATGCCCAAGTCCCAAAAGTGCTGCTAGAGGCTGGGGATGAACAGAGGTGAAGCGGTACCCAGGAGATGCCAACCAGGGACTGTGGGGAGCCAGGCAGCTAAGGCAGGGCATGCAGTGCCCTGCACCCAGAGCAAAGCAGGGCTGAGCCCTGGGGACACCCATGCCAAGGCCAGAGGATGCTCTGGAAAACAGCAGCACAGAGAGACCCCAAAAAGCTGAGCCCTGGAAACACAGTGCCCCAAAACCTAGGCCTAAAGGGCAGGCTGAGCACAGAGAATGCCCACAACCAGCGCCAAAAGAGGCTGCAGGAGAGATCCTAAAACGATTGAGCTACCGAGACGAGGTAATCCACACCCCGGGCCAAGAGCTGGGCTGAGCCTTGGGGACACAGTACTCCACACCAGGGTCAAAGAACGTTCAGGAAAACACCTCTCCCGGGGAGTTCCTAAGGGGGGATCCCCCGGAGGGTGACCCCAGAGCCACCCCGGGGGTTCACCCACCCGCGGGGGGCCGAGCCCAGTGACCCCAGGCCCGCCCCCCCGCCCGGGCCGCGCCGCCCCCGCTCCGGGGTACCTTGATGCGCTCCCGGCACTGAGACGGGGTGCGCTCGTAGCCCAGCTCGGCCAGGGCGCGGGAGACGCGCTCGTACATGGCGGGCCCGGGCGCTTTGCTGCCGAACACGGTGCCCGCGCCCTCCAGCTGCTGGTACCGCGCCTCCACCAGCCGCTCGTTGCCCCACACGGCGATCAGCGCGTTGGTCTCCGCCGGCGTCCAGGACATCCCGCGGCAGGCGGCGGCCGCGGCGGCGGCGGCGGCGCCGCCCGGCGAGAAGGAGACGGAGGGCGAGGCCCCGCCGCGGGCGCCCAGTGCAGCCCCGCCGGCTGCCGGCCCCGCGCCCAGCGGGGAGGCGCCGCTGGGCGTGGAGGGGTCAGACAGGCTGGGGTTGCCGTCGCTGAGCGCGCCCGGCGATCCCGGTGACAGCACCTCCATCTTGGGGATGCGGAGCGGCGGCTCGGCCGGCGGGAGCTGCGAGGAGCCGCAGGGCGCCGCCATGATGGGGGTGCGCACCGAGCGGGCGGAAGTGACGAGCGGCCCCGGGGTGGAGCTTCCGGCAGCGCTGGAGCGGTGGGGGCGGGGCGTAACCGGGGTCCGAAGGGAGGGGGGCGTGCATTTGTTCGAGAGGCGTGGTCAGGGCGGGGCCTGGTTCCCAGCGGACGTGGACGGTGGGCGGGGCAACAGGGTGGGCGTGGCTGGAGTGGGGTGGGCGTGGCATTGTCGGTGGGCGTGGCATTGTCGGTGGGCGTGGTCCCGGACCCCAAACCCCTCCCGACAGCCGGTCCAGGGGCTGAGCACTCTCCGGTCCAGGGGGTGAGTCCTCCCAAATGTGGGGGTGAGCAGTCCCATAATATTGGAGCCGCGTTCCCCCTCCCGGGCTGAGCACCCCCAAACGTCGATATTGAACATCCCCCAGGAACTGAAGCTGAGCACCCCCAAACACCGCGGCTCCCCCAGTCTTCGGGGCGGTAGGCACCCCTCCTATCAATTGCTGCCCCCTGCCCCGGTGCCCCCGCAGCCCGGGGACCTCACTTAACAGTGACCGTGATTGATGAGCCGAGGGGCAGCTCGCGGAGGGAGCGGGGGAACCCCAGCTGCGCCCCAACTCTTCGTTAAGCCAAGACTAACGAGCATCGGGGAGATTGGACCTCCTCAGACCCCCCCCAAAAGCTCCCATCATCCAAGGAGGGTGGTTAAGAGGGGTCCTGTGGGACCCCCGCCTGGGCCGGTTAATTAAACGCTTTAATTAGGACAGTGTTGGTTAAACAAACGGGGTGGGGATGGCAGGACTGGGAGAGAACATCCCCCTACCTCTGTGTGTCACTTCCCTGCCCGTCCCTTCCCGCAGCGCGGCGCGGAGCGATCAGGGCCGTAATTATCCCCCTCTAATTAGAGGGATTAGGGCTGGCGGCAGCGCAAGGCTGCGAGGGGAGCACTGCCCCCCTCCGCGGCCGACCGAGTGAGGGGTGCGGACCCGGTGGGCTCTTTGTCACCGGCTGCTGTCCCCAGCGAGTGTCCGCAAGAGATATCCCCAATGCCAGCATGTTCCCAAAGGGATGTCCCTATCGCCACTACATCTCCAAGTGGTTGTCGCTGCTGCCAGCACCTCTTCAAAATACTGTACCCACCATCACCATTGTGGCACGTCCCCAAAGGAACATACCCAGTGCTGGTGTGTCCCCAGAGGGATGTCCTCACTGCCAGCGTGTCCTCAAAGTCTGCCCCACATCACGTCCCCAGAAGGATGCATCTGCTGCCACCATGTCCCAAAAGGGACCACTGCTGCTGTGTCCCCAAGGGAATGTTTCCGCTGTCACCACATCCCCAAGGGTATGCATCCACTGCCACCCTTGTGGCACGTCCCCAAAAGGATGTCTCCACTGCCAGACCTGCTGTGTCCCCAGGGAGCTGCACCCACACCACCAGCCGTGCCACGTGTCCCCAAAGCAGGTTCCCCAGAGGGGTGTTTCCACTGCTCGAGTGTCCCCAGATTGCCATACGCTCTGCCAGCGCCCTCGAGGCTGTGAACACCCATTCCCAAGTCCCGCAGAACTCCCCAGACCGCAATTAAAGTCCCGGCCGGGGAGGGAGGGGGGGCGGGACAGATGCAAATGAGGGTGGTGGTTAATTAGGGCCTGAACACTCATTACGGCCCGGCAGCAGCTGATTGCGATGCAGCGCCGCGTCCCGGCAGCGCCATTTGACCGCGCGCTAATGAGGCGGGGGGCGAGGAGGGGGCCCCTCACCCCCCTCTGCAGTCATTCCTGCAGAGAGCGTGCTCAGCGTAGGCTCAGCCCTGCAACGAGCTGTGCTCGTGCTTAGCTAAGGATCAGCCTTGCAACGAGTTGTGGTAGTTCTCAGTCAAGATCGCCCCATGCAATGAGTTATGGATCTTCTCAGCTGGGGCTCTCCTGTGAAATGAATTGTGGATGTTCTCAGACAGAATCATCCACGCGATGAGTTGTGGGTGTTCTCAGCTAGGGCTCATCTGTGCATTGAACTGTGGCTATTCTCAGCCAGGATCGTGGGAACACGACGAGCTGTGGCTGTTCCTAGCTGAGACTTAACTGTGCAACGAATTGTCTGCTTTCAGCCAAGACTGCCCCGTGCAATGAGTTGCGGTCATTCTCAGCCAAGACTCACCTGTGTAATGAGTTATGGGTGTTCTCAGCCAGGGCTCATCCATGAAATGAATTGTGGTCGTTCTCAGTCAGGGCTCACCCATGCAATAAGTTGTCGCCGTCCTCAGCTCCCTGGGGGTGTGCGGACGGCAGGGCCAAGCGCTTGCGGCAGCAGTGGGGAAATAGTCCCCTGACCCCCATCACTTTGTTTCAGTCAACCTTCCAATTCAACAGAGAGGATTAAAGCTCCGCCAAAAAGCCTCGCGGACGGGTCATTAGACCCAGAGCAGGGTGCTCTGCAATTTACTGACCTTCTCGTAATTAACCTCCTGCCGCCAAAATACGCAGCTGAAAAGAAATCTAAACTTATTAATGGTGACTGTGGCTAATTAAAGCCAAAGCTGTAATTATCTTGAGACGCGGCCGTGGGCAGGAAATTGATGAAATGCGAGAAAAGACGCTCGCTTCAATATTTGGGAGGACGCGGGGGCGCCGAGCGCGGCAGCGCCCTGCTGCCGTGCGCCGGTGCCCATCAGCATCCTGAGCGCCTGCATCCCGATCCAGCTGCCCTGCCCGCTACACAAAGGGGACCCAGGCGGGCTGATTCGGCGCGGGGGCTACCGGCACGCCTCCCTCTTTGTCTCCTTTTCAAAGCCAATATCCCGACCCCAGATGGGTTAATACATAATGCAGACAAGCAAGTAATTGCTTGCCTTTGTGAGGCCGTCAGCGCTGGGTCCCCGGCCCTCTGATCCCCCATTAGCGGCCATGCAAACAAGCCTTCCACCCAATTAAGCCCAGCTTTGATAGAGCCTTTCCCAATGATGTGGCGGTCCCAAACTAGCGATTCGCACATGAGCCACTACCTGTTAATCCTGGAGTCGGCTTCCTTCGGGGATGAGCATCCCTCGCCTCTCGCCGTGACCCAGCTGCCGAGCTCTGTCCGGCTTCCCCTGGCCCTGAAGGGAGGCTCGGCTGATAAATGATCTCGACAAACTCTATATTAAAGAGGTGGAAATGGGATGTTAATATACCCCAAGACGCTCATCTCGAGAATACATGGGCTCCAGCTTCCCAAAGATTCTGGTAATGAGGCGGGCTGGGATGCCCGCGAGGAGACTTAGATGCACTGGCCTCCTGCGCCTGCCAGGTGTGGAGGACAGACAGCCTGACACCCGTCCTCTGAGGCAACCTGACACCGACCCACAGAGCCTCCCTGGGTCATCCCCTAAAGCATCTCAATCTGCTCACCGAAAGCATCCTGGCAGCATCCTCTAAAGCATGCCAGTGTGCTTCCCTGGAAAATCCTAGCTTTACCATTTAGCACACCCTGGCATCATCCCCTAAAACACCTCAGTGCACTCCCCTAAATTTTCCCAGTGTCATCCCCTAAAGTATCCCAAAAAGCTCTCCTAAAGCATCCTCCTATCATCCCCTAAAATATTCTGGCGTCATCCCCTAAATCATGCCAGTGCATTCCTCTGAAACAGCATTACTTCTTTGCACACCCTGGCATTGTCCCCTAAAGCATCTCACGATCTTCCTCTAAAGCATTCCAGTGCACTCTACTAAAGCTTCCCACGATCATTACCCTAAAGGATTCCGTTGACATTCCCTACAGCATCCACTATAGTGTCTCAGTATCATCCTCTAATACATTCTGACATCCTTCCATGTATCCCGGACTCATCCCCTAAAGCATCCCAGTGACATTCCCTAAGGCAACCAAGTTTGTTCCCCTACTGCATCCCAGCGTTATCCCCTAAAATGTCCCCATACAGTCCGGTAAAATGTTCCAGCATATCTCTTTAATTCATCCCACCATCATCCCCTAAAGCATCCCAGTAGGCTCACTGAAAAAGATCCAGTACCATCCTATAAAGCATGCCAGCATCATCCACTATGGCATCCCAGAATCATTCCCTACAGCATCCCAGTGTCATCCCCTAGCTCACTCCAGGGGCATCACCTACACCAAACTAGTATAATTTCCTGAAGGATCCCAGTGCCATTCCCTATAGCATTCCAGCATAATTCCTTAAAGCATCCCCGTGTCATCCCCTAAAGGATCCTAGAACCATTCCTTACAGCATCCCAACATCTTTTCTTAAGGTGTCCCAGCATCACTCCTTAGGTCATACCAGCATTATCCACTAAAGAATTCCGGTAACATCTCCTGAAACAACCCATAAAACATTTCAGTTTACTCCCCTACATCATTCCAGTGCCATCCCCTACAGCGTCCCAGTGCCATCCCCTACAGCATCCCAGTATCTATCCCTACAACATCCCAGTGTTATCCCTAAACGATTCCAGGCCCATCCCCTCCATCTCCACTGTTCCCAGTCCCCAGCATTGCCTCTCCCCACCCCCCAGCAGCCCCTGTTCCCCCTTCCCCCCCCACTCCTGCCCCATGTGCCGCCACAACCTCCATAAATATTCAAAAAGCCGCGTTTTCCGGCCAAGTGCCCAGCTCGGGGTGGGGGGCTCCCAGGGGAAATGTTAATAACGGGGCTGCCAGGGATTCCCCCCGGGCAGCGGGAAGAGGGGCCCAGCCACTCATTTGCCCAGACAAATATCTTGTCGCTCCTCATTACGGCCATTGTCTTCGTGCCTCAGTTTCCCCACCCGATTCTGCCGCTCAACGAGGGTTGAGAAAATTCAGGAGGAATAAGGAAGGACCACAAATAAGGTGGAATAATGAGGACAACGAAGTATGGAGGAAGCCTTCTCCCATCTAAAAACTTTGGGGGGGAGAGGGGGTGACTTGGGCAAAGCCTGGGCAAACAGCCGCTAATCGCCGAATCAAGCGGCAATTAAACGCTGCAGTGGCGAGAATAAATTTGCTAACAAGGAGGCAATGCCCCCGTGTTCACTGTTTGCCCAGCTGATTAACGGGGATGAATCTGAGGGGGATTATCCATCGGGATGAGGCGACTCCTTTGTCTCCATTCCCCATCCCGAGCTGTCTCAGAGGAGGTACTGAACGCGTGTGTCACCCCCAGGAGCCCATCGGTGCAGCCTCAGGCCTCATAGCGGGATTAATACAAAGGTGCTTTAATCCCTGGGGCTCCCAAAACCTCCAGAATTCCCATTAAAAACTCTCTTATCTTCCAAGCACTCAATGAAAAAGGGCCCAAAAGCTCTCCAGGGATTAACATCCTTTTCCATCCTTTAGTCCTGTGTTGAAGATGTCCCATCCCTTGGCACAGCTTTCCAAAAGGAGAAGGTGGGGAAGTATAGCAGCTTTTAATATTTCAGCATTGCCATCAATTCCCATCCCGGAGAATCATTTAGATTCATTCATTCATTCATTCATTCATTCAATCATTTAGATAATAGTTGGATAAACCTATTATTCTATGGATAATTTATTTCTCGTTGTTTATTTTTTTATTTTATTTATCCTACTGAGAAATTCCTGGGCTGCTGCATCCCCAGCAGGAGAAACGGAAGAGCTTTGTGCTCCTATTAAATTAATATTTATTTACTTTCTCCATGCCCAGCTCTGAGAGGGATGGATGAATAATGCATCGCGCCCTGGACGCCTAGATAGGAGCTTTGGATCCGACAGATTAAATGGGATATGGAGAGCCCAGAGCATGGTGGTAAGGCCGAGTGGTCCCAGATGTGGGACTGTCTGAGACCCCCAGCACAGCTCTGGGTGTGGAGAAGCAAGCCTGTGCAAGCTCTCCACATGTGCGAGCTCTCCAGATGTGCACTCACCTCCTACTTATGCCTCCAGATATGCACAAATGGAAACCAGCCGTGTCTCCAGATGTGCTTGAGCATCCCTGCGCCTTCAGCTGTGTGCCCAGCTGTGACCCTGAGGACCCCTCCAGCTGTTTGCCCAAATGTACCTGCATCCCCCAGACCACCCAACCCTCCTAGATGTGAACATTACAGAGATCCTAGATGGCTCATATGTACTTGGAAAAGCTTCCCATCTTCCCAGCTGTGCCCCAGGAGTTCTCCAGATGGGAACCCCCTCTGGGGCATGTTTGTCCCCCCCCAGATGTGCAAATGTGCATGGGCCCATTTCATCTGCTGCTGTGCATCCACACGTGAAGTGCCTTCTCCCTCCTCCTGTCCCAGATGTGCACACCCAGATGTGTGTCCCTCAGTCCTTCCCCATCGCCCCTTCTCCTCCACAGCTCCTCTGTCCCAGCCAGGCACCTCTGGGTTCCCAACATTCCCTACTCCCCCTTTTTCCTCACCTTTGCCCTATTCCAAGTGCCACCGTAACAACCTCCCCTTAACGAACCCCCGCAATAAAGCCTCCTGTAACGA
>JAWWEE010000062.1:1718804-1779644 GCA_035221455.1 Xenops minutus
GACGGAGTCGAGCCGAGCCGGACGGAGCCGGGCCGAGCCGGGCCGGACGGAGCCGGGCCGAGCCGAGCCGAGCCGAGCCGAGCCGAGCCGAGCCGGACTGAGCCGAGCCGGGCCGAGCCGAGCCGGGCCGGACTGAGCCGAGCCGAGCCGGACTGAGCCGAGCTCAGCCGAGCCAGGCTGGGCTAAATCGGGCTGAGCTGACCCAAGCCGAGCTAAACTGAGGCGGACCCAGCTGAGCTGAGCTGGGCTGAGCCGGTCTTAGCCGTTCCGGGTCGTGTCGTGCTGAGCCGAGCCGAGCCGAGCCGATTCGAGTCGAGTCGGGGCAGGATGCTGCGGTACCTGCTGAAGACGCTGCTGCAGATGAACCTGTTCGCCGACTCGCTGGGGGCTGAAGGCTCCAACTCCTCCTCGCTCCTGCTTGGCATCAACCGCTCCATCGCTGCGCTCCACCTGCCCGATCTCGACCCCGGTAATGGTACGTGACCCCCGGTCCCGCTGTCCCTCTGTCCCGGGATTCCTGCTTCTGGTCCAGATAGGATGCTGGAAGTAGCCCATAGCTCCCCCGCCCCAGCCGGGACTCCACAGGCACCGACACTGGGTTCCTAACCTGGCCGCGTGTCCTCAAACCGGGACCTGCCCCATGTCTCAACTTCGGTACTGACTTGATGTCCCCAAACTGTTCCTGTGTCCGCAAACCGGGACCTGCCCGTGTCCCAAATCCGGGACTGACTCGGTCTCCCCACACCAGTCCTGGGACTGGCTCCCTGTCCCCAGACCAACTGCCATGAGTGATGCTGTGTCCCCAGATAGTCCCCGTGAGCCCAAACCGACACCAGCCTGCTGTCCCCAAGTCAGGACAGACCCAGTGTCCACAAACCAGCTCTGTGTTCCCAAATCTTGCAGGAGCAGCCCCTTGTTCCCAAACTGTCCCCGTGTTTCTACATCAATCCCCAGACTGTGAGCTGGGACTGAAACGCTATCCCCAAATTGTTCTCATGTCCCCAGACCAATCCCCAGAGCCCAAAGTGGGGGCGACTCAGTGTCCCCAAACATCCCCTATGTTCCCCTGTCTCTGAACAAGGACCACCCCCATGTCCCCAGACTGTCCCTGTGTCCCCAAACCAACTCCCAGACTGAGTCCCCAAACCAGCTCCGTGTTCACAAATTATTTCTACATTCCTAAACTATTTCAGTGTCCCCCAACCAGCTGTGTACCCTAATCCTCTCTATGTTCCCAAACTAGCCCTGTGTCCCCTAGCTGGGACAGGGCAGGGGTGGAGGGGGGTGAGAGAGTGGATGTCCATCTGAATTGAGCCCATTTTGAGCTTTCCCCCTCTGTTTTGGTCTGAATGGCCCCCTCCAGCTGGCCCTGGGTGGCTGGTGAGGGAGGGGGTGCCTTCAAACCCCACGGGACCCCCTGCCCCTGCACAGCTGACTGGGCACAGGAGGGAGCCTGGCCTGACCCCCCACTCATCCCAATTAGCCACTGGGCCCAGCTGCGGCCCCCTCAGTCCCCGCTGTGCCCCCCGGGGGTACCTAGTACCCCGCAGCATCCCTCCCATCCCCATGGCAGCCACATCCTGTCCCCATGGCAACCCCACGGGCTCCCCAAATTGCAGCCCCCCCCCCCACATCCCGCCACAGGATGCTTGGGGCAGGAGCAGGAGAAGGGCGAGTATGCAAATGGCAGACACACATATGCAGTGTGCATGTGCAATGTGCGTGTATGTGCACATATGTGCATGTAGGTGCATGTAGGTGCAGTGTGCATGCATAGGTACACAGCCTTGTAAGTGCAGGCTCATGGTCCCACCTGAATGTGTGTGGATGTGCATTGATGTGTGTGTCACTGTGTGTATCTGCATGTGCACATGCATGTCTGTGTGTATGTGCACACCCTTGTGTGAATGCGTGTATGTGCATGCACCTCTGCAGGCCTGCATACACGTGTGCATGCGTAAGGACACACATACGCCTACATGAGTGCACACGTGTGTGCAGGTGTGTGTAAGTACATACACACATGTGGCAGTGTGTGAGCATGTGCACACCCCATCCTGAATGCACACATGTGCTTGTGTAAAGGCATGCACATCTACCCCCCCATGAATACCCGTGCATGTCTGTAACTACATGCACACGTGTGTGTAGGCATGCATGTGCATGCACATCCTTTATGAATGCACACAGACGAGTGCATCTGCATGTGTAAGGGCATTGCCCCTGCATGAATGCACACAAGTGTGCTGGTGTGTGTATGCATTCACCGCCATCATGAATGCACATATGTGTGCAGACATATGTGTGTACCTGAAAGTGCACATGTGTCCCTGCAGGAACGCATACACATGGGAATGCATCTGCATGTGAAACGGTATGCACATGCCCCTGTGTGATTGAACACGCATGTGCAGGTGTGTGCACACCTGTATGTGCATGCAAGCTCCTGCATGAATGCACATATGTGTGCCTGTGCATGTGTGTATGTGCATGCACACCCCTGCCTGACTGCACACGTGTGTACTTGTGTGTGTGTGTGTGAGTGTATGCACACGTGTGTATCTGCATGTGTGTGTGCATAGTCCCGTGTGCCTGCCCGCACATGTGCACACACACACTGGTGTGTGCACAGACACCTGTGAGTGCACACAGCTGCAAACACCCCCCGGTGCCCAGCTGTGTGTGTGCAGGTATGTGCAGGAATGGATAGGTATGTGCAGGCCCACACCTCTCTGCACACACAGTTCTGTGGCACGTAGTGGCGTGTGCCTGTGGGCCAGCAGTGTCACTTGGGGCCTGCTGAACCAGCCCAAGCAGCACTGGGGACATGCAGGGTTCAGCCCAGCCGGCCCCAGCATTAATAAGTATTAATTATGCCTGCATTAATGAGCATCCATTAATTCCCATGGCCTAGCATGGGGATTTTCCTGGAACAGCCCCACAGACCCGATATGGGGCTTCTTTAAACTTAAGTGTTTTCTGCAGCCTGGAGTTACCAGCTCTGGTATGGAAAATCAGCACTTGTAGATGGTGGAAAAATCCGTGTTTGGGGAGAATTTAGCCCCAGCTCCATTTCCCCAGTGATGCCAAGTTGAAAACTGGGTGGAAACGGGGCATTACCGGGAGGAGAGCTGCTTTTTCCTACTGTTCCTGTCTGAACCTGCTCCCTCCCCACTGGCACCCACCCTGGGTTGAGATAGAGGGGGATACACTGGGCTGAGAGCCCTCCACGCTTCATCTCACTTCCTGCTCTCCAAGTAAAGCAGGGACTGGAGCCAGGAAAGCACCGCACGAGCCAATGGAGGATGCTCAGCCCTCCAAGCCCTACCTTCCCATCCTCCTTATTTTTCCCGAAGGGTCCTACTCTCAGCTGGAGGACACGGCCCCCCGCATCGTGGAGCACCCCACGGATCTCCTGGTGTCCAAGGGGGAACCAGCCACGCTGACCTGCAAGGCCGAGGGGCGCCCGGCCCCGGCCGTGGAGTGGTACAAAGACGGGGAGCGGGTGGAGACGGACCGGGAGGATCCCCGCTCCCACCGCACCCTTCTCCCGGGCGGGTCCCTCTTCTTCCTCCGCATCCTGCACGGGCGGCGGGGAAAGCCCGACGAGGGGGTCTATGTCTGCGTGGCCAGGAATTACCTGGGAGAGGCCACCAGCCGGAATGCTTCCCTGGAGGTGGCCGGTGAGTCCTGGGGGCGGGGAGGGGGCTGGGAAGTGATGTGGGCGCGGATTTGGGGGTCTGGTGTCACCGCTGAGCCCAACCCGCTCCGGTGGCTGTGGGGCAAGGGGCTCTCACATCCCCGGACCTGACGCTGCCGATGGAAAAGAGGGAAAAAGCGATAAAATCTGTGAAAATAAATGAAAATAAGGGAAAATAAATGCAAGTAATTTGAAAGAACTAAAATAAATGAAAAGAAATGCAAAGACGAAACAAGTTCAAAAGAAGTGAAAAATAGTGGAAATAAATGAAACTAAAGGAAAAGAAACAAGTGAAAATAAATGAAAAGAGTAAAAGTTAGTGAAAATTAATGAAAACAAGAGAAAAGAAAGTAAGACGGGAAAAAATATGAATTGAAAAGAAGTGAAAATAAGTGAAAACAAATTTTAAAAAATAAGTGAAAATAACTGGAGGAGTAAAAATAATTGGAAATAAATGAAGTGAAAATTACCTAAAAGAAGTGAAAATAAGTTAAAATAAGTGAAAATATTTGGAAATAAATGAAAATGAGAATAAACGAAAATAATTGCAACAAAATAAAATTAAATGAAAATAATTGAAAATATTTGAAAATTAGGTAAAATCACAGAAGATAAATGAAAATCAATTAAAGCCAATGCAGACGATGTCCCCAGTGCCACTCCCAGCCCGGGGGTGCAGGGCTGGGGAACTGAGGCTGGGCTGCTGTGTCCCCCCCAGTGTTGCGGGACGATTTCCGGCAGCCCCCTGGGGACGTGGTGGTGGCAGCAGGAGAACCGGCTGTGCTGGAGTGTGTCCCGCCCCGCGGCCATCCCGAGCCCAGCGTCTCTTGGAAGAAGAACGGAGTCCGACTCAGTGACAAGGATGAGCACCTGACGGTGAGGGATGGGAGGCCCAAAACCGGGATGAGGGTGATGCGATGGGGGTGTGGGATATGGCAGGGTTATAGGATGTAATAGGAGTGTGGGATGTGAGAGGGATACGGCATGCGATGGGGATGTGGAATGCAGGATGCAAACAGAGATTAAGAATGCAACGAGGATGTGGAATGTGATAGGGATGCCTGAAGTGATGGAGATGTGGGATTCAATAGCGATAGGGATTGCGATGGGAATGTGGGATGTGATGGGAATGTGGGTGCCATGAGGATACAGAGTGTAATGGGGATGCGATGGAGAAGTGGGATGTGATGGGGATGAGATTTGTGATTCAATGGAGGTATAGGATGTGATGAGGGTGTGGGTTCAATGGGGATGTGAGATGCAATGAGGATGTAATAGGAATGTATGATGTGATGAGGGTGTGATGCAGTGAGGATGTGGGATATAATGGGGATGTGATGGGGATGTGGGATGCAGCGGAGAGTTCAGATGCAATGAGGATATGAGATGGGACTGGGATACAGGATGACATGGGGATGTGGGGATGGAGATGTGGGATGCATCAGATTTGGGATGCAATGGAGATATGGGATGTGATGAGGGTGTAAGTGCAATGTGATATGTGATATGATGGAGATATGATGGGTATGTGATATGATGGAGATAATGGATGCAGTCAGGATGAGAGATGCAATAAGGATTTGGAATGCAGTGGGGATATGAGATGCAATGGGGATCAGGATGCAATGGGAATGCTGGATTTGATGCAGTTGGGAGATTTGATGTGGGTGTGAATGCAATGGGGATGTGGAATGTGATGGGGATGTAGGATGCAATGGGGATGTGGGATGTAATGGGGATCTGGGATGAGCTGTGCTTCCTGCAGATCCGTGGTGGGAAGTTGATGGTGGCCAGTACCCGCAAGAGCGACGCTGGCATCTATGTCTGTGTGGCCACCAACGTGCTTGGGGAGAGGGACAGTGAGCCAGCCGAACTGGTGGTCTTTGGTGCGTGGGGTGTAATTTTTAGGGTGTTGTGGGGGTGGGTGCCATCCCAGCAGGACTAATGGTCACCCCACAGAGCGCCCAGCATTTGGCAAGAGACCCCTCAACCAGGCAGTGCTGGTGGACGGGACAGCAGAGTTTGCCTGTGAAGCAGTGGGGGATCCCCAGCCAGAAACACGCTGGCACAAGGAGGAGGGCGAGATGCCACTGGGAAGGTGAGCAGAGGGTGAAGCAACTGCAGGGTGGCACCAGGGCCATTGGTGCAAGGCTCTGTGGTGCAGTTGGGTGGCATCGGTGTGTGCCAGCCTAGTGTGCTCAGAATGTCTGGCATCCCCATGACATCAGTCACATCACATCCTATATCCCTGGTGCATCTTCATCCTCAGCACATCCTACATCCTGCATCCCTATTGCATCTTAAGTCCTCCTTGCATCCTGCATCTTCATTGCATCCCAAATCCCCATTGTATCCCACATCTTCACCACATTTCACATCCCAGTTGCATTCCCCATTTTCCTTGCATTGTAGATCCCCACTGTACTTACATCCCCATTACGTCCTGGATCCCCGTCACATCCTACATCCTTAGTGCTTCCCAACCCCATGGCACCCCATGCCATCCTGCTGCCCCAGCAGTCTTCTGGTGCCACATCCTTGCGGGGTTCCCCCCAGGTGGGAGGTGCTGCCGGACAACACACTGCGGATCAGCCGTCTGCGAGCAGAGGATGAAGGCACCTACACCTGTGTGGCTGATAACAGTGTGGGCACGTCAGAGGCATCTGGCACCCTCACGGTGCATGGTAAGGGGGACTCTGGGGAGCACCCTTGGGTGCTAGTGGAGTGCCTGGGCAAGCCCTTGTCTCTTCCCACACTGTGGCAGTGCCTCCCCAGCTCATCACTGGGCCCCGCGACCAGGCTGTCGTCCCTGGCCAGAGCGTGACCTTCCAGTGCCAGAGCAAGGGCAACCCGCCGCCTGCCGTCTTCTGGCAGAAGGAGGGGAGCCAGGTCTGTCCACATCTCTGTCCCCATCCCTCTGTAACCCAGACTCAGCCACAGCCTTGTCCTCATCCCAGTCCCCACACCATCCCTGTCCCCATTCCATCCTCATCCCAATCCCATCACTGTCCCCATTCCATTCCCATTCAATCTCATTATCCTCACAATCCCCATTCCAATTCCCACAGGATCATCATCTCATCCGTATCTCATTCCATCTCATCCCCATCCCAGTGCCCATCATCCCCACCCAGTCCCCATCACCATCCTATCCTGGTCCATATCCCATTACTGTCCCCATTCCACCCCCATCCCAATCCCTATTACATTCCATCTCATTCCTTCACATTCTATCCCATTCCCATCCCTGTCCCCATCGCCATCCTTGTCCCCATCCTTGTTCCATCCCACTCCTCCCTCCTCCCCCACTCAGCCCCCTCCCTCCCCAGACCCTGCTGTTCCCGGGCCAGCCCCCACTCCCCTCCAGCCGTGTTTGGGTGAGCCCTGGAGGTGCCATGACCATCACCGATGTCCAGCCTGGTGATGTCGGCCACTACCTGTGCCAGGCCATCAGTGTGGCTGGCAGCATCCTGGCCAGGGCACGCCTGGAGGTGTCAGGGGGTAAGTCTGGTGCCAGCGGAGAACTGGCATGTGCAGTGCATGAGTGGCAGCCACCACAGCACCCAGCAATTCCTGGTTCTTCCCCCCCCATAGCACCCACTGAGCTCCACCCATCAGTGGTCAGCCCCTTTCCTGCTAATCGGATGGTGCTGCCAGTGGGGGCCACAGCGTGGCTGCCTTGCGGGGTGGGAGGCAGTGACCCCCCAGGCAGTGTGGGGTGGCTGAAAGACGGCAGTGCCCTTGTGGGTGCCCAGCCTCGCACCAACCTGCTGGAGAATGGCACCCTGCAGATCACCGGCCTCCGGGTGAGCCGGCCCCGGCAGGGGCACCCATCGGAGTACTGCAGGGAGGGGAAGGGGGCAGTGGGTGCGAGGGGTGGGTGCAAAGGGAGATGGGTGCGAGGGGTGGTGGGTACACAGGATGATGGTACAAGCAGTGCTGGGGCTCAGGGTGGTTGGTACAAAGGATGGTGGGTGCTCAGGATGGTGGGCACAAAGGGTGGTGGCTACAAGCAGCGCTAGGGGTGAGGGTGATGGGTACAAAGGGTGGTGGGTGCTCAGGGTGGTGGGTACAAAAGGTAGTGAGTACAAGCAGCACTGGAGCTCAGGGTGGTGGGTACTGAGGTGATGGGTGCTCAGGGTGATGGGGCAGGAGCTCTTCCCCTCACAGGTGAGAGACTCCGGGCTCTATGAGTGCGTGGCCACCAGCCCAGGGGGCAAGACACGCTGGAGCAGCAACCTAGAGGTGCAAGGTGGGTCACAGGAATGTCACCGCGCTGGGGACACCACAGCACCAGGGATGAAGCAACCCCAGACCTCCATGCATCTCCATGCAGGTGATGAATCCGACCTCTTGCCACCTTCCCCTGTGTCTGGTGTCCTCCCTGGGCCACCCTCCACCCCTGTGGTCACCAATGTCACCAAAAGCAGTGTCACCCTGAGCTGGAAAGGGAACAAGAACAGCAATGCCACTGATGTCACCTCTTACATAGTGGAGGCTTTCAGGTATCACTCAAGCATCTTCTTTGGCTGCAGGGATGATGTGGTGACCCTGTACCACCCTGTCACAGATCACCCCTGTCCCTTGGCAGCCAGGCGGTGGGTGGCCCATGGCAGACAGTGGCAGCTGATGTGGAGGGTGAGACCCACACGGTGAGCGGCCTCGTCCCTGACACTGTCTACCTCTTCTTGGTGCGGGCTGTCAATGCCTATGGGCTCAGTGACCCCAGCGGCATCTCAGAGCCTGTGCACACCCAAGGTGAGACCCAGCAGTGACATGAGTAGAGGTGTTTATGAACCCACCATCCATGTCTACTTAGTGACACCAACGGAGGTGCCCGTGCACCCAAAATCTTTGGGTCCATCCTTGCCCAGTGATGCCAATGGAGTTTCCCCTGTACCCACCATGGGAGCATGGTGTCACCATAGGCTTGCCACTTGGTGACATCAGTGGAGATGTCCATGGACCCTCCATTCTCTCATGTTTCCAGCAGATGCCAACCCCATGCAGCAAGGGCTGGACCCTCAGCAGGTGCAACAGGAGCTGGCACAAGTGGCTGTGCACCTGCAGGAACCTGTGGTGCTGCCACTGGGCGCCGTCCGCCTCTCCTGGACTGTGAGTGCTGCACCCAGCTGCCAGTACAGCTACTGCACCCAGTGCCGAGCATCGCCCCATCCCACCCTCCCCTTGGTCCCCAGGTGGAGCGCCTTGCACCCTTCCTTCAGGGCTACCAGGTGCTGTACCGGCAGCGTGGTGGGCCCTGGGAGGAGGCACAAGTGGTGCAGGTGCCAGAGGAGCGGGGGGCCCTGCTCACTGAGCTGCGCCGGGGCCAGGACTACGAGGTCAAGGTCCGACCCTACTTTGGTCAGCTTCATGGTCCAGACAGCACTGTGCGCTCTCTGCGCACCCCAGAGGCGGGTGAGTGTGGGAATGGAGGGGAAGGTGGAGGTCCCTGGGGGACAACCTGGAGGTGATACTCCATGTTTCCCCCACCGGCAGCCCCCAGTGCCCCACCACAAGCTGTCAGTGTGGCTGGGAATGGCACCAGTGTCCTTATCTCATGGCAGCCACCACCACTGTCTGAGCAGAACGGCGTCATCCGTGATTACTGGGTAAGGGTGGACAGGAGCAGGGACATAGCAGGTCGCCTCTGTGCACCCATGACACCATGTCATGATGTCCCTCATCTTTTCCCCCCACCCCAGATTTGGTGCTTGGGCAATGAGAGCCGCTTCCACATCAACCAGAGCGTGGAGGGGACTGTGCTGGCAACAGTGCTGCAGGGACTAGTCCCTGGGGTCCCTTATCATGCTGAAGTTGCTGCCGCCACTGGCGCCGGTGTGGGCGCCCGCAGCGCCCCTGTCCCCATCCACATCGGTGAGTCTCCACAGTGGATGGGGGGTGGTGGGAGTCACGCACTGCAGTGCTGGGGTTGGCTCCTTGGCACCCCCCTGGTGTGTCTCCCTTCTCCATGTCACTTGCAGCCCCCCTGGTGGAGCAGGATGCAGGGCCAGCAGGCAGGAGCAGCATGGCTGAACGTTTTGCTGAGGTGGCCAGGCAGCCAGCCTTCATTGCCGGTGTTGGCAGTGCTTGCTGGGTCATTCTCGCGGCCTTCGCTGCTTGGCTCTACAGCCGCCGCCAAAGGAAGAAGGAGCTCAGCCACTTCACCGGTACAGGGGGGTACTACCTCTGGGACCCCCCACCCCTCACCCATCACCCACCAACCACCTACTGCCCCTCTCCTTACAGCATCCTTTGCCTACACACCCACTGGTAAGCCCATTGGTGCAGCGGGGTCCCGGCATGATCTCGCGCCGCCCTCACCCCCATGTCTTTCCGCAGTCACCTTTCCGACTCCAGTGCGTGGCAGCCCCAGGTAAGCCCCTGGTGTCCCCCCCTCTCCCCAGGAGCCTCAGCACTGACCATCAACATGCCTTTACCCCATCTCCTTGCAGGGCAGCCACCAGCAGTGGTTACCCATGGCTGGCAGATGCATGGCACAGTGGTGGCACAGCCACTGCTGCTGGTTGCTTGGGGACCACTGAGAGATACTACAATGGTGCGTCATCAGCATGGGGATGGGTGGCCCTGTTTGGGGAGGTCACGATCAGCCCTGATGGTGCCAGCTGTCCTCTGCAGATGCTGGCATCACCCGTTATATCGCCCAGACGGAGCAGTTTGGGGTGGGGGCCAGCGAGGGGCCAGTTTACAGCACCATCGAGGTGGACAGTGAGGAGCTCTGCGCTTTCCCCCGTCACTTCTCGCAGTATGGGACCCCCTATCCCGGGGTGGGTCCTCAGTCAGTGGATGCTGCAGCCTCCCAGACACCCCGTGGATGGGCTGAGCACGGTAGGGTGGTGAGACGGGTGCGGGGGACATATGGGAACTGGTGGTGCAGTCCATTCCCCACAGCCCCCCCAGCATCCCTCCTTGCTGCAGGGGCCAAAGCAAAGCTGGGGCAAGCGGTGAAACTGCCAACAGTGAGTTGGATGGAGCTGCTGCCTCCACCACCCTCGGCCAGTGAGCTTAACCAGTGCACCCAGGAGAAGGAGGAGGAGGAGGAGGAAGAGGCAGCTGGAAGGTAAGTGTGGAGGCTTGGGTGGGCTGGGACCTGCTGCCTGCAGCACCTACTCTATGGTCCACACCTTGCAGGTTGGGGATGGAGGTGTGGTACCCTGGTGAGGATGTCCCCTGTGCCACCGCTGCATCCTCGCCCACCACTTCCTCCGGCTGCCGATCCACCACCACGCTGACACCATTGCCCCACACCACCGAGGACATTCCCCACCTCTGTGACTTCGATAACTCTCGCCTGCCCCGGTAGGAGATGGGCCTCACTTGGTATGGCCGTGCCATTGGGGTTTGGATGTCCCACTGAGGTCCAGGTGTCCCATCATGGTCTGGGTGTTCCATCACAATCCAGCCATTTTGTCACCATTCAGCCCTGCAGAATTGAGGTCCAGATGTCCCATCTGAGGCCCAGGTGTTCCACTGAGGTCTGGATGTCGGATCACAATCCAGCCTTGTTGTCATGACCCAGTCCCACTGTTCCGTCATGGTCTGGCCTTGCCACTGGACTTAAGATGTCCCATCAGGGTCTGTATGACCCACCACGGTCTGGGTGTTCCATTGCAATCCAGCCACGTTGTCACAATCTGGTCCTGCCATGCCACCATGGTCTGGCCACACCATTGGGGTCTGCATGTCCCACTGGAGTCCAGATGCACCACCATGATCCAGGTGTCCCATAGTGATACATCCATGATGTTGCCATCCATCCCTGCTCTCCAGCTGTGCTCTGGCCATGCTGTCATCACACTGTTGGTTGACTGGGATGTAACAATTCAGCTGCACCATCGCAGTACAGCTGCATCATCACAAGCCAGCAGGGACATCGTCATCCAGCTGTGTTGTTGTAGCCCAGCTCTGCCATGATCCAGTGGTGCCATTGCAAGTCAGCAGTGCCATTACAATGCTGGCATGTCAGTACGCTCCAGCTGTACTGTTGCAATCCAGTCATGTGGCTGCAATCCAGCTGTGCTGGATTGAGGTGTGCAGCTGCAATCCAGCTGTGACATCAGGTGCCAGCTGTATCACTGCAATCCCACTGTGCACTTGAAATCCAGCTGTGACCCAGCTGTGCAGCTGAAAGCCAGCTGTGTGGTTTTAATCCAGCTGAGCAGCCATTACCCAGTTGTGCTCCAGATGTGCCATTGCAGGCTAGCAGTACCATTACAATTTTTCCAGGCTGTGGCCTGTGATCCAGATGTGGCCCCCCCCTCCAGCTGTGCCACTGCATTCATTTAGCTGCCCTTTGCCAGCCCAGCTGCATGTCTGTGATCCACACATGGCACCACCATTCAGCTATGATGCTTCAGCCCACCCAGTGCCATCCAGTTGTGCCAACACCACATGTCTTCCTCTGGCTCCAGCACAGCTCTGAAGGGATTGTGCCAGCCAGCACTGTGGTGGCCACCGAACCTCTATCCCATTTTCGCCACCCCAGCTTCATCTCACCCCCCTCTTTACCAGGAGATCCCCCCACAGCCCCGGCACCCCTCCACAGGCACCCAGTCTCCCAGTGACTCCAGATGCCAGTGAGGGCCACCCACCCCGAGCCCATTGCCTCCCCGGAACAGGTGAGCCCTGTGGGGCCGGTTTGGGTGGGTGGGGACCTCACTGGCTATGGGGGGAGGGCTGACATTGCCATCTTCCCTCCAGGGAAACCCCGCCGGGTGACCCCTAAAAGTCGCCTGAAGCCCAAATGCAGCCGCTACTGCCGGGAAAAGCAGACGGGAGGTGAGTGAGGGGTAAAAAGAGGGGCTCCAGGTGGGTCCAGGAGGGCTCAGCCCTCTCCTCTCTCTCCACCGCAGACCTGCCGCCACCGCCACTGCCGCCGCCGGGCGAGACCCCCGGCCCCTCGGCGGAGCGGGAACCCAGCGAGCGCACGGCTGCCTATCGCCCGGCCCGCGGCGGTAAGCCAGGGACACCGGCTGTGGGACAAAGCGGTTGGCGGTGTCACTGCCGAACCCCAACCTTGTCCCTTCCCCTGCAGACGAGCTCGTCTCCTACAGCAAACCCTCCTGCCTGCCCCGTGGGCAGATGTCCGGCAGCTGCTCCACCACGGGCAGCGTCTCGTCCCGCGGCTCCGCCAGCTCCCGCGACCACGGCTCGGGGCGCAGCCGGGTACGGGGGGACCGCGGCGAAGGGAGCGGCCGTCGCCGCCGCCCGGGGGCCCCATTTCCCTGCCCGTCGCAGGAGAAACGATAAAGTGGAGTGTGACAGGGCTGGGGACGCAGGGGACATGGAGGGATGTTCTTTAATTTCTGAGTGGCGCCATGTAAATAGGGTTGCACAGAGACAGCGGCCGGTGGGCGTCAGAGTGAGGGGGGACAGGGGCACTCGGGGGTGGGACAAGAATAATCACAAGGGATGAGGACCCTGGGAAGGGACAGGGCTGCTCAGGGAGGGAGGAAGGTACTTGGGGAGGGATGAGGACCCTGGGGACAAGGACAATAGAGAAGCATAAGGATACAATTTTGAGGATGAGGATGCTCGGAGAGACCAAGGACAGTCATGAGGAATGAGGACCTTGGGAAGGTTATGAGGATGCTCAAGAGGTACCAGGAAGAAGCTCAGGGACGACGAGGACCCTTGGGACAGAGACAGTTGCTCAGGGAGGAAGGAGGATGCTGGGGAGAGATGAAGATGATGCTTAAGTAGGGCAAGAATCCTGGGGACAAGGACAGTTGGGAGAAACAAGGATGCTGGGAAAGATCAAGGATGGCTGTGAGGGTTGAGGATGATGGATATAGATGGAGACAGTTGGGACGAGAGTACATGGGAGGGACAAGGACACTACAGATGGATGAAGGTGCTGGTGAGTGACTAGGAAGGCTGGGGGACAAGGATGGCTGGGGACAAGAGGACACAAGGAAAGGACAAGATGGCTTGGGAGTGGCAAGAACAGTAGTAAGGAATGAGGAGGATAGTCACGGGAATGAGGACAGTGGGAAGGTGCAAGGGCACTTAGTGCAGGGGGCAAAAATAACTGGAAAAAGATGAGGATGCTAAAAACCCTAGGAATGAGGATGATTAGGAGAGACAAGGACACTTGGAGGAGGAACAGGTGGCTTGGGCAAGATGAGGAAACTTGGGAGGGACAAGGATGCTGAGGTACAGCATAGACTATCGGAAGGGACAACAGTTGGGAGAAATGGGAATGGTCAGTGGGCATGGAGATGGTCAGGGGAAGAAGCCTGGGGAAGGACAAGGACACTTGGGATGGACAACAGTGCTTGAGCTGGGCAAGGATAGTTTGGGGAATAAGTGTGCTGGAGAAGGAGAAGAACACTGGGGAGGGACAAGGACCCTGGGAGGGGATGAGGAGGGAATGTGGGCTCTTGCAGAGGATGAGGATGCTGGGGATGAACGAGGAACTTGGGAAGGCATGGGGATGCTGAGGAGGAATGGGGACACTGTGGAAGGAATAGAACACTCGGAAAGGGCAAAGACACTGGAGAAGGAGGGATACCCACCCACCTTGGTGCCACCCACCCTTTGTGGGTGGCTTTCCCTAGTAAAAAAACGTTTCCCCTTCCTGGGGAACTGCCTAATAAAACTGGATTTTAGCTGAGCCAAGGGGACTCTGGCCTTGCTGTGTCCTGCACCCTGGGGACCTCCACACTCCTGTCCCTCCTGTCCCCAGCTCACCACCTGCCCTGGCCCAGGAGCTGCCACTCCCTGAGCCCTGGCCACCTGGGAAAATAAAAAGGGACATTTTCCAGCACCCCATAACAGATGGCACTCCCTTCCATCCCAGTGCCCATCACCCTGGCATTGGGGTGCCACTCACCATTCTGTGTGATGCCCACAGCTATCTCTGTCCTGATTCTCTGTGGGATCCCCAGCGCTGTCCCCCAGTCCCAGGTTGTGGTTGGAACCCCACGTGAGTAGCCCTGCTCCAAGGGTGATGGTGGAGGTGAAGGACCTGAAGGGGAGAAGGCAGGAGATGGTGGCATCACCATTGTGTCATAATGGAGACACCTTCCCCAAGGAGGTGACAATCCTTGGGATTAAACGGGGCCCAGGGACCCTTTGCTCACCCCTGTAGGCCCCTTCAGTGTCCTCAAGGCTGTAGCAGAGGCCATCCACGGCCACAGCCAGTGCACGGGCGAAGCTGGCATCCAGAAGGAAGGAGCCATCGCAGGAGCTCACCAAGCTGCAGCGAGCGCTGGCAATGTTGTCCTCTGAGACAGACCCCCAGCCATTCAGCAGCGACCCCCCTGGAGAGCCCCTTGTTGCTGTCCGTTCTTCCTCCTCCTCTTCCTCCTCCTCCTCCTCCTCCTCCTCCTCCTCTTCGCCCAGCTCGGAAGCTGGTGGCCCATAGATGTAGCCATAGGTGTGCAGTGGTGAGAAGGACTGTGGCATGGTTGGTGCTGCAGGTCTGTGGGGGACATGGTGGGGACACTGATGACACTGGGAGGTATTGTCATCTTGGAATGTCCCACTGGAATGAGGAGTACCTGAGGCAGGTGGTGTCCTGGTTCATCTCCAGGTCCTCAGCCACCTGCTGTTGTGTGAGGACCCCATCACTGAATGCTGGTGAGAGGCGCCCGGTGACTGGGGACCTGTCCCTTGGGTGCCTGGTCTCCAGTGATGTGTCCCTGGTATGGTTGGTGGCCAGGGACGTGTCCTTGGGGTACCTGGTGCCCAAGAACATGTCCCTCTGGTGCCCAGTTACTGGGGACACCTCTTTGGGATGCCTGATGACTGAAGTTGTGTCCCTTATGTGCCTGATGTCTTGGGATGTGTCCTTTGGATGCCTCATGGCTGGTGACATGTCCTCAAGGTACCTGGTGACCAGAAATATCATGAAAGCACATCCCCTGGTTGCTTGGCCACCAGTGATGCATCCCTAGAGTGCCTGGTAGCTGGAGATGTGTTCTTGGGGTACCTGGTGCCCAAGACCTTGTCACTGCAGTCCTCGGAGATTTGTGACATCTCAGTGTGCTTCGTGGCTGGCGACATGTTCTCAGGGTACCTGCTGGACAGGAACATGTCACTTGTGTGCCTGGTCACCAGTGATAGGTTCCGGGGTGCCTGTTGGCTGGGCACCTGTCTTTGGCATACCTAGTGGCCAGGAACTTGTTCCTGCAGTGCCTGGTAGCTGGAGACGTCTCCTTGGGGAGCCTAGTGCCTGGGGACATCTCCTGGAGTAGCCTCGTGCCTGGGGATGTGTCCCTTGGGTGTTGGCTGACTGGGAATGTGTCCTTGGGGTGTCTAGTGGGTGGTGACATGTCCCTCTGGCACTTGGTCACTCCTAATGGGCCCCTGGGGCACCTGGTGACCAGAGATGTGTCCTCAGGTTGCCTGGTGGCCAAGACTGTCTGGTGCTTGGTAGTTGGTGATGGGTCCTTGTGGTGTCTGGTGGCTGGTGACACGTCCCTGGGACTCCTGGGGACTGGGGACACAGCCTTGGGGTGCCTGCTAGTCAGGACCATGTCATTGGGGTGCTCAGTGACCAGGGGCATGTCCCTAGGATGCCTGGTGGCCAGTGACACATCCCTGGGCCTCTCAGTGATCAGGGATGTGTCCCTGGGACATTGAGTGACTGGAGATGTGTCCCTGGGGATCCCAATGGCTGGGGACATGTCCTTGGGGTGCCTGGTGACCAGAGATGTGTCCCAGGGGCACACGGTGGCTGGAGATCTGCAGGTTCAAGTGACATGTTGGGTTTTGCAGCACAAGGTTGGGATGCGGGGCATTCATCTGGACTGGGGACACCCAGACTCACCGTGTCACTGGTGGGTACCAGGCGTGGGATAGTCTTGGGGGTGTCTCTGGTGACCTGGTGACACTGGAGGCCAGCGAAACACTGCCCCGACGTGGTTTTGGGGAGCTGAAGACCGGTAGCTGCCCATCCCCTCCATTCATCATGGCAGCAGTGGTGTCACTCTCATGTCCCCTTCGCTGAGGCCACCTGGCTGCCGGCCCAAAATCTCCACTTCCCCACTCACCTCCACTTCCAGTGACTGGGGTGTGGCTGGGGCCAGTCATGAGCACTGGGGTGCTGTGCACTTGATGCAGCTCTGCATGGGGGATGGGGGACACAGAGCCATGGGCCACCTCCCCAGTGTCCCCTGCGTCCCCTTGCATGTCCTCCATACCCACCTCTCTTGCGAATGTGCTCCCAGGGTGCTGGGTTCGGGGTGCTGGGCGAGGTCCTCACCCCGGGATGCCCCCCACTGCAGCACCGCGTGTCCCTGAGGGGTGGTGGGTGTCCCCCACGGAGGCTGCTGCGGTTGGGGGGTGTGGGGGGGCCAAGGCTCGGAGGCTCCAAGGAGAGGGCTGGGAGGATAAGAGAGGTCAGGGCACCCATGTGTGCTGAGCTCAATGTCCCATGTCCCCTCTGTCCTTGGGTCTGTGTGTCCTCAAGACCTTGCTGCCTGCAGACAGGCAACAGAGGCCACCAAGGTGGAGGTCCCATGGCACCGAGGTCCCAGGCATAGGGTTGGGTTCTTGGGCACACTTTCCTGGTCCCACATCACTCTGTGAGGCCTGGATGGGGGTTCCCATGGCAGTAGGTCAGGGGTCCCATGGAATTGGGTGGGGATCTAATGGCATCATGTGGGATGCTCATTGGGATGGGTTGGTGTCCCATGGTACTGTGTGGGGGGCCCAGAATACCCTGTGTGGGGATTCCACGGCAGACACTGGGTGGGGTCTCTATGACACTCCAGCCCTGGAGTTCACTGGAGGGGTGGGGGTCCCATGGCACTACTTGGGGGTCTCAGCTCCAATGGGGCTCACTGGAGGGATGGGGGTCCCTGCCGTCACTGCCCAGTAGTCGGCTGCTGAGGCTGCTGCTGCTGCTGAGGTTTCGGGGGGCACAGCTGGGTTTCCAGGGGCCACCAAGCCACGGTGAGTCACCGGCCATCAGCCTGCAGGGCAAGGCATGCTGTCAGGGCATCCCATCCTCCCTACACCAGGGATCCCCCATGTCCCTCACCCCACAACCTCTCACCTGTGGCGAGCTGTGGCATCTTGGCTGGCACGGCGCTGGCAGAGGAGGAGGAGGAGGGCGAGTAAGGCTAGCCAGAGCATGGAACCGGCGGCTGCGATGACTGCAGGCTGCCGCAGTGCTTGGATCACCCTGCTGCTCCCCGCTGTCAGCTCTACAAGAGTCCCACCAGTGTTGCTTCATGTCACAAACTTGACCCCCACCCACTTCCCACCTTGCTCCCCATCCCCTACCCAGGATACCACATGTAGCATTGCTGGGGACCCCCAGCCCTGCACCGTTGAAAGCTGCCACCTGGACACAGAATTCGACCCCAGGGTGTGGAAGGAAGGTTTCCAGGCGGTGGGTGCTTCCGTCCACTGTCCTGTTGGTGGGGTGCTGCCAGCCCTCGCCCACTGACCAGATCTGGCAGGCACCAAGAGTATGGATCCTCTTAGATGATTACCCTTGATGGACTCCCTTTAATGGATGCCCCTGTGGATGTGGTGGATGGACCTCCTTGGATGGACCACTTTGGATGGACCCCCTCAGACAAATGTCCCTTGATGGACCACCATTGATGGACTCCCTTTGGATAGACTGACTTGGATAGGTCCCCTTAGATGAATCTCCCGGATGGATCCCCCTTGGATCGACCCCTTCGGATGGGCTCCCTTGCATGCCATTAGGATGGACCCACATTGATGGATCCCCCTTGGATGGACCCGCCTTGGATGAATTTCCTAGGTTAGACCCCTTTGAATGTGGGCCACTAGACATATGCCCTGGGATGGACCTCCACTTGGGTTAGCCCCTTTGGATGAACCCCCATGTTGAGATCCCTCCTTGATGGACCTCTTGGATGGATTCCCCCTTGGACAGACACCACCTTTGACAGGCTCCCTTCTTGGATGACCCCTTGGATAGACCCTCCTTGGTCAGAAGACCCCCAGCCCTACCCACTCGCCCAGTCACCCCAAACCTGGTAGCCCCGGATGATGCCATTGTGAGCCTCAGGAGGAGGTGGTTCCCAGCTCACAACCACAGTGCTGTTCCCCGTCTCAGCCTGGGCCACAGTGATGTCCTGGGGTGCTGCACTTGGCACTGCCGGGAAAGGGGTGCTCAGATCCCTGGGACCCTCAGCCAACCTCCCTATCCTCCACCTCGGCATCCCTGGGGACACACAGCGCACCTTCCTCAGGTATCCAGAGGTGCCTACTATTGCTGTCCAAGCCCTGGGTCCCTCCAGCGTAGGGTCGGACCTTGAACTCATATTTGTAGCCCCTGCGGAGTGCAGGGATGATGGTTCTGAGCTCCCTGCCTGCATCGTGGTGGACCCAAGAGGTGGTGGCTGGGAGCAGGCTGCGGTACAGTACCATGAAGCCCACTGGCACAGGTACCGGCATCAGCATCTGAAGGGGATGGAAAGGGTCCCAAGTCATGGAAATGTGTTCAGCCTCATCCCTGTGTCCCATCCCACCTCCTCCACTTGGGGGCATTCCAGAATCACACTAACCCGCCAGCAGAGCCGGACAGCAGCGGTGGGCAGGGCAGTGCCATTGTCCAGGTGCAGCCGCACAGCCAGCAGGTCCCGTGGTACAGTCTCACGACGGTCTGTTGGCAACCGATCTGTGGGGTAGAAAGGGGAAGGCTAATGGCAGCTCTAGGCAGAAGTGAGGTCTCCTGGCACCTGCCCAGACAACCACCTCAGATAACTGTACCTGGAAACTCTGTTTCGATTGACCCACTCAAATGTACCCCTTGGAGGGATCCCTTTGGACAGATACCTTTTGATGGATCTATCTTGGATGGACAGCTCTTGTATGGACCCCTCTTGGATAGGCCCCCTTTGATATGTTCCCTTTGTGGACATTGAATGGGCCCCCATGATACACCCCTACTGATGTGTACCTCTTAGATGAGCCCTTTGGATGGATACCTCTTGTTCTATCCCCCTTTAATGGACTCCCACCTTGGACAGACCCCCTTAAATGGATCCTCTTGTAGGAACCAGCTTGGCTGGATCCTCTTTAGGTGTACTTTCTTGTATGGATCCCCTTGGATGGACTCCCACCTCAATGCATCCCCTTAGATGAATCCCTTTACATGGACCTGCTTGGATGGAATCCTTAGGTGGATCCTGTTGGATGGACCCACCTTTGGAAGTGCTCCCTTTGATGGACTCTATTCAAATGGATCCCCTTAGATTTCCTTGGATGAACCCTCATAGATGGACTCCCCTTGAATGACCCCCTTGGATGAGCCCTGTTAGATGGACCCTGTCAGATGGATCCCCTTGCATGGACCCCCAGATGGCCCTGGATGCCT
This sequence comes from Xenops minutus, assembly GCA_035221455.1. NCBI lineage: Eukaryota > Metazoa > Chordata > Aves > Passeriformes > Furnariidae > Xenops > Xenops minutus. The sequence continues at coordinate 1,738,835 of JAWWEE010000062.1, forward strand.
GTGAAGGTGGAGGAAGTCCCACCACTGACCCTCCACGTGGAGAAGGGCAGTGGCGGCAGCGGTGCCCAGCTGGCTTTGTGCTGTACACACGTAGGTGCCGGCATCGGTGGGTGTCACAGCATAGAGGCGCAAAGTGTGCTCCTGGTCCACCTCGTGCCTGTGGGTCACCAGCTCTCAGTCAGCCCCATCTCCACCCCAGGGGTTGGACACCTCCCCCCTGCCACCACATACCTGCCCCAGGGCAGGTCCCCACGCTCCTTGTGCCACTGCACCCGTGGCATCGGGTCACCCTGGGCGCTGCAGCCCAGCTCCACGGTGCTGCCGGCCACGGCCACAGCATCACTCGGATGACGCACAATGGTCGGCTTCTCTGCAGGGTGGCATTGAGGATGTGGCCCCATGGCTGGGTGTGACATGCCCACCACCCATGGAAGACCCTTGGCTTACCCAGGACGGAGACGTGGGCACCCCGGCTCTCCCTCTTGCCTGCTGCATTGGCTGCCACGCAGATGTAGAGCCCGGAGTCACTCCGTTGTGCTGGTGCCACCCTCAGCTTCCCATTGGTGACCACATACCTGTCACCGACCAATTCCAAGGTGACCCCGTCCTTCTTCCAGGTGACACGGGGTTCAGGGTGCCCCAAGGGGGGGACACAATCCAGCTCCAATGCTTGCCCCGCTGTGGTCACCAAATCCCCCGGCTGCAGGCGGAAATTGTCCCGCAGCACTGCAGTGGGGAGGGCACACCATGGGTGGAGGGGACAGGATTTTCTGGGGTCCCCCCATCCATATCTACCCCCACCGAGTGTTCTTACCAGGCAGAATTTGTGGTGCCGTGGCTGTGCTGGGCAAGTGGCAGCCTGTGGGGTGACAAGGAGGCAGGAGGATGCCAGTGGGTCCCCCAAATGGGCATGGTCTCAGCCCCGGTGTGGGTAGGGGGCAGAGTTAAGGGGATTTTGCCTCCCCATGAGCTGCACTCACCTCCATGGTGCAGAGTGGAGAGGCAGAGCCCCAGGCCCAGCACCATCGCCCAACCGCCCGCCATGCCAGCCCCAGCCAGTCTTCCCAGTTCTTCCCAGTATCCCAGTCCCTCCCTGTCCACACCGGGGCCGGATCTGGCTCCGGATGGGGGGGATACAATAGCCGGATGCAGGGGCCGGGAAATGCCGAGGGGAGGAGGGGGGCAGGTTGTGGTGAACAAAACAGCTCAGCCACTTTGTGGCAGTGGGAGCACCTGGACATAGTGGCACTGGCAGCACCTGGAGACAGCGGGGTTGAGGCCACCAGCAGTCAATGAATTTAATTAGTCAGAATAAATTTGCCCCATCCTCTGCCATATTCAGAGGAACCTGAATTAAGAAGAAATGAGCTCTCAGCTGATGACACCATTAGTAGGGACCAGGGTGAACAGTCCGCGGTCTCCCAGGCTCTTCAAGCTGAAGTTTGGGTGCCAGCCAGGTGCAACAAGCTTGTGTGGTCTCAGTCATTACCCACCTCTCATGTGTCCCCCCACCCCAGGGGTGGGCCCTGTTCCACAAAGACACCCAAGGGTGCTGGCACTGGCCGGGTAGTATGTTTAGTTTATTGGTTAGTAGTGCACCTTGAGCACTCCAGGGTGCCCCGGCATCCACCCTGAGTGCCTCAGGGCCTGGCTCGCTTGGCCGGCTGCTCTCTGCTTTTCATCCTAAACCTATTTCCTGGGAAGGCCTGGGGGAGAGGTGACAGCGTGCATCCCAAAACCAGGATATTTTCACAGAAAACCCTGGCGCGGCGGAGGGGCAGTGCTCGGGCCAGGGCTTCCAGCCCACATTTAGGGGATGGCACATCCAGGGAGCTGGGAAGCAGGAGGGAGCCCCCCCGTTTAGGCCACCTTTGTGCATGTATGTCCTTGGGCAAGTTTGTGTGCGAGTGCATGCCTTGCTCCATGCATTGGGGTGTGCGCCTTGACAGGCAGGCATGGTGCTCTTAGACATGTGTGTGCACGTGCAGTCGCTGGGCGTGCTGCACGTGTGCTCCTTGTGTGCTCAAGCACGCTCTGAGCACACTCAGCTGCTTTGTGCACGCTCTTTCCACATGCACCACATGCACACTGTGCGAGCACCACACGTGTGCTCTTTGCACATTTGCTGCAGGCTCCACATGCGCCTGTGCCAACAAGATGTGCTCGCTTGCCCACATACTCTGAGTACACTCAGCTGCACACTTTGTGGACAAATATATTTCCACACCACATGTGCCATTCACACTTGGTGACTGCTTTGTGCAAGTGCTGCATACATCATCTCTTCTTAAGCTCTTTGCACACTCGCTGCAATCTCCATGCAAATCCTGCATGCACGCTCTCTCCACATGCTCCATGTGCACTCTGCATGGACTCTCTCTGCACACTTGTGCTCTCTGCATGCTCTGTGCACACTCGGAGAACACACCCAGTGCTGGAATGCCTGCAAATGCCATGTATGGTCTTACCTGCACACTTCATGCACACTCTGCACACGCTCTGTGCAGTCTTAGCTGCATGCTCCATGTGTGTTCTCTCCATGTGCTCCACATGCTCTCTTGAACACCCTGTGCATCCTCTCTCTGCACACTGTGTGCACATTCACTGCACACTCTTGTGACTGCCCCCATGCACCCTGTGTGCACACACTGTGTGCTGTCCATGCATGCTGTCTCTGCACTGCTTCCATACTCTCTCTGCATGCTCTGTGCACACTCTCTCTGCATGCTCTGTGCACATTCTCTTGCGTGCTCTCTGTGCACACTCTCTTGCATACTCTCTGTGCACTATTTGCATGTTGTCTCTGCACACGTGTGTGCTTCCTGCACACTCCCTGCACACTCATCCTGGTGAGAAAGCCATTAAAGCAACACCCCAGGAAGACATGGGACGGAAGAGGGGAGCTCCAGGTGGGATCAATAGGAAATTAGTGACTTTACGCCAAGTAGAATGATGCCCAGTGGCAGAAACGGGGTTGTGCCAGTGTCCCCACTTGCTTGCACGCCGCCACCGAAGCGCACGCAGTCCCCCCTGCTCAGGCACTGATCTCCACAGCATTGGCCTCTTCCTGCTCCCGGATGACATGGACACCGGCAGTCCGCAGCAGCCGTGGAGCACCACGGGAACGCGCTGGCGAACCTGGTGGTGACCTGTGGGTCCGCGTCGAGGCAGGCGAGCGAGCTGGTGAGCGATGGTAACGACGAGTTGAACGCCCCACTGGTCCCGGTGAGCGACCAGCTGCTGGTACTGGTGAGCTGGTGTAACCCGATTCAACTGTGCCACGGGGTTCGGGCGGTGAATCCTCCTCTGCCTCTGGTGAGTCCTGCCAAAAGCCAAGAGCAGATGAGTGTGGGGTGTGTGTGATACCCACACTACTAGTGCTACCAGCTGCTCACCTTATCCTTGAGGATGTACAAGGCCACTGGGTTTTTGCGCTCATGCTCACCGCTCCGTGGGATGCCCTCAGCTGCATGGAAGGAGGGTGTTGCTCACAGTGCCAGTGGCATTGCTGTTCCCCCAGCCCATCGCCGCCATGCCAAGGCTGGCACTCACCCTCATGCTTTAGGCGCTCCTCATCCTGCTCAGCGTAGTCGGAAGTTGGTTGCGTCTCTGCTTGTCGCTTCTCCCTGGGAAGGGAGAGGGGATGGGGCAGAACCGGCATCGTGGTGGGGGCAGTGGGGGGGCTGCCTGTGGCTCAGCCAGGAAAGGGCCCATTGCTGTTGGGAGGGAGAGATGGGATGGGGTGGAATGGAATGAGGTAGAATGGGATGAAATAAAATGAAATGAAATTAAATGGGACAAGATGGGCTGGAATGGGGTGGAGTGGGATGAGACAGAAGAGTACAAGATGAAATGGAATAAGGTAAGATGTGATCAGATGGAATAAAATAGGATGCAATGGAAAGAATGGACCAAGGTGGGATGGGGTGGAACAGGACAGATGAGTCAAGACAAGATGGGATGAGATGGGTCAAGATGGGATGGGATGGGTCAGGATGCGATGGTAGGAGATAGGATGGGATGTGACAGGATATATGGGTCAAAGCAGGATAGGAAGAGGTATGATGTGATGGGACAGGACAAGATGAGAAAAGATGAGACGGGACAAAAGAGGATGGGACAAGACAGGATGGGACAAGATGGAACAACCCCCTTGGTCTCCCGTGTTACCCCCAGCCGTACTTCTTGGAGGGTTTCCAGCAGGCACAAACTGTCACCAGGGTGACAAGAAGGAAGATGCCTCCTGTGGACAGGATGATGTAGAGAGAGCTCCGGCCTGGGGGAGAAGAATGAGAGGGGGCAACATCCCCAAAATTTTAGCTGGAAGCATCTGCCAGGGATGGCTAACCCTGGGGATACAAGAGGGGGGAACAGGTGGCTTACGGTAGACAGTGAGTTTCACGGGGACACTGCGTCCATGACTGATTGGGTTCTCCACCAGGCAACTGTAGACATCATCATCAGCCATGAGGACACGGGTGATGGTGAGGATCTTTTGGTCGGGGGAGAGGAGCAGTCGGGAGTCATTGCTCAGTGGCCGCCCATCCTTCAGCCAGGTGTAAGTGGGTTTGGTGCCATTCTCGTGCGAGCAGTTGAGGGTGAAGAACTCGCTGAGCTCCAGCACCGTTGAGGAGGCCACCAGCACTTGTGGCTTGGAGATGGGAACTGTGCATGAGTAGGGAAACCATGGTGAATCCCTCTCTTGGGTGATAGATGGGCCCAGAAGACAGGAAGAAAGACATCAAAACCCCACCACAGATGTATCTTGGCTGTGTGGGGTGGTTGAAACCCCATAAATCACCTCCCATTTGGAGAAACCCCCCCCAGATGTAGTCAGAGAAGATGTCCCATAGAGAACTGAATCTCCACAGGATACCCTTCGAGCCCTTACTGTCCACGGTGAGGTTGATGGTCTTCTCGCCAGTGAAGGTGTCATCGGTGATGGACACCTCCACCTCATAAGCACCTTCATCAGCCAACTGTAAGGGGCTGATGAGCAACGAGCCATTCTCCAGCACCCGGATGCGGTCACGGTAATCGGGCCGTAGGTTGCCAATGATCTCAGTGCCGATGGACTGGACAACGGTGACAGGTTTGTCCCGCTTCAGCTGCCACTTGACCACTGGCTTGTCAGCACTGGCACTGGCGTAGCGCACCGACAGCAGTGCCGCTTTGCCCGCTGTGCCACGGACCAGCGGTGTGGGGCTGGTGATGTTCACTCCGGCCAACAGACCTTGGGGTGGAGAGACACAGTGGGGTGCTGAGCTGAGAAAACTGGGGAACCCCCTTCCAGAGCTGTGCTGAGCATCCCCAAAATGCCCAACCTGTTTCCATAGCCTTTGCAAAGATGCACACATCACCCCCAAAGTGCACTGCAAAAATCACAGAACTATCCCTAGCGTTGCTTTGGGCATGGGGGGTGGGGCAATACAACCTTCTGCAAAGATGCATTATTGCCCGCCAAAACTTCATCAGGAGGCAGGAGCAGTCCTGCATTCAGGACAATGCAACCAACCCTTTGCAAAAATTCCTGTATCACCCAAAAAATGCAGGGGGAAGTGGTCCTGCAGTCAGATTGATGCTACCTTTTGCAAAAATGCACACATCACCCCAAAAAATGCAGAGGGGTGGGAGGCAGGCCAATGCAACCTTTGGCAAAGATGAATCATCGCTCCCCCAAAACTGCATGGTGGGTGGGAGCCCTCAGAGCCCAGATCAATGCCACGCTTTGCAAAGGTGCCTTAATCCCCCCAGAAATGATGGGGGGAGGATTCTGCAACCTACTGCCATATCCCCATTCAACGCTCCTGTTCAGACAAAGCCCCTGTCAGATGTAAAACTGCATCACGGGGGTCAGTGCACGTGCATCACTCCTCATTGCTGGTTTTAAGCCAAAAAAAACAAAGGCGAGGACAAAGTGGAAAAACATAGGGTTTTGGGGAGGGGCCTCCCCAAAACATCCTCTCTCCCCAAAATACCTTAGCTTCATCATCCTCTTGCCATCCCAGGGGTCCCATCTATGAACCCCCCCTCCAGATGCCGTCATCTGATGGTGAACAAACCCCATATTGAAGAGGAGGGGAAAGTGGGAAAACCAGCTGGGGAGGGTGAAGCAGGAGCAAGAAAGGCCTTAAACAAGCCCGAAAAGTCATGGGACCTATTGGTATGCAGCATCCGTCCATCCATCCATCCATCCTCCTCAGTAGCGCCATGCTTGCCCCGCAAACATGCCCTGACTCACCAAATTTAGGGGATGCCCCATAGGGAAAACCCAGGCATGGGATGGGGACGTGGCTTTTAATGCATCCTTGTTCCCTGTGCACCTCCAAATCACTGCTCATTAACTGTTTTTTCCCTTTTTAAACCCAATTCCTAATTTTTTCTCCACCCTGGGTAACAAATTTTGGGAGTTAATTAATAAATCAGGCAACATTGCCATTTCCTATAGTATCCTTTTCTTAGGAATGCAGATCTCCCAGCCTATATTGGTGGCTTCTGTTGAAAAAAAGAACACCAAAAATCCTCATTTCCTAGCTATTTCATGCAATAAATCCCTATTTCTTTGGAAAAAGCACGACAACATTTTTTGGGGGCCCTGGCCACAGCCCTGGTGGGTTTTTAGGGTCTAAATCAAAGCCAGCAATAAATCAAGGTGGTTTTTCTTTGCATCCATCCTCCTAATCTGGAGGGAAATGGGCCCCCCCCAGGGCTGTTTTTGGGTCCAAATTTTGCTAAAATGGGGCAAAATTGTTGCAGGTGATTTTCTGTGTTGTCAGACATGGGATGGGGCAGCTTGGGGTTCATTAAACCCCAAAATGTGAGGATTTAGGAAATAAGTGATGGAGTCAATCAGGGTTGCCATGGGATGGGGCAAAAGTAGAAATGGGCGGGGGGGAAAAATGAACTTTTTAGGAAAGCTGAAGGATGGGTAAGAAAATACATCTGAGGATGCTGAGAAAAGAGGGGATTTGGGGAAGACAAAAAGCTGGTAGAAGCTCGGGGTGGGGCGGTACCAATTCCATCCCCCCCATCAGGACCTGCTTGGCTCCAGAGAGTGTTTTCCCCAGTTTAATTCTCAATTTTACCCCCTTCTTTCTGCCTCCCCAGGAGAGGGTACGTTCAATAGTGCAGCAAACCACTCCAACCCTTCTCCATCGGATATCGTTATCATCACCCCCCGGCCCTCAACCTCCCTCTGGACAACCCCAAAACCCAAGGAAAAAAGGGAAAACCATGGAAAAATGGGAAATGTCCCTACCTGCGTGCAGCGCCAGAAGCCAGGTCACCGGCAGCAAGCAGGGGGGAGCGGGGTGGCCCCGCGGGGCAGCCAGCGCTCCCCACATTTCGGGCAGGCTCGCCCCCCGAATCGCTCCGCTTCCCCACTCCAGGCACGTCCCTCGGAGCTCCCGGCTTGGCGCTTCGCCCGGCTAATTTATTTTTTTCCCTTTTTTTTTTTTTTTTTTGTTCTTGCCTTTCTCAATGGAGCCCTGTGTCCTGGTGGCTTTCGCCTCCCCAGCGGCCTCGAGCTGACATTTATTTGAGGAAAAAACATTCAGATTTCCAATTTTCCAATTTTCCCGTGTTACAGACCCCCAGTTCCATGCTTTCCCAGTTCCGGGGACACACTCGAGACTAGGGACATCACCCCACCAAGCCCAAGTAAGGTTTACTGTCCCCTCTACAGACAATCCAGTGGGATTTAGGGCTCTGAACATCCATTAGGTTGAAGTTTTCTTTTGGAACCGGCCCCTCACTCTAAAGGAGCTCTCCCCTTTTATTTTTGTCTTCCCAGCCTCTAAAACGAAGCTGTGGTCACATCCAGGCTTCGTTCCAGCTCCGATGCCAATTAGCACTGGTTTCCCAGGCACCGCTGAATAGGGCAGCGGGATGTGGGGCAGGATGCCCAGAGCCGCTTCCCACCCCCACTCTTGAGATCTGCCAAGCTCATCACCCCGGTGAGCCCCCACCCGCCCCCACTGGGGGCTTCCTGGGCCCCAAAAGTGGTCAAGACCTCCCAATGTCTTGTCCCAGAGGGAGGGAGGTGCTTTGGGGGAGTCGTTTGGAGCGGGACGTGTTATGGTGGGATGGTACGGGGAGGGCTTAGGGGGACTTTTGGGGAAGACCCTACAGGGAGGTGCTATAGGGAGGGACTTGGGGGATGCTCCAAGAAGATGCTTTAAGATACTTTTTGGGGGACATTGAGGGGGGCTGACTCCTGAGGGAGACACTTTGCAGTCATGCCACTGGGAGATGCTTTGTGGGGAGTTTTGCGGGGATACTGTGTGGAGACATTGTAAGGGGGTACTTGGGGGGCGTTCAGGGATGGTGTGGGCGACACTATATGGATACTTGGGGGCGACTTTCAGAGTGATGCTCTGTGGAGAGGGTGTTCCAGGGACGCTCAGGGGGCTGTTTCGGGGTTGCTGTGGGGAGCAAACACCACGCACGCCGTCCCCCGCCTTTGCGGCGCGACGCGGGTCTCGAACCCGGGTCTCGAACGCGGGTCTCGGACCCGGCCCTCGGGGAGGGGGCACGGGCGCGGGGCGGGCCGGAAGTGCGGCGGTCTCCAAGGGGGGGAGGCGGAAGCGGCCGTTGGTGGGGCCGGGGGCGCCATGGGGGACGGAGGTGCTGCGCCCTCACGGGGAGGTTGGGGGGGGATAAGGGCGAGGGGCCCCGAGGCCGCGGGGGCTGGGGATGGCTGGGGAGATGAGGGTGCGGGGTGCCGGTCGCGATGGGGCGCAGTGGGGAAGGAGCCGAATGTGGGGTGCCCGGGGCTGGAGAGCGGGGCGGGCGCTGCGGTGCCCCGCGGCCGAGGGGAGGTGGTCGCGGGGGGCAGGGGACGGGGCGGGGGCAGGTCGGGGGGCCCACCCTCACCTCCCTTCCCCTCCCGCAGGGCCGCGCCCCGGCGGGGCCGCGATGGTGCCCCCCTGGCAGGAGCGGCGCCGGCGGCCGGGGCAGCCCCCCGGGGGGCACCCGGCGAGACCCCCGCGGCGGAGCCTGGGCGTGCTGGCCGAGAGGAACCAGAGCGTGGCCCCCGTGGGCGTCTGGGTGGAGAGTGGCCCAGGGCAGCCGGAGCACAGCCCCGCCTTCGTGAGTGCGCCGAAGGCACCGTCTCTAGCGCCGCAGGGTGCCAGTAAAACCCACAGGGGTGATCGCAGCTGAAAATGAGCTTTTTCACAGCCTGAAGGTGGCTAGGAACATAGCTCCTAAAAATAGTAACTTATTCTAATGATTTTTAGTGAGGGCAGAAGCTGCCATGATGCCTATGTAGCCTAGCCTTCCCTTTGCACAAGCCCACAGCATCTCTCTGAGTTGATTCCCCTTCAATAAACTGTGGGTTTGGGGGAGAAATGCATCAATTTTAAACACAAGTCAGGTGGGGAACCCAGTCAGCACTGGTTTTCGCCTTCCCACTTGTCCCTAAAGGATGTTGGTGAACCAAGATTTTTATTCCATGTTGCTGATTTAAAAAAAAAGTTGAGTGTTTCAGGGTCTGTAGCCAATCTCAGCTGTACCCCATTAGAAACACTTAAGGAAATCTTTATGGATGCTTATCTCAGGGATTTCTGCTTTGAGGGTTATTCTAAGAGGACTAAAAGTGCATTAAATATCGGATGATGAGTTCGGTCCCCTGTAATTAATGTCTGAACATTACAGAAGCTCCTGCCCTTTGGAGATGATTTATTTTTATATTGTAATTTAAATCCTGAAAGGTTGAGATAATATATGGAAATGAATCATCTCCATATTCCACAGAACTTCCATCTTGGCACCATGAAACTTCTGGGGAAGCTGAACTCTTCCTGAGATCTTGGGGCGCCAGGGTGCTCTGCCCAGGGTTATCTGAGCTTATTTAATACTTTTAATTAATACGTATTAATGCCTCCTACATCAGAGTTGCTGCTGAGGTGGGCAGTGGGTGAGCTGGTGCTGGGCTTTTCCCTGAAGCTCTGGCTTGGTTTTATCTGTAACTGTAGATTTCTCCCCATCTTTGAGCCTTGTTGGGCTGTGCTGACCCTGCTGTGCTGCTGGGAGTGTTCCAAGTTTATCTTCAGCTTCACTCCTTTCCTCCATCCCTTCAGTCTCTGATTTCTCTTGCTGTGGTGGCACCCAAGACAGTGATGCTATTGGTCTTTAAGCCATGGTGCTGGTGCAGAGTTGCTTGGCAGGATTGCAAGGAGAAAAAATGGGTTTTGGGGGGGTTTCGGATTATCGCTGATCATCTTTCACTTCAGATGGCAAAAATATTCCAGAGCAGTGCTGTGCTCTGTGAACTGCTTTCCTGAGGAGCTTGCAGAGTGTTAACAGGATGAGGGGCTGGCCTATTCCTTTTAGATCCAGGGTTTGGATATTTGAGCATCCTTTCTTGGGAGCAGGAGCTGAGAACTGCTGCATGAGGTTCCTTTTTCTTTCCTTTTTGGTGTGTTGCAGACAGGCAGAGGCACACTCTGCATCTGTCTAGTCAGACTCAATCCAGCCTATAATAATCCAGTAGACATTGTCCAAGCTGTTATTCCACAGATTTTTTAAAAAACATGACATTTGTGCTGAGTGCTTCTTGTCTGCCTGGTTGCTGCAAGTTGGGCGAAAAGTGGATACAGGGATACAAGCTGCTTTAATGCTGCAAACCCCATATGAAATCTGCTTCTACCTCTTGCAGGCATCAGCATTCCAGGTGGAGGAGGAGCTGAAGGAGCAGCAGCGGGAGAAGGCAGCCCGCCTGAGGAGATTCCAGGGCGAGGTGAGGCAGCGGGTGAACCGGCAGGTCAGGATGCGCCGGCGGCAGGAGCTGCAGAAGTCCTGTGAAGCGGTAAGCAGGGCTCTGTCAGGAGAAACTTCTCCAAACCCAATGTAAATTGGGAAAAATCCAAACACTGGAGCTCAAGTCAAGGTGTTAATGAGGAGAAAATGGGAAAATCTTTGGTCCCAGACCCTGTGGTGGCCAATAGTGTCCTGGCAGGCTGGGTTAGTGTGACACCTTGGCTGGTGCTGAAGGTGCCTGAAGCCTCCCCACGGAAAGGTCACTGGCTCCCTTGGGCAGCAGAGAACAGAGTCCCAGAGTCCTGTGCAGAATTGCCTGGAGTTAAAAAGCATCCAGGTCAGAGCTGGGGATGATGTGAATGTGTCCTGGCTGTGTTTGAAGCAAAACAGCTTTTCTGCTGTCCCTTTTCAAATCCCTCTTCCAAAGCAGGCAAATAGTTTTTAAGGAACACTTTCCCGCTGTCTCCAAATTCCTTTTTCCCCGCCATGGGCTTGTTTTGGATTATCCCATGAATATATTTAATCCTTTCTTTTCTCAAACAAGTGCTGGGGAGACTTGCCAGAATCTGACTGTGGCACAGAAGTGAATGCACTGAAATGTCACTGGCTTTGGCTGCCCCTGGGTGTTTGGGCTGTTTCCATGGCTGGTTGAGGATGTCCTCGTGTAACTCTGCCAGCTCCAAGCGGGAAGCCTGCAAATGCCCTCAGCCCCTGAGAGCCTGATGCTTCTTTGTATTCTCTCACCATGGAGAGCCACAACCTCCATCCCAAGAAATGCCACCCAAGGGTGAAGGTTGACATCTTTGCAGGTGATAGTTGGAGATACTATGTGGCTTTTTCCCGGCAGGCAGAGTGGGAGAACTGTGTTGCTGTGCAGTACTCGATGCCCTGGAAGAATGTGTGCCTGTTCCAGAACCACCCCACTCCCATCATCTGTGGGCATGGTGCTGGCTCCAGCTCAGTCCAGTGGGAAGGGACGCGTGGCGAGCCATTCCAGCAGCAAGCTGCCAAGGTGAGCCATGCCTCTCCTGTGTTTCCATCCCTGCTTCAGCATCCTAGGTTCTTGATGTTTGAAATTGAGAACAGGCAATATTTCTTTTTCCTTTTACAGCACATCCCTAATACTTGGGGTTTAGTATTGAATGAAATATTAGCTCCCATTTCCACCCTGAATGTTGTGCTCCTCAGAGCATCCATCTGGGTCACAGGTGCCTCCTCGGAGGATGCTGTAGCTGAACTCTCTTCGCAGACACAGCGTTTTCCCAGCCGTGTCCTGGCGCAGAGGTGGCACTAGGTGGTGCCAGCTCGTTGCAGCTTGTCTCCTGCAGACAAAAATGTGGAAAAACCTGCCTTGAGGACTGTTTTAAGGTTTTTTGGTTTTATTTTGTTTTGGTTTTTTTTCTGAAGTGATGCTTCTGCTACATTTCGTGGTTTATAAAGCCTGTGTGCTTGCCTAGGAGCTGGAGTTACTCCAGTTGAAGCGCTGTGGGATGGATTTCATTTGAAGTACCTTAAGATGGAAGATCACTTCTAGCTGGACACCAACAGGAAAATTGGGGATCTGGCATCTCAGCATTGTGTTTTGGAATCAGATGAGTTGCCTGGATTGGGATTTCACTACCCTGGGGTAGCTCTGAAAGACCCCTGGCTGATTGTGTGTTGGGTCGTGCTGCCTTGATCAATCTCAAGCCCATTGGCTGGGGCAGAGCAATTGGGAGACCTCTCTGTGCAGCTGAACTTGTGCTGTGCTGTCTTTCCCTTCCCTCTGGCCGCAGCTCAGCAGAGCTATGAAGCAGGTGCGACGCAGGCTGGCATCCCGCAGGACCGTGTCTCCTGGCGCAGATCCCCCCGTGCTCCCTGGTGGCAGCTGGAGGCAGAAGGTGAGCAAGGGCTGCCTGGGCTGGGAAGAGAGACATCACCTTGCAAACTGTTGAAGGTTTGGCTCTAATTAGGAAGTCCAAAGCATAATTCAGGGAGTTTCTCCAGCAGGAATGAAGCAAATTCTGCATTTCTGACCCACCTGGTGGGTAGCCCATGGATTTCAGTGACCCCGAGGGCTCTGTTTCTCTGTCTTTGCTGCCTTTCAGAGAAGGCAGCAGGGTAAAGGGGATGAAAATGTCTCTGTTGGAGAAAGAAGAATTCAAAAAAGACTTTTGAAGGCTTGTGATCCAAGATTGTGATCTGGGTCTTCGGGAGGCATGTGACTACCAGTTCTCCCCTCAGGTGCCTTTATTTCTTCAAAAAACCTCAACAACTCTTCTCCTTGCATCAGTGCCTTGTTTTGTGTGGGTGGCAAAGATCTGGAGTGTTTCCCTCACCCGGGGCTGTCTTCTGCTAGAGAATCTTGGCATGCAGCTGCTTTCCTTGAAGCAGTTCACAGGAGGTCAGTCCCACATTTTGTTGTGCTGAATTTCATCCTGCTTTTGCCCCTCCAGTTCTCAAGAACACCTTTGTATTGCAGCTATTATCCCGCTCTCTATGCCAAGACCTTTCTCAAACTGACATACTTTGGAGAACACCAGCAGCAACCCAGCCTAGTCTTATTGCCTCTGTAGCCAGTTTCCTGCCCATCTTGCAATTCTTCATTCCCATCTCTCTCAGGTTCACCAAAGGTGAAGTAGATCTTGGCTGATTATCTAGAAAATACCTTTTACATAAGGGTTGGTCTGGCTCTTCCTCCTCTATGTACTCTTGGATTTCTGTGTGCTCTTGGATTTCTGATGAAGTCAGCTCTGCAAACACTATAATTATGGGCTCAAAAACCTCATTACCTGTTTCCGCCACCAAACATCCCTCCTGTTTGAGCCCTCAATGCATTCAGTGAGATGGGGTGATTCATGACTTCACTATTAGCAGCACTAACGTTTCACATAAATAACAGAGACACTGCCCAGAGGAGCCAGAGGGTTACAGGAGATCTGTGGGAGTCCTGGACAAGTCATCTACAGCAGTGAGAAACGCTGGGAGGGATTTAGGACCATCCTACCATCCCAGCCTCACTGCAGCTACAGTTAATCTACATAAGGAAGTTTAACAGCTTCCGTGGGTGATTTATTCCAGTAGGAACATATTGATTTTTTGCATTGTTCTGTTTTATTACTCCAAGGTAGCCGAGGAGACAAAAGCTCCAATATCAATCTGAATCTGTCTCCCTGTATGAGTGTTTGGCATGTTCCCACCTAGGCAGGACACCAGCGTGTTCCCTTCCCTTTAGGTGCAAAAGGCTGCCACGGACATAACTGTGGACTTAACCCCCTTGGTAATACTGCCTCTGCTTTTGTCCTCCCTGGATTTCCTTGTGCTGTGTATTCCAGCCCATTTCTTTGGTTTGAACCGAGGGGTTTTTCACCTGATACTTCTGCAACTGCAAGTGGGGTCAGTAGTTTAATCAAGATGCTTCTTTCTTCCCTCATCAAGGCTGATAATGAAATCATGGAGGAGAGCACACCTAGTTCTTACCCTGTTTCTGTGCAGTGAACTCCTGAGACCAAATCTGGACTGTGTTTTTAATCAATCTTGCACATCCCATGTCAGACTTCCATCTAAGAGGTTTTGCTTTACCCCCATATTGAATTAGGCCACGTCAAGAGCTCAGCTGAACCCCAAAGTCTTCTGCTGCTCTTTGCCTGAGGCCTCTTCCTTCTATTGTATGAGAAATTTAGCCCTATCTGACCTGATTTGCTCTTGACAAATTTATGCCGGTTGCTGGTTATCTTGTTTTCTTGTGGCTTACAGACAGTTTGCAAGGTGATTTCCTCTTGTTTTTCCAAAAGTCACAGTTAAACTCTTCAGGCTAAAATCTTTTACTTAGTATTTCCTTTCCCCCTTCTTTAAATAAAGTCATTATTTGTGCCCTTTTCTGATAATCCGGACCTCCACAGATTTCAGGGAGTTGTTCCCATCTTGGCTGCCACTCCTGCCAGTGGTGCAAGACAGGTCTTGCCTCCTCAAGAGCCTCAGCTTCTAGGAATAACCTGACTGTTTCTTCCCAATAATAGTACCAGTAGTTTTCTCCCTGCTGCTAGCCTAGAGCAAGCCTTTGGCTGAAATGTTTTTCTCCTTTGGTCCTGTTCTCTGGATTTTTCTTCTCATTTTTCCTTCCTCCCTCTAAAGTGTTGCATTCCCTCCAATCAACAATCCGTGTTCCTAAAATTGTTGCTCTTTCTTTCCCTGAGAGATTTCATTTCAGGTCAAAAGCATCCAAAGAGTTAATTCCCTGCGATCCCAAGCAGATACCACACAGTAATCATCTGGAAATGACCTGTCTGGTGTTCCAGGTCATCCTGTTCACCAAGCCTTTGCCTTCAGGGTTTGGTGGACTGCTGTAGCTCCCCAGCATGGCAGCACCCAAAGTCTTTTCCCCAGCATCTCATTTCACAAAGTTGGTGGCTTTTCCCCCGTTTCATGTCCTTTTAGCTTCAGGGCTCCAGAGCAGTCTTCCAAAGCAATAACCCTTCCCCTCTGTTCCCTTATCCTCACCAAAGCAGTTCTGTGTCACGTTTCTGTCATAATGGGATTGATAGGGTAATTCCTGTGCCTATCAAATAATTCCATGTTCAGACTGACTCCAGGCTATCCTCTGTCCTTCCTGTATAGCAGCAGAGCCATCTCAAGGGATTCTTGGTGTGACCTGGTCTGCTGATCCATCCTCTGTCAGCAGTCTTGCTCATCCCTTCCTACCATGCTGAAGGAAAAAAATTCGAAGAGAAAAAAATTTGTCGTGGCTCCAAGCTGGCTTCTGGCATTTTGATTCTTTCATTTGTAGGAAACAATCTGCTGCCTCTCAAAATATTGTGGATTGCCACTGGGCAGCCTGCCCACTTCCTATCTGAAGGAGTATGCTCAGTACTCCAGTGTCACTTCAGAAATCCCAGCTCCTTGCCATTGTGAAACATTGCCTTGCCTTCCAGTCGCCCCACACACACATCTGTCCCACTGCTTCTGCAGCTGGGGAGAGTGTAGTCACACATCACCCTTCTACATTCCTGTTTCCTGGCTCTGGTGCCCCATTGCTGCTTGAACACACGATGCTGCCAGATCTCATGCAACTGACAGCACACGTGCTCTCGCATTAAAGCTGCTCTGAGGGTGTTGAATTTGCCCTTGGCGCCAAAGCAGCCAGATTTGAATTCCACGTTTACACTCATCTCCTACCCTCTCCAGAAACCAGAGCCTTGCCCAGCAGCTGCAACGCCCACAGAGGACGAGAGCAAGGAGCTGCTGCTGGTGGGACATCACGATCTGCCTGCTGAGCTGCAGGAGCAAGACACAGCTGGGAAGGATGATGACTTCTACATCAAAATTGAATTTGCAAAAGTAAGATTCGTGCAGGGTTGCTCTTAAGAGATTTGGATCATTGGGTTTATTGTGGTGTCTTGGAGAGGCTGCTCTTGTAGTAGAGCAGTTGGTCCCTCAGGCCTGCTTAACTCTTAAGCCTGCTGTCCTCAAAGTGGGCTTGGGAGCAGTGTTGGAGCTCAGTGAAATTGGCACTGCTATTTCTTGCTTTCACGGTACAGCTGTGGCCTCGGAGGGGTTTGATCCCTGCCTGCCTCGTGATGCCGGTTGGCAGCCACCCAGACGAAATCTGAAACCCTGGGCCCTTCAGCCGCATGGTACATGATGCTGCACTCAGCCTGTGCCAGCAGGACCCGGGCCTGCTGCTCTGCTTAGAGGCAGCACAGGGTCGAAGAGATCAAATCGGCCAGAAACCTCTTAGAAAAGATGGGGGGGGAGAAAAAAGCTTTGTATCAGATGAAGGAGGTGGCTGTGTCAATCCTGGTGCCCCTGGGTGGCAGACCTGCCCTTGAAGGGGTCTGCTGATGATCTTATCTTTCTTCTTTTGTTTTCAAGCAGATTTTGTCGAGCATCTGGGCAGTGAAAATGGTTTGCCCTGATTACCTGGGGTGGTTGGCAAAGGCTTTATGGCTGTGGCAGCTGTGCCCACCCTTGGTTGAGTATTAGTTCAGCTTGGAGCAGAAGTACTGGCTAGGCAGATAGTGAGGGGGGGGAGATAGAGGAGGTTTGTGCTGAGGTTTACACTGAGGTTTTTGGAGATGTTGGCTGTGGAATTCCCCTGATACTTTGTGTTATTATTATTTTTTTTACACTTTAGAAAGTTCATAATAAAAGTTTGGGGAGGTGTAAATCCATATTTAAGCTAAACCTCCTCCAAGGATACCTTTAGAGGTGTTTTGGCAAAGCTTTCATGCTCAGGCTCCTGCATGGATATGTGACACCTCTCCTGTCTGTAGCCAAACTGTACCCGAAATAAAGCTGTAGGGATCATGCAGAGAACTCATCTCCAGTGAAGAGCATTTTGCTTAGGGAAGATTAGAAACTTGACTATGATGATGCTGATTCTGCTCCCTTACATTGTCTTCCAGGTCTGTGATGGGTTGGTGAAGGAATTGAGTCTGCTCAAGCCTCCCCTGAAGCCACGTGCTGACTACCAACCTCCCCTTGTGCTCTGGGCTGGTGTTGACCAAGAGGAAACCAGGAAGCAGGTCTGTCCAGGGGAGCCAAGTCCTCCTGGTTTTGTCTGAAAGGGATGGGCCTGTCAGGAATGCTGATGGCTCAGATAATCTCAGAGAAGAAGCCTCAGAGCAGCCTTGAGGTATGAAAACCCTGCTAGGTTTAGTTTGTCAGCTCGTCTTCATGGTGTCTCAGGTCCTGAGAAAAGCTACCATATTATTTTTTAAGGTCTCTTGTGACTAAATACAACTCTTCTGTACTGTTCCTGCAAAATCTGGGATCTGAATCACGCCAAAGGATTGGAGAAGGAATGTGCTCCATTCATTCTGCCTGGCAAAAGCTAGGAGTCACTTGCTTGTAGTTGCAGGGGAGCAAGAAGCTGCCAAAAATGCTTAAAAATGAAAAAGAACAAACCCAACTTTATCTTGTTTGGGTAAAAGGCTGGAATATAAAGGTTTCTCTGATTCTGGGATAGTCTTGAGCCTGGCCTGATGCCGAGCGGATGATTTCATGAGGAGGGCTTACAGCCTGTGTCCAGGATGGTTTGGCTTGTGCTAATCTGAGCGATGCAGAATGATGATGTTTGTCTTGGATGCCTAAAGTGAGTGACTTATTTTCCTGCTTCCTCCTGCAGCGAAGAGGAACACTTTCCTCTCCTTATGTCACCTTTCTTGCAATTTACAGAACAATTTGCATGGTTTTTGTTCTTTACAAGTATTTTTCAACCAGCTGATCCCAAATCTGACTGTGGTTTCTTGCAGCATGACAACAGCTGGGGCTCCTCAGGCTGCTCCTTCCCCCCACCATTCCCTTGCTTTTTATCTCCTTGGCTCTGATCCACCCCAACTCATTTTGCAGCACTCTCCTCTCTCTGTGTTTTTTCCATCCAACTTTCTCTATTGGCAGCCTGGTGATCCCTCCTCCTCCTTTATCTTCAGCGCTCTCCACAGGGTGAGATGGGCAAACTTGGCCCAAAGCTCTTGGCATTGATGGGGAAAAATTCATGCCTTAAGCTGTCAGGAGTTGTGGAGCTTAAACTAGCTCTGTACCTCCTCTGTGGCAGAGCTTTTGGTGTGAGCTTTAGCCAGGTTTCCCTGCCCTTGCTGCCTTGGTGGGATCAGCCAAAGCCATACACTAAACTCTCAATATCCCTATGAGAGCTGTTCTCTACAGGGCTCCTGGATTTTTCCTACCAGTGGTTTTGCCACTTCTGTGGTTCTCCTGTGTGTAGCAGATCCAGCTTGGTGTTGCATGTTCATTTTTTAGGGGAGATACAGGATTCCAGTGAACCACAGGGGAGCAGCAGGCCCCAGATAGATTCAAATTCAAGTGGGTTAAAGTGGGAAATGGCTCTTTTAGCCTCAGGAAAGAGAATATAGGAATTTGTCAGGTGGAAGAACTTCTATCTGTAGGAAGCTTCAGTGAAGGGATGCTGGTACAAAGCTCTCCAATGCTCCAAGATCACTTGGTCCTTCTCTTATACCTCAGTGCCATCATTCCAGCTTCCTAGTCCTGGGTCATGTCCACTTGGAGATGTCCATTTGAGGGTCTCTTGGAGAAGGAGCGAGGTTCCATCCTCCAGAAATCAAGCTTAGCACTCATATAGCTCAATATTGATCCCAGATATTCTCTCCAAATGTCCCTCTTTTCCTCTCCACAGCAGCAGAGTGAATTCCTGCGGTGCCGGCGCCTCTTCATGGCCATTGAACGGGAGCAAGTGAAGGACCAGCAGCGGCAGCGAGAGAGGCAGCAGAGAGTTGCCCAGTGAGTCTTTATGGGTGATGGGGTCATCTCCTCTGTCAGGGCAGGGCCGTTCGGAAGGGTGAAAAGGTCTTGTGAGCTCTACTGATGTGAACAGGCACCGCTCTGACCCCGGGGTGGGATTCACTCAACTGACCCCCCAAGAGAGATCCTTGGGCCATGTTGGGTCCTTCAGCACTTTACCTAATTTCTGAGTCCTGGTGCAGCTTGTTTAGGAGCGGGGAGCCGAAACATCGGGCTGGGACGGATGTAACTTCCCAAACCATGACTTGGGAACCTGAGCCTGTGTTTAGAAGCTTTAGGGTGAGGTCATGCTGTTGTGGTTAAACTGTGCCTATCTCTGGCATTTTTAGTATCAGACCCTTCACCCTCACAGCTATAAAAACTTATACAGTGTCATAAAACGATTTCCATTCATTTATACTCGGTATCTGTGTGACAGTATTGGTTATGGTGGTGATTTTTCAGCTTCTCCCTTGAAGGTGTTTGTTAAGGAGGAGCTCTGTAAATTCACACTAAAATAGGAAAGATCCTCTAAGTTTTGGTTTTTACCTGGCTTGCCCTCCAGTGAACCGACAATTGATCATCCCAGCTCTTCTGTAGGCAGGCTCTGTAGGAGCAGGACAGACACCTCAGGGCAGGATTTTCATGATCACTTTTTCGAGGAAAAACTGCCAGTCTTAATCAGTGCTCCTCCAGCCACATTCCTGATGTTCTAATGGCACTTGGGAGCTTTGGAGAACTTGTCCTGCCCTGCGAGGGCTGGCAAGGCCCTGGGGTCTCCCTTGTTAGTGTGATACCTTTTTATTATTATTATTTTTTTCCCCTTGGAACACGTGCAGGGAAGAGCTGGGTTTGTGATTATGGAGTGTAAAGCTCTGAGTTGGCCTTGGCTTCAGTTTCTGGAGCAGGTTTATAGTGCTGTTCTAGAAACTCTACATTTCATTTAAAAAACATTTCAGCAAACTTCAACCAGAGAAGTTTGGCTTCAGCGCTTCCATGCTAGATGTAAAGATTTGACCCCCTACATGGAGGAAGATCTGAAATGTCTTGCCTAATGACACTGCCTTCCCCTGGCTTCTCCCCAGCCTTGATCTTGTGTTTTAATGCCTCCTGGCAGTGAGACATTGTTGCCTTTGGGAATAAAATGGCAGATGCTTTGGTGTAAAGTCTTTGTGCTCTGCAATTGCATCTTGTTAGGGAAATTTGTGTTGTGTTTGGTGGGAATGACACAACCCAGGGCCTACTTAAGGGCTGGAGGGCTGTGTAGATACAAGGGAAATAGAGGAAAGCTTGGTTAAAAGTACATCTTAAAGCCTATTCTGGTGTAAAGGTGGGATCCTTGGAGTGTCTCTGCTGTACCCAGTCCTGTTACGCTTCCTGCTCCTGAAAGCTGCTTACAGAAGGATCTGAGCTGTCCCATAACCAAAGCAGTGGGAAGCTGGAAAGCCAAGGTGTTGGTCCTTTCTAGTGGGTATTTAAAAGCCTGGCCATTGTGCTTGGTTTAAGGACAGAAGAGCAGCTCTAAGGAACTGTAGGAGGCATTTCCTGACAGGGGCACGTGTGCATGTGATGCAGGAGAGAGCTGGAAAAGGAAGTTTGCCATGGTGAGAAAATGTGCAGGAAGGAAGAGTTTGAGGGCACGAGAGCGTTCACAGGCTGGTGTTGCCTATTGGGGAGAAGAACAGAGGCTTGGGAAGTGTTTTTGACCGTTTTATGTTTAAAGCTGATATATTTCATGCTGTGATTTAGTGTAGAGTTACTTTTGCCTGTGAAAGCAGCAGTATCACCAGACCCCTGTGCCCTGACCTCAGAGACAGGGACTGGCTGGGAATTGAGGGGTTGGGATGGGGAAGCTCCTTCCCTAAGCATGTGTATTCCTGCAGGATTAAGAGGCAGAAGGAGAATCAGCGCCGGATGGAGGAGCAGAGGATGCGGGATTTGGCTGAGCAGCAAAAACCCTCCCTGGGAGAGGGAGCCTGGGAAGCCCTGGCCCAGCTCCAGCTGGAGGAGAGAAGAGTGAAGGACAGACAGCAGTGGGATAAGGAGCATGCAAGGTATGGCCGGTCCCTGCTCCCCGTGCAGAGTTGGCTGTTGCTGGTAGAAGTGAATGTTTGGTCCCTTACAGGTATGCTGAAGCTCTGAGAGCCCAGATGAGAGAGAAGATCAAACACTGTAACATTGACTTGCCCCCGCTGTGTTCCTGTGGGTCTGATTTCTGGGATTCGCACCCAGATACCTGTGCCAACAACTGTGTCTTCTACAAAAATCACAAAGGTAGGAGCTCCTGCTTCCAGAGAGGAGGCATCTAGACCTGGATCCCTGATTACAGAGTGGAAAATCAAACCAGGATAGGTAGTTTCATGCCACTATGCAGAGATGCTCCTCTAAGTGTACTCCGGAGATGGCATGTCAGGCTCTGTCCCTTAGGGAGTGTAGTGGCATCCTCAGCAAAGGACAGTCCCTACAATGTGTTAAGTAATGCAGCTGTGACACAGCCGCGTGTGCATGGGGACTCAACCACGAGGAAAACGCTGCAAATCATCTTGTTAAGGACACAGGTCATTTGCCTTAAATGCTGAATCTTCTACTGGGAGGATGCATCAAGGCATGGAAATGGTCTTCATTAAGTGATTGAGTGCTCTGACCTGGAGCACAACTTGGGAAAGTACCTGACTGGGCAACCGGTAGTCATCTCGGAGAGAAAATATGGAAATGGGGGCTTCATAAAATAGTCTTTGGCTTGCATACCACTTTGTACTCAGGAGTGTGCAGAGCGTGCAGGCAGGTGTGTGGAAAACTATAGGCATGTACATTTACCTTAAGCCCCAGTTGTTCTCTCTCTGCTCTATGGTGAAAGGCTGGAGCTGAGCCCAGTTCCAGGCCATAAGTGCAACTTTCATCCCCTGACACGATTTCTTTGTCGCCTTCCCGCTCAGCCTACAGGCAGGCGCTGCACTCCATGATCTCCTCCTGTGCCCACATGGCCACGCAGCCACTCCAGGACTTGGCTGCTCTCTGTGCTCACTCAGCGAAGCGTCTGTGACACATCTGTGACTGGGGCAGCCCCGTGTCCCCTTCCCCATACCCTGGCACCTCATGTGAGTAGGGAGCAGGGTTGGGCCCTGTCCTCCCTGCTTCTGCCTGTCCCTCTGTGCCAGCTGCCAGGACAGCGTCACCTTTGCTCCCCTGCTTTGTGTGCTCCAGTTTGAGCTGTGCCTCTCCCACTCTGTGCTGCGTGTGCAGGTCGCTGGGGCAATGGTCGATTGTCGGTGCAAAGGAGCGGATTACTCTGTGGGGCTGGTTTATGGGCAGGCACTTGAATTCCAGCATTCAGCTGCAGAATAAACTGTTTTCAAGGATTGATTGTCTCATTTGGACTGTGAAAGGAGGAGAAACAAGGCACCAGGGGTCAGTATCTCGTAGAGGAGGATTTCTTACCTCTTTCCACTCCCTTCTGTCCCTTGCCCTATGACTCCTGCCAACCCCTGCTACTTTGATCACCCTCTAGAGCCAGGTATTTATTGCTCCTTCCTCCTTTTCCATATGAGGACCTCTCTTCCAGTAACAGCCACCTAGCTTTGCACCAGACCCACACTCCCACAGCCTCTATTTTGCTCTGGAAAGGAGCATTTTCCTAGTAAAAAAATATGCAGCCCTTTGCAGGGGTGACTGGAACAAGATGGGTTTTCCCAAAACTGCCTGTGGTGCGGTAACATGTTCCTGGGTGGAGGTTGCACCATACCCTGTCATTAATATTTACTCCTTGCTGGCCGCCCTCTCCAATATTAACTGTGACAGGAAGAATGGGCGGCCGAGCGTGCCAGATCATGTCTCTTCCCTGTTCCCATCCCATGGCGCGTGAAGCAAACCCACGACCCTGGGCCAGAGGTAGCATGGAAGTTCAGAGCCAGAGGATGCTCCTCCATTCCTCCTGGAGAATCATTCACTGAGGGATCCGTGGCAGCTGATGTTTATTAACTGCTGCTTGCGTCAGGGGAAGGTGCTGCAGCCCTGATTTGGGGTGTTGGAGTGAGTTTGGAAAGGGCAGGATCTGCCCCTGGAGGGTCCAGGGAAGCAAAAGGCTAAAGCTGCAAATGATTGTTTTGTAATTGACTTCAGTTCTGGGGCAGCTGAGGACAAGTGGTTCCTTGACAGGTCCCCAAGCTCTTGTTCAAGTCCTGGGGACCCCTCTTCCTGTCTCTCCGGAAGGATCCCTGAGAGACAGTGCACTGATTTGTGGCTTAGTTAAAGGAATGATGGTTAAATAAAGTTGTTGCTGCTCGTCAACCTTGATCTGCCCCTTGCTTGGCTCTGTTCTGGAAGAATAAATGGAATACTTTGGAAGAAGGTGTTTTTCTCCTGGTGTGAAACACCAGGCAGAGGAGAGCAGGACTCCCAAAACACTGGAATGGCTTAGCTGACATGAGGGCAGTGAAGCCCGTACAGGGATGCTGGGAAAGGAAGCGGAAAAATTAAACCCAGCTTTTTCGGCTGGAAAAAACAGCATCTGGGGAAGCTCCCAGAACTCCGTGGGGGCACGAACCGGCCGTGGTGGGTCCCTTCGGAGCTTCTCTCCCCTCCCGGTGCCCAGCGCGGCTGTTCCCTTATTCCAGTCGCATTTGAAGGGGATTCTTTTTTCAAGGGGAGCAGGGACAGCCCGACTCACCCGTCGGGGCCGGGGGAGCCGGGGCTGTGCCGGGGCAGAGCCGGGGCGGGACCGCGGCCGGCGGGGCGGGCGCGGCGGTCCCGGGGGCGGTGAAAAGGAGCCGGGGGGACCCGAGCGCTGCCGCCGCTCGCCATGAGAGCAGCGCTCGCCCCCGGGGTCCGCCTGCTCCGCGCTCTCCCTCGGGACAGCCGGTGAGTGGGATGGGGGTATGGCACCGGGGTCGGGACCGACTCTGGGCATAGGGACCGGCGCCGGGATCGGGACTGTCACCAGGATGGGGACCGACAACGGGATGGGGACAGGCCCTGGATCGGGGCTCATTCTCGTGTGGACCGGCAACAGAATGGAGACTGGCCCTGGACACAGGAACCGACACCAGGATGGGGACCAGAACCGGCCTCGGCTTGTGGGGAGGGAGGAGGTTTCACTCGACTGGGGCCGGGCAACCACGGAGAAGTGGAACTGGGATGGAAACAGGTCCTGGACGCAGGGACCGGCACTAGAATGGGGACTGGCCCTGGACCAGCACCGGCATGGGGCTGACCAGCACCGGGGTAGGGACTGGCCCTAAATCAAGACTGGCATCAGGATGGCAACCGGCACCAGGGGAAGTCGGTTGCCTGGGGACTGGCACCAGGATAGGGAATGGCATTGGGACGGGGGCAGCACCAGGGTGGGGACAGGCCCTGGACTGGGAGAGGTCACTCTCTACAGGACATCTCCACAGGATGGGGACTTGCACCAGGATGAAGTCCAACCCTGTACCAGGGGGCCACTTGCCTGGGGACCAACACTGGACTGGAGATCTCTTGTCTGGGGACCAACACTGAGACAGGGATCAGATTTGGATTGGCAGGTCACTTGTGAGGACCAGCACCAGGATGAGGATGAGCCCTAGGATAGGGACCTGGCCTGGACAGGGAGTCACTCAGCGAGGGTCCAGCATCACCCCTCAGGCACCAGACCCACTGTGAGATGGGATCAGCCCACACCAGCTGCAGCCTAGGGGTGGACATGAGGGTATGGGGGGACCCTGAGATGGGCAGCAGCACCCACCAGCCTCCAGCTGTCCCATGTCCTCACCCTCAAAATTTGGTGGGATGTGGCCAACATGCAACACAACCTTGCTGGCTGCCCTTCCTTTTGGAGAGGTGATGGACCTACTGCCCATTTAATTTAAATTAATACTTTGATTTTTTGGAAGCCCACTGCCAAACACTCCCCCTGCTTTTCCATCAGCTGGAATTTTTCTTGCCAGAACACATAGGGTAAAAAGAAAACAAGCAACACCCAAGTGTCGGGCCCAGCCAGGCATGTGAAGTTTCTCTTCCCCTTCCTGACTGTGGCCTCTCTGCTCTCCTCAGATCATTTGATTCTAACT
Organism: Xenops minutus; assembly: GCA_035221455.1. Lineage (NCBI taxonomy): Eukaryota > Metazoa > Chordata > Aves > Passeriformes > Furnariidae > Xenops > Xenops minutus. The sequence continues at coordinate 1,763,878 of JAWWEE010000062.1, forward strand.
CTCTATGATTTTGGGCGGTTTATTCATTTTTTGGGAAGCAGCAGTTTTTCAGCCACAGTGCAGCCTTGGAGCCAGCACTCTGGCGCAGGGAGCTGCTCTGGGTCTGCAATATGCCAGTCATTGCTGCAGCTCCAGGGAGAAGTGAAACTGTGAAGAGGAGCAGGGTGGGCCAAAATCACAAAAAAGGGCCTTTTCTCTAAGCTTGGAACAACCTCGTGACATGTCGAGGTGCTGCAGCTGCCCCTGACCACTTGCATTCTCTGTGCTGTCATAAAACCCTCCCTGAATAAAGGATAGTCTCTTCAGAGGTAGTCATCCTGTTCCAGAGAGTGCTGGATCTTGTCTGGGATTCTCCAGGTTTTATCCATCAGCTTGGGTGGGAGCAGCATCTCCATTGCTGAGCACAGACCCCCTTTTCCCTCATTTCCCTGCATTTAATCCTAGCAAGAAGCATGAAGTGGCTATGAGGTGGAGGAAGGGGTATTGCTTAGCGCATCATACCCCCAGCTTTTTTTTTCCAGCTTGTCTTTAATTAACCCTGGCAGTGATGATGAAGCAGCCCAGTTTCCACCCGTGACACCAGGAAGGCATTTGCTCATCCCGTGGTTTGCTAGGACGGCTGCTCGAGGAGGGGGAAACACTGCTTTGTGCTCCCAACAAAACTCAGCTATCTTTTTCAGCCGCATCCTGGGCTATTTTGGCAGGGCTGGTCATCTGACTCAACTGAGCTGGTTGAGGTCACCAGTCTGGCAGAAGAGTCCCATTGGGTGCATTCCTGTCCCCATCCCTGTCCCTCCAACCTTGACCTCTCTGCTCTCTTCCTCCCGCAGCTATCGGGGACTGACACTGGTGCTGACCTTCCTCTGCTACACCAGTTACCACCTCTCCCGGAAACCCATCAGCATTGTCAAGGTGATCTTCAGCCTTACCCCAGCTGTGGGGACAGAGGACCTGGAGGGGGGACATGGGGCTGTGGGGTGCTGACAGCACCCCAATTTCACCACTTCTCTCTTCCTGCAGAGCCAGCTGCACCCCAACTGCTCAGCCTTGGGCCCAAACCCCCGCAATGACTCAAACAGCAGCACATGGTGCAGCTGGGCACCTTTTGGTAAGGCTGAGCCACCCCAGGTACTCCAAAGCCTACACTTCTGGCAGCTGAGGTGGGCTCCCTCCATGTCCTAAAGCCGGGTCATGGCCAGGGTTTGGCAGGGGGCCGGCCGCTCATTAGGCACCCGGAGGTAATTAAGCAGTGAGTGTCTGCCCTATGCCCCTGGGCCGAAGGGCAGAAGTGGGTGGTGAAATCCAGGGCAAGACAAGACCAGGTCCCTGCACTGATGGCACCCAGCCATGCTCCCAGAAACTGCCCATGAGAATGAGGCTTTTGGGGATGGGGGACAAGACTGAGCCAGCAGCCATGGGGAGGGGATCCAAGATGTGGGTCAGGCTGAAGTGGTCCTAATATTTGTTTTCCAGATGGGGACAACTACAAGGAGCTTTTTGGGGCCCTGGATAATGCCTTCCTGGTGGCCTACGCCATTGGGATGTTTATCAGGTACTCAGGGCCTTTGCACCCCTTTCCCTCCACACACCAGTTTGCATCAGTCTGCCAGGAAACTGGTTTCCATCAGGATGCGGTTATGCTAACAGGAAAGCAGCTGGGGATCCGCTCAGGAGTTGGATACTGGTTCAGTGTGGTAATGTACATTGATGGCATCACCTATGACAGTTCCTGTTGTTCTCTTCCCTCTCTCTGTAGTGGCATTTTTGGGGAGCGCCTCCCCCTGCGCTACTACCTGTCAGGGGGGATGGTGCTGAGTGGACTCTTCACTGCACTCTTTGGCCTCGGCTACTTCTGGGACATCCATGTCCTCTGGTACTTCATTGTTGTGCAGGTGTGTCATGCCAGGGGATGCCCAGGCTTTAGCACTATGGCCTCATCCCAGTTTTTCAGTGACCTTCAGGGACTGGGGTGGCCCAGTTACTGAGTGGGGAAATGCTTAGCATTTCCACTCCCCTCAAAACCTGGTTGTGGTGTGGTGTGGGCGTCGAAACCGCTGGGTGTGCCCATCTCTGAGCAGTGCGGGCAGCCGGTTTGGCAACACCAGCCGCTCCCAGTTTAGCCATGGGAACAATGCAAATGGTTCCAGGATTGCCCCAGCAGGGAAAAAATCCAAACAAACCAAGTGTTTTTTTAACAGCTTTAAGATGGGAGTGGCTATTTTGAGCTCTGTTGCCCAAGACAGTGCAGGGGCTGCGCTCCATGGCTGGAGTTGGTGCTTACTGGGTGATGCTACCCATCTCTTGCCAGGTCTGCAATGGGCTGGTGCAGACGACTGGCTGGCCTGCCGTCGTGGCGTGTGTCGGGAACTGGTTTGGGAAGGGAAAGTGAGTTTTTTTCCAACATGTCCCACCCCAGTCCTGGTCCCTGTTGGCTGCAGCAGCCACCCCAGTGACACTGACCCTGGCTGTGTCCCCACCAGGAGAGGTTTGATCATGGGCATCTGGAACTCGCACACCTCTGTTGGCAACATCTTAGGGTCGCTCATTGCTGGCGCCTGGGTGTCCTCTGCCTGGGGCCTGTCCTTCGTCGTGCCTGGCATCATCATCACCACTGTGGGCATCATCTGCTTCTTCTTTCTTGTGGAGTGTGAGTAGTGTGATCCGAGGCACAGCAGACAACCAGTGTAACACATACAATTTTCCACCTTGCCCATCTCCAAGCATTTTTGGCAATCTGAAATACTTATTTCCAGCTTGTGGCTGGCAGTGATGTGGATCTGACCATCACGGGGATGCTCAGCATCCTTTGGGATCATCCAGGCAGGATCATCTGCTGTGCTGGTCATTCCCTTCCCTGAGCCTGTCCTTCTAGGAAACATTTGGGAAGTCCTTCAGGATTTTACTGGGGAAGAGGGTACCCAGAGAAGCAGCCCACACCTGGGGGTTCCCAGCCCCTGTATGATGTTGGAGGGAGAGCAGATGGAGCAGGGCTGGTCCAGGATCTCATGGGATATCCTTTCTCCCTGCAGATCCTGAGGACGTTGACTGCAGTCCACCTCTGCATCATGTGAGTAGTGCTGATTCCCAATGGGCTTGTCCTTGGCTGGGTGTCACTCAGGGTACAGTGAAACAACTGGGGCTTCAGGTTGTAATGGCAGGAATTAGAGCAATGTTCAGTTGTCATGGGGGATGGTCACTGCTATTCTGCTGTGAGCATCCTTTGGGTCACGCCCCAGAAGCTAATCCAACTTTTCAGCCTCTTCCAGCCAGGAGAGCCACATCTCTGGCTTATGGCTTGCTTTTAGATGGCCTCTGATGAGGACCCTGGAGGCGTGACCACCAGTGAGAAGGATCCTGAAGCAGTCACCTCCAATGAGGGCCCACTCAGCCTTTCAGGCCAGAGCAGTGTGGATCACTCCAACAGCCCCAAGGAACCAGCCGAGGAGCCTGAAGCCATCAGTTTCCTCGGGGCACTCCGGATACCTGTGAGTGGTGGGATGGAGGAAAGAGCAAATCCAGGGCACCTCTGCATCAATAAAGTGTTCACAGGGCAGAAAACTGGGGAAAACCCCACCATCTCGAGGAGTTTGAGAGAAGGAGGCTCCTCTGATGTCCCCTCCTCTCTTCCCAGGGCGTAGTGGAGTTCTCCCTGTGCCTTCTCTTTGCTAAGCTGGTGAGCTATACCTTCCTGTACTGGCTGCCCCTCTACATTGTCAACGTCGGTGAGTTTTGGAGACAGCAAGACAGGAGCGAGCCTGGCAAGGGAGCATCTTCTCATCCCTCTCGTCTCTCTTGCAGCTCATTTTGGTGCCAAGGAAGCTGGGGACCTCTCAACCCTCTTTGATGTTGGGGGTATTTTAGGTTCGTCACATTCCCAGGCGGAGCGGGTAGATCAGGAATGATTTGGGGACAATCCTGGCCTTGACCAGCCTTGGCTGGTTCCCTTCACAAGCAATACCATTTCTTTCCCCAGTGAGATTTATTCAGTATTCATAGCACTTAGCAGGCAGCAAACACCCTTCAATTTTATTTTGACATGCAAGTGACCATCGCAGCTCATTTCCTTAGGTCTCACTTCCTCAGGCACTTCTTTTTCTTAGGTAAATAACACATTTTGCAAGCATGGAGGAGACCAGAGCTGCATGGAGGTGCTGAGAAACCATCTGCAGGGAGGAAATGGCAGGGATAAATCAAAGCTCTTCACTCTGATTGTATTATATTTAACCTTGAGGGCATCCTGGTCAGAAGATGGGGTATAAAAGAGCATCCCATTGGATTTAGGGCTAAGCCAGAGTGAAGTTTTGCCTTTTGGGTAGTGTGACTGATACCTGTGGCTCCTTGCAGGGGGAATCTTCGCTGGCCTCATCTCTGACTACACTGGCGGCAGAGCCACCACATGCTGCGTGATGCTGGTCATCGCTGCTCCCATGGTGAGCTGTCACGTGGGGACAAAACCTTGTCACGAGGGTTTCCTCCAGCTCCTTTGAGTCATGGCTGTCTTCCTCTTCGCAAGCCCGGGATGAACTGGTCACACGTTTGGCTGAGATGAGAGCTGGGATTGATTCACATGCCCAGATGTTCCTGGGGAAGATGTCCAGCTCTAGGGACTAGGAGAGGATTGCAGAGACCTTTACAACTAAAAAAACCATTTAGTTTTTTTTTTCTCCATCCTGCCATAACCATGCTCAGCACCTTGGGGGTCCCACCGAGCCAGTGCAGCTTTTGTCTCTTTGATTTTCATTCCAAAAGCCCCCATGCCTCATGCTCCGCTGGAACTCGGCCCGGATGTCCTTCCCAAGCACCTGCACAGAGCTCATTTGGCTTTGCTGCCACAAAAACGTGGCTAATTAGCTGTAATCTAAGCCTGGCTGACTCTGGGACAGGAGCCTCTCCTCGCTGAAGGAGCGTGCTGGGAAGCAGACAGGCCGTGTCATGTCCACGGGCCCGATAGCACCGTTGGGGCAAAATGCTGTCTGGCTGCAGCCGGCAGCAGGTGGCGGAGTCTCGCTAGCCGTAAATCGTGGCAGCACCTCAGTTTGCCAGCTGCCAGGTATTTCATTTGGCAGACAGCCGGTGGGATGTGGAGGTCAGGGGGGCACTCAGCCCCCATCCCGGCTGGCGCTTGGTGGTGGCAATAATTCAGGTCCTCACATTCTCCATCCCATCCCCAGTGTGCAGCTGGTGCAAGGAAATCACTGGGAAAACAGCTGGAATAGCCATAAATGGTTTACCTTTTGTCTCTTCCAGCTGTTCCTGTATAACCACGTTGGTCAGAATGGCATTGGCACATCAATAGGTAAGGAACTTCATGGCACAGCCGGCTGCCTTCACTGAAGGAGTGATGGGAGACTGTGGATTCACCTGCCTTTGTTCCTCCTCTTGAGCTGGGCTCCCAGGCTGGAATTTAGGGGTGGATGAGGTTGGATGAGTGTTCACTGCCTGCTGGGTGGAATCTTCATGGGAAAACAGAGACGCGCAGGAGATGGATACATGGGACAGTGATGTCCGCACATGGGCAGGGAATGATGCATCCAACATCCTGCTGCTCCCTGCACCTAAAGATTTAATCTCTTCCCGGGTACCTCTGCAGCCATGCTGATCATCTGCGGTGCTCTGGTTAACGGGCCCTACGCACTCATCACGACAGCAGTGTCAGCAGATTTGGTAAGAAGTGCACCTCAGACCCTGCCACACTACCCTTGCACATGCCAAGGCTGCTTCCTCTTTCCCAGAGGGATGTTATGCTGGGATTTTTGCATTTTTTCCCAATGCCTCTGAAGCCTAATGGAGAAGGGCAGGGCTGTCACACCTGGTGCTGTGCTCCACACCCTACCTTAGATGCAGGTTTTTTTCCTAATTCTTTTTCACCTTGGCTGTGTGGCTGTGTTTCAGCCTCACCGCATCTCCCTCTGAGCACAAGAAGAGTGGAAAAATTTGCTGGGAAATCACCTGGCAATTTCTGTCGGCTGGTGGCAATCCAGGTTTTGCCATGGTTTGGCTGCAGGCAGTGTCTGAGTTTGGTCTTCCCATCCATAGCGGCAGTGGACGGGAAATTGAAATTGCTGCCTGGGATGTCAGCCTCATGCTGGGACTTGCCAGCTGTGGACCCTGAAGCTTCTGCTCCTTATGTTTTATCCCTCCATCCTTACAGGGAACCCATGAGTCTCTCAAAGGAAATGCCAAAGCCCTGTCGACTGTCACAGCCATCATTGACGGCACAGGATCCGTCGGTGTGTATGGTTGGGGGTCCTGGTCCCCTCTCAGGTGTGAACAGGGCATCTCCTAATGTGGCTCACATGCCCTCGCAGGTGCTGCACTGGGGCCGTTGCTTGCAGGACTCATCTCTCCCACAGGCTGGAATAACGTCTTCTACATGTTGATAGCAGCCGATGTCCTGGCTTGCTTGGTAGGTCCCTCCTCGACAGGACTTTTTTCACTACCCTGGGGATTCACAGGCTCCCTTTTAGCTGCCTGCTTGCTGGTGGAGGGCAGGGATGGTCCTCAGGAGGCAGCCAGGCACAGGGCGAATTGCAAAGGCCTGTGTCAACTCCAAACCTTTGCCTCCATTCACTTGGCTTTTCCCAACAACTTTCTCCTCACATGGGTTTAGTTCATATGATCTTTGCTAAGAAAGAGCCATAGAATTGATCTCCTGATGATGGAAACACTCAGGCCAAGGCTGATGGCTGCAGAGCCATTGGCCTCCCAGTGATTCTTCACCTTTCCTCTTGCAGCTCCTTGCTCGTGTGGTGGTCAAAGAGGTCCGTGGCTGGTGTGGCTACATGGCGAGGAAGAGAGGGTATGTACGTACCACCCCAGGGTGGCCTCTGGTCCCACAATGCCAAAACACGGTGTTGTTGCTGCTCCAGAAAGGTGTTTGTTAGCCCTTGCTGTCATTGCTGCATCTCCGCATGAGCATCGAGTTGGGCTTCACGAGGTTGTCTGCCCGATGTCTTGCTCTTGTGGCCACAGAGACATTTCCACCTCAAGCTAGGGTAGCATCTGGGGGATTTTAACCATCTGTAGCCCACAAAAATATTGTGGTGCTAAACACACTGTCCTTGTGTCTTTGTAGCTCTAGTGTGCAGCTAACAGAGTCAGTGATGGATGGGAAGTAGCTCAGTGTAAGTATCTCCTTTTGAGCCCTGAGGATTAAATGCAAACACAAGCCTGATTCATCCTGATTCTGAATTCCACTTGGCAGGCTCAGCCAAGAAACAGCCACTCCCCTGATCATTTAAGGGCTGAGATCAAGATTTGGGAATCAAAGGATCAAATCGCAATATCTGGGGAAGAGAGTGCAGAGGGGCAGGTGGGCAGCACATCTTTGTCTCCAGGTGACTTATGAGATGTTGGCCCAGATGCCTGATTGATTGGCATTGATTAATGCACTTGAAACAGCTGAATTTATAGGCTTTACCCACCTGTGCTACTGAGCTTAATTCCACACAGTCTGGGCTTGCTAATCACTGAAGCCAAATCACTGCAGCCAGGGTATAAATAATCTCGAAATCAGCACTGACTTGGCTACAATTGCCACGGACATCCCCTGTGACACCAAGAGGGAAGGGGCTGCAGCCAGTCCCAGCAGTGGGGGTGCCAGAGCCTGGACCGCCTGTGAATGTTTGGTCCTTTATGTCTTGTGTTTGCAGGTGAAAGACCAATAGTCTGGGCCTCGCGCTGTGGTAAGTGCGGCCCAAATCTCCTTCTGCTGCCGGTGGAGGGCTGTCAGACTCCATTCTCTTGTGCCAGGGCTGGTCGGGATGAGGACTTTTCTGGATGGGTCAGCACTGTCCCTGTTAGCACCAAATTCCAGCCAGTTTCTGCTGGGGGAAACAGCTAGCTCAGTTTGTGGAAATGCTGCAACGTCTTGAGGGCTTTAGGGAGCGCCTTGTCTCTGGAGCAGCTTGCACAGAGGAAACACAAACACTGCATTTTTTTGGGGGACATTTCAGTTTTGGCCAGAGACAAAATGGTGGCTGGATCTCCTTCTCGCACCTGCTTCTCCTTGTGGTGCAGATAGGGCTGGGCTTTCCCAGCAGAGCTGCGTTGCCTTTCCATCTCTCTGGCAGATCTGCAGTGCCTGCAGATTGGTGTCCACCACACTCAGCCGCTTGCTTCTCTCCTCACAGGTTTAAGGAGTTTTGACATGCCCCCTGTGAGCTGCCCCAAGCCCAGAGGGAGGAGAGAGCCTGGGGCACACCGGGGAGTGCTGGTGTCCCGGCAGAGTCGAGGCACAGCCTCAGGCACAGCCCCGTGGGCTCACCAGCACCAAGGGTCAGCTTCTGACAGAGGCAGCAGTGAGGAGCAGTCCAAGGGCCCTGGCCAACTGGTTTTCTGGGTCGATTCTTCACCATTGGCTGTTTTATTAATAAAAACATGCAAAACCTCTGTGTCCAATCCATGCCATGTACTGGAGGGGCTCGGCCAGGTCTTTCTGTACTTGGGGTGGTGATTGTGCCCCTCTTTTTACTTTTCTTCACATGCAGTCTCTTGTTTGTGAGCCTGCCCCATCCTGACGCTTGGTATTTCAGGACCTGGATCAGGAGGATGATGCCAAATCACTTTAGGCACTGCCTCACTAACAAAGCACTGCTTATTCCACATAGGGAACATACCTGGGCTGAGCCCAAATTAAGCCAGGTTTACTCCTCAACTCATCCCGCTGAAAAAAAACCTCACTGTTTTTCCTGATTATTATGATTCGTAAATCATGCTGTTTAGCCCCAAAAGAACATGCATCAACCCCCACACCAGGCACACAGCCGCTCGCACACTGTGGCCACTCTCAGTGCAGGATGGGCAGCTGATGATCTTCATTAGACACCTCCTAATTAGGAGGGGCCCCAGGAGGTTAAGCTGGTACTGCTGGCTGCCAGCAATGTGGGCTCCCCAGGCAGAGATTGGGCTCAGAGATCCCCACAGTGTCATTTGACTAAGGCCAGGGCCAGCTGTGCAGCCAGGTCTGCCCTCCTGGGGGGCCCCAAATTTGATATGTGAGAAGCTGGGGTGCATGGGGCATCCAGAAGCCATGGGTTGTGTTTCCAGCCTGCTCACCATCCGGGGATCACGCCCAGGCAAGCTCCAATTGCATCTATGCCTGGTATAAATCTGAACTCTAACTGACTTCACCTTCTTGGATTTTAACCGGAAGAGAAAACATCTGCGCCTGATGTGATTTTATGAAGTGCTGATTTCATCAGCGAAGGGGAAGAAAAGGGGGGAAAAAGAAAAAGGATGAGACTTGCTGGCCTGTTGGATTGGGTCCCTGTAAACCCCTGAAGGTGATGGAGCAGCACGGGGGGACAGGCAACTTGGAGCATTGCAGCTGCAGGTTTGAGGTGGCCTTTGGTCCTCACACTGATCAGAGATACTCAGTGGGGCTTGAAAATTCGCTGGTTGCCTAGGAGAAAAAGCAGGAAGAATGATGTGGCAGGCAGAGAAAAGCAAAATCACCAATTGCCCTTTTCCCCAGGAAAATATCAACCCCTCCAGGGCAAATCCTGATGGAGCTATAGGGAGAGGTCACAACAATGTCTGTCCTCAGCAGAGCCAAAAGGCTGACACTGCAGTGTCCCCAGGCCATATGGCTCATGGCACATGTGGCCTTGAGAGGGCACAAGGACCCACGGTGCTGCCAGCAGCAGTGCCACACAGTGGGCTGAGAACTGGTCTTTCAGTGTATGTGTGATGAAGCTTTCAAGTTGCTTAATTACCATCCCTCTGTCCAGAAGCTGGGGGCAGGGCTCGAAATGCATTTTCAAGCTAAAATCCCCACAAGTGCTGACACACACGGGACCTTTCTCCCTTTCTTCCTTTTTTTGTTTGGCCCCACTCCGCCCTCCTGTTCTGTCAGCTGGTCATAGTTTTTCCAGGACAAATTTAGGTCTGGGCCATGTCCCACTCGTGTTTGGAAAGTCTGAGCAGCCTTGGCTGTGCTGCTGGGAGTGAAAAGAAAGGGCATATGGCCCATAGCAGTTTTGAACTTAAAATAAAGAGATAAATGCCAAAGAAAATCCCAGATCTCGCTGAGATTTGGGATTGAGGTGTGGGCAGGAAGGCACAGGGGGGATCCTCTGGGTTTGCCTCAGCCAAAGAACTATTTAAATGGAGCTGAGCTCCTCTGGGAGCTGTCTGGAAGGCTCACCTTGCCTCATTCTTTCTCTGACAGAGAAGGGGCCACTGCTTTTCCCTCTGTCATGAGCCCCTTTGCAGTGAGGGGCTATGCCAGCCCGGAGAGCACGGATGCGCATCCTCCACTGTCCCACCTGAAATGGGCTCTTTAAGTTTGGTAAATACAGAGCTTGGCTTTTTCCATATGTGGCCTCGCAGTCCCCCACCACCGTGATACCGTTCACCAGGAGGTGGATTGGGAAGAGGTTGCACATATTTTGGAGGAATGCTGCTGGTCCATCAAGCTGATGGGAAGGTGAAGAAGTTGGCTTGGGCACGATCTGTAATTGCCTATGCAAGGAGCAGCCGACAAAGGCTGAAGGGCTTTTTAATTAGCAGCCAAAGGCAAAGTAGGATCCAACAGCAGGGAAGCTGAAGTCAGCAAAGTCAAGGTGGAAATCTGAGGGCAGCTTTTCCAGCGAGGGTAATTAAGTGCCGGCAGAGCACAGCGTGAGGCGTGAGGAATTGCTGTCATTCAAGGACCTTAAATCAAGGAGAGGAGTTTCCTCTGCAGACACTCGCGCTCTCTCCATCCCTGCTTTAGCATTGCTCCCCATCCAGCCTCGGGTGGGAGAGAGCAGCTGCCTTCAGGCTGGTGGCTCTGGGCATGCATCACAGTGCAGGAGCATCGGTACTGGTTTCTAACATGCCAGGCAGGGAATTTAGAGGGGGAAAGGGCTGTTTTCCCACCTGACCTGAAAGCAGCCTGGCTGTCCTTGTTGTGGCACATGCAGAATCATTTGACACTTGTCCTTTAGGTACAACAGGTTTGTCTCCTTGGGATTCAGCCTGATTTTTTTGCCTGCACGGAGCTGGCATCTCAGGACATGGCACAGCTGGTGCTCCCACCCTGCAAGAGCAAAGGTGGGACCATTTGCTCAGTTTGGGCTGGAGCAGGACTCCTTGGTTATCACATCTCCTGAGCTCCCAACACCCTCATCAGCAACTGAGAGGTTGGGATTTAAGCCAAACTCACCCTTTCACTGCACATTAATTTAAAAAGAAAGGATCAGGGTGCTAGGCAGAAGTGGATGTGCTAACGAGAGGTTATCCTCTGGGAACTGAAGGTTTGGGACAGCAGTGAAAAATCACCATTTGAGGCTGGTTGGAAAGCAGCTTCGACTCATACCAATTCTTTGACGCAGTTTTTCCTCTCCCAAAAATAAACAGGAACTGTCTGGAAAGCCCCTGTGTGGAGAGGAGCAGTGGCCCAGAATAAATAAATACATGGAGAGCCCATGTTGAGTTCATCCAGCCGGTCATTCCTCACTGCCAGGGCTGATGAAGGATGAGGATGGAACTTGTAACATCTTGGTGGGGGTGAGAGTACTTGGGGCTCTTTCTCCAGTTAATGGGATTTTACGGAAAGTGCTGAAATGGCCTCCTTAAGCAGGAACCACCATGTCCCTCTTGCAGCATGGCTTTCCATTGTCCCCAGAATACCACCTGCACTCTCAGCCTTTTGACTGATTTTAGTCACAAACAGTTTAAAGGGAGGAAAAAGCCCTTGTTTGTGTTTATTTCAAAATAGGAAGAAGTTTTAAATTTCTGATTTCAGATTTGAGTTTTTAGTGCCCCAGTACTTTTGCCATGGTTTGGTCTCCATTTATCCGACTCAAACGCTGGCAAAATGCTGCCATGACCTCAATGAAGCTCCCCAGACCATCCCACAAGCACAGGAATAATGACATGGCAGGCATGGAGCCACAGTGAACTGCCAGGCAAGCTCCGTGTTCATAAATGTTATTAAGAGGATGAATTAAATATGAATTTTGTTTCAGGCATAACTTCAAAATCACCAAGAGACCCCAATGCGCTTGTGTTGCATAAATGCTCAGCGTGTTCTTTAACACGATCGTTCGGCTCCCTTGGACACAGGCATCGGATAGGAAGGATCAAGTGTTTCTCTGGTTTGGAAAGCAGAGACGCCTCTCCTCTGCCTTGTTTGGGAATGTACTTACATTTTTTAGCTGACTGAGTGCTTCGGAGTGCTGGGGCATTTCCTGCTGGGGAAGCATCATCTCTATGCCCGCTGGCTCAGGCTTATCAATCTTTCATGTCCTGACGGTGCTATTTGGTGACTGACAGCTGTCAGGACATGGCTGAAAGAAGCCCATTGGTTCTTTAATTTTCACCATCTTCAGTTCAAAATGAAAAGTAAACAAATCTCTAAAATGGGGAAAAAAATTGAAAATCTAAGTTTCTGCCCTGAAGTTTTTGGCTATGTTGCCCCTGACCACTGCTTGGGGCTGTCTCACACTTGGCTTTGACCTCACTGCAATACCTGATACCTGTTGCCTGCTTAATTGTTGAAGGCTGGGCAGCTCCATCCCTCAGGGGCTGGAAAACATGAGCCATAATACAACACCTCACCCAGAGACCTGGGCACCTGTGAGAACCTCTCCCTGATGCAGTAGGGATCATAAAAACTCCTTCTCTGTTCTGAAACAGTCATAGGATGCTCCAGGCCACCAAATCATTTTTCTCCTGCAATTTAAAAGCCTTTTGAAATTTCATGCAAGAAAAGAAACTGTTGCCAGCGAGGGCACATAGCAGCAATTGCTGTGCAGACACCCAGCCGATGCTGCTGCTGCTGTGAACAGGTTCATCTCAGCACAGATATCTGCCAGCTGATGGCTCTACTTGCCCCCACCTTCCCTGAGAAAACTGGAGGATAAGTGAGATTCAACCCCATCGCTGCTGCTGCAAGATATAGTGTATTTTCCCCCCCAAGAGGGAAGGTATTGGGGTTGAGCAGCACCTTCAGCAGGATCTGTGCTAGAGTGAGCAGTGGTTTGAAGCTTTAGGGTAATAGCAAGCATGAGCCTTCAGTCCCACCCAGGGTGACATCTTGGGGTCCTTCACACCCAGGGGAGACTTGGGTATCAGCAAGGGGGTTTTCCATGGCTGGCAGGACTGTTCAGTGCAGGAAGGTGAGATCTGCCTTTCCTCTGCACTCCTGGGAAAAGCAGCTTTCCATGTGGTTTTGGCATTATTTTCCTTGTTTCCTTGGGTTTTTTTCTAAAAAACCCCACATCTGCATCAGGAAAAAGCATCTGTCCCAGTAAAAGGTGGTTCTCAGTGGCACCATCACCACAGGGAGGCCAAAGGTGACATTCCTGGAGAATAAACAAAGGCTGAATCAGTGGTTTCTCAAAGAGCTTTATTAAGCTACGGTGAAAAAAGAGTAGTAACAAACTATCTCCAATGCATAACAGTAACAAGCCATCTCCGTTCGTTGCAAATCACTGAACAGGGTGCAGCACCAGGTGCCTGGATCTCAGCTTGCTTGTAAACGAGGAGACAGGGTTTCAAAGGCCTTTGCAGGTGCAGAGGCTTGAATACCCTGGGGAGGAAGGGGCTTGTGCCCAGCCCAAACTTTGCTTTTAGGAGTGAAAGCTGCAGTGCTGGGTGCAAGTGACTTCACTTGCTTTGCCAGTGCTTCCTGGGCTTGGAAAAATCATCATGGTCACCTCCAGAACAGTCTCCTGGTCTCCCTGCCTGGTTTATTCTCGTGAAATTGGTATTTCCTCTTTGCAGGGATTGCTGTCTCTAGCTGCTGTGAAGTGGCTTGGCATACACAGGCTCCATGAGATGGTAAATCAGGAGCAGGAATAGGCAGCCAATGAAGACCAGGCTCATCATAGCCAGGAGGATGAAGCGACCAATTAAGAAGGTGTCCACGATCTGGAAGTAACAGAAACACAAAGATCCCAGCACTTGTCACAGCCCCAGTCTGCTCCTGAAGGAAGCATGTGACATCATGAAAAAGAAAACCTGTGGGGCTTCCCCACATTTCTCTCCTTGGTTTTCATCCCTGGCATGGGTGTTCTCCATGGGATGAGTGGTGTGTGACAAGAATCCCTGCAAAACGCTACTTGTGGGAATGTTAATGTGGAGCAGCACGTACTGAGCGCAGGGAAGAGGCATGAGTCCAGGCCTGGAGCAGCTCATCTCAGTTAGAAACCTCCAGCCCTGATTCCCATTTAGAAGGGAAATAGTGGGAAAAGAAAAACAAGAAATATTAAAAAAAGAAGCTACAGCAGCAAGGCAAGACACAAAGAGAAGCCAAGAGCAAGAAGGCTGGTTACAAAATCCCCCTCTCCACTCCCGAGACCCCCCAGAGCTTTGCTCAGCCCCAGCTCAGCTTTATCCATCGCATTAGCACATGCTCAACCCTGGTGCTGCTGCAGAGAGAGTCTCTGGTGAGCGAAGTGCTGGCTCCTTCTGCACGTTTCACTTTTTAATTAGCCAATTAGCAGAGTTTCAGTGCAGAAAGCCCAGGTCATGTATTATTGATAGGCAGGGCAGGTCCAGTCCAATTGAAGATCCGTAAAAAAAAAAAGCTTTCCAATTCCGTTTGCCTCTTGGGCACAAACACGCGCTGGGCTGCCCTTCATCTTGCTCCCAACCTTCATACAAGCAGGTCACGTGCAACATGGAAAGAAGAAAAGAACCTTACAAGTATCTTTTAGTAGGGATTTACACAGATCAAAATCCAGAAGAGCAATAATTAACGCGCATTAATAATAGAACAGAGGAAACAGCACCTAAAAGGCCACAAAACTTTGTGTATTCAAAGCCCAAGGAGCTCTGGGAGAGCTCAAGATGGCAGCTCAGGCAGCCTTATGCAAACCCAGGCTGGGGGGGGATTCCTGTGCCTGATGAGGGGCTTACTGAAAACACAGATGTCTCCATGCTCCAGCATGGCAATAACCTACAAGAAAGCTGAAGAGCAGTTGCTGGGCTTAAACAGAAAACTGAGCTGGGGGAAAGTGAAAGGCTGCAGAACTGGAAGGAAAATTATACGGAAAAGGGATGGCAGAGGGGGAGCAGGGGCTGCTGGAGCTGGGAGGGACCAAAGGAGGAGTGCGATCACTGTGCAGAGCCCCTGGAAGCCAAACCCCACAAGCCAGGTGGAAGAGGGTGTAAACCAGGGATTTAGTTTGAGAATTTGAGAGATACCGGCTCCAGGAGGGGCACGGCCCGTGCCAGCGAGACACTGTGCCGGAGAGGGAGCGGCAGGAGGCTGCTGCTGGAGCTGTCCCATTCCCAGGGCCTCAGGGCACCCTCGCGGCCCATCGCCGGGATAAACAACCATTCCCAGGGCTTCAGGATGGCCCTTGGGGCCCCATCCCTGGGGCAAAGGCACATCTGGGGCCATTCCCAAGGGAAAGGCCTCCGGGTAGCAGTCGAGGCCATTCATTAAGTAAAGGCACATCTCCAGGGCCCATCCCCGGGGGCTCGGGGCACACCTGGAGCCCACCCCTGGGGTGCAGGCACAGCCCGGGGGCTCGGGGCTCCCCCGGGTACCGCCCCCCTCGCTCGCGGGCCCGCCTGGCTTCTCAGGCCCGGGCTCACCTCCTCGGCGCTGGCCGGGGCCGCGCTCTCGCCCTCCCGGGGGAAAAGCAGCAGTGCGGCCGTGAGTGCGGCGGCTCCGAGCACCACCGGCCCGGCGGCGACCCTGCGGGGAGAGCGGACAGCGGCGGGGCGGGCTCAGCACCGCGCGGCTCCCCGGCCCCGAAACCACCCGGGAGGAACTTGTTACGAGCCCGGGATAAAGTTCCGTCCTATTCCCGGGATAAAGTTCCGTC
>JAWWEE010000062.1:1781086-1792421 GCA_035221455.1 Xenops minutus
CGGGATGAGCGCGGGAGGTGTGCGGGATCCGTGCGGGATCCGTGCGGGATGTGTGCGGGATGTGTGCGGGATCCGTGCGGGATCCGTGCGGGATCCGTGCGGGATGAGCGCGGGAGGTGTGCGGGATCCGTGCGGGATGAGTGCGGGATGTGTGCGGGATCCGTGCGGGATGAGCGCGGGAGGTGTGCGGGATCCGTGCGGGATGAGTGCGGGATGTGTGCGGGATGTGTGCGGGATGTGTGTGAGGTGTGTGTGGAATCCGTGCGAGATGAGTGCGGGATGTGTGCGGGATGTATGCGGGATGTGTGTGAGGTGTGTGCGGGGTGTGTGCGGCCGCTGCCAATCCCAGTCCTATTGGACCAGTCCCTATTGAACCCCGGCCCTGCTGGCGTCATGGAATGCGCAGAACCCGCTTCAGCCGCTCCCCGTGCTGAGGCTGTGGCCCCATCCCTGATCCCGGAGCCGCTGCCGGTGGAATTGGAATTTCCCTTCCCGGCTCTGCTCCCGGTGCAGGTGAATCAGTGCTTGATTACCCAGTGTTGCTCAGCGCCAGCCGGCTCCTGCCTACCTCGCTGCAGGGAGCGTCTCCAAACATGCTTTCACCCGCAAACCCTAGAAATTGAGCTGTCCATGCCCTCAAAATATTTAGGACCAAAATCAGGCAGATTTGGTCAATACCATAATGTAGACATGGGGACTACTGGGTTTTGGAACAGTCATGCTTGGCATCTGGATCAGCCAAGGAGAGGCTCTGTCAATGCTTTGAGCATCTTTTAATATCAAAACAAGAGACCTTTCAATTTAAAATCAATTTTTCAGCTTGTTTGTAAATTCTGTCTCTTCACCATTATATCTTGCCCATCAGACCCTGGTCAGTGTGGTTTGATGAGTGACTTTATCATTGAATCCCAGAATGGTTTGTGTTGGACCTGACCCTAAATACCCTTTTTTCCCAAACCCCAGGTACTCAGGGCTCAACTACTAGTTAACCTGAAAAAACCTAAACATTGATATATTCCCTTTTTTCTCTCAGCTGTTTGAAGTCTGATGATACTTTGGCTACACAAAATGTCACTGAAGTGCTGTGTTCTGTCTCTCCTTGCAATGGGAGGAATAAACCAGTAGTTAATTATGCTGCACAGCATCAACCTGCCTTTCCCTGCGATGAAATCAGAGTTGCCGGTGTGACACCAACCTCCTCAGCAAGCAGAGCACAAACTGTTTCCGACACCTGCCTTGACTTGGCATCGAGTAGGAGCTGGCTGCCAACACATTAAAAGCGTATGTTTGATAGCAAACTCCTTCCTGCTCCACTTCGTGCCGTTAATCCCACCAGGGAGGTTTTTTTCCCTCTGCAAACCCCGTAATTGCCAATGTCCATTGCGCTATCATTTTCCCAGTCCTTCTCTTCTGTTATTCCCCATGCTTCCTGCTCCCGTTGGCAAGCAGAGATTATGAATTTGCTCTTGTTTGGGAATCTCCCTTTGCTTTTCTCTATTTTGCCATTTCTTTGTGTTTCCCAGCAGTTTGTAAACCCTGAAATGTCTTCTTCATAGCCCTGTTTTCAGCTGGAACCTTCTCTTTTGCCATTCCTCTTCCATCTTTTGACTTTCCATCTAAAAGTGGTAATTTTTGTCCATCAGCCAATTAAACTTTTTCTTATTTTTCTCTTCTACCTTTTTTCCACAGCTTTTCCAATGGCCTCTCTAACTTCTTCCTGTATTGACTAGATCTTATCTCTCTATCTTGGTGCTTCCTGGTAGTTTCTTGGTGCTGGCAACAACAACATTAAGCCAGTTCAAGAGGTTGCAGCAGAGAACTTGAATCATCCAGCTATTGAACCCATCCCATGTATTTGGCCAGAGGTTGAGGAATAAATTCAATATACACTCCAACAACCACATCCAGCAGCCAGGTTTGAGCCATGCTGCTTGTTGGTTTCAATCCCACCATCAAAGTTGGGCTGATGGTGACTCAAGCACTAGGATTTGGATTTGAAATAGTGTCCAGCAGCCCAATATGCTCCAAAATGCCTATATATTTATTTCTATAATATTTATTTGTAGGGATACAAATAATATATATCCCTGTAACATTTATTTGCACGGTCCACATGGTGCCACTGCAAAACTGTATGTTTCTTTGAGCACAATGGAGGCAAATGGTAAATCCACAGCTAAGGGGAGAAGGGAGAAGGTACCTGTGAAAACCAGCCTCACTGGTATATTATTTCCAAGCACAACCTTCATTAGAAATTTCTTCAACCCATCTGCAACAAAACTCAGCATCCTAACTACATCCCTCTACTTCATCTCAGCCTCCCCCAAGCTGGGGATTTGCCTTACAGACTGCTCTGGTAGTTGGTCTGTTGAATGGAATGAACAGCATTTATGGCTAAAGAATCATTTACTGATGGCCTAAAATAACTTTTCCTTCCAGCTTTTACCTGCTGGGTTTTGGTCCCGTTTACTGCTTGTGTTACAGTTGCATTGCACCTGGAAAAAAACAGTAGCAGAAACTGGGAGAAAGGCAAAGCTGAGTATAAAAAATATATTAAAAAAAAATTTAGAAAAAATGAGGGATTTTTGTGTTGCTTGCATGACTCTGGGAGAAACTTCATATTTGTGGTGTTTTTTTCCAGGATAACTGTTGATGTGAGGGTGTTTGCTGGTGTCATAGGTCCAGATTTCTCCAAGACTTTTGTCTTACACCATGTGACATTTGCATCCAAACCCATGTGCATTGGGACAGAACCAATGACAAATGATGATAAATGATTAATTCCAGCTTCAATGTGTTTGATATCAATAATCTAGATATCATAAAGCCTTTCCTGGCAAAGCTCTTAAGGAATGCTTTAAACAAGAGAAAGTGGATCAACCAGATGCTGTCAGATGCTCATGGTCCAGAAAACCCAGTGTAAAGGATTTATTTGGGCATAATTCAGTGTTCTGTAAAGGATGGGAGCTGCTGTCCTGCTGAAGAATGATTTGAAGGCTGCTTCATCACTGCAGGGAGTTTTCCCCAAGGGAAAAATCAAAGAATTGTGGCATTTCTCGGCAAAGGCATGACAAAGATCCTGATGTTGGAATTGGATGAAATGGGCTTGGCATGGAGATGCAGTTAATGCTGAGGTTAATTAAACACTTAGCCCAGGAGGACAGAGAGGTAACCTTCCTTCAAGGCCTGGAAGATGGGATGATACGGATCAAAGCTTTTTTGTGCCTTTTGTAAGGAACCACTCAAGGAGCAGGTCCTGGAAATGGGGAGGGTTTGGGTCAAGATGCCCATTTTTGGGTTAAAACTGCAAATCCACCAAGCCCAGCTCATCCCGGTGGCCAAAATAACCAACATGGTCTACTGTCAAATCATAATAAATGATCAAACTCATGTGGCAGAGTGGGAAGTCTTGGGATAACTGATTTAAAAATCCTCTTGCCATCGTAAACTTCCAGTTTTACAGCTGGAGCTCCCTGACGCTGCAATATTAGAATTAAAAAGAAACAGGCATTGATGCAAGCAAGAAAATATTCTGCTCCTGATTTAAAGACTAGCGAATTGCTAAATATTTTTATTAGCAGCAAATTTGCAGCTTGTTGGAACTAATTTCACGCCCGGCAGATATGGAGCTTAAGCTGGTAATGGCGTTAAATTACTCTCTTGTAAAGGTGTTTAAGCCTGATGATGGGGATCTGTTGGATGGTGGGGACCTGGTTGGGGACCCCTTTTTTGGGGGGACTCCTTGTGGGTTGGGAGCCCAGGGATGGCGGTCGGGGGACACAGCATCGTTACAAACACATAATTTTCATCCTTGGTGTGCTAGGAGCCACCAGTCCCCCCCTGTTTGTATAAATTTGCTTGCAGGAGTTTGCTGCAAACCAGCGTGATCATGGGGCCCTGAGGTCCTCTAGCCCAGAAAAATGTTGTTTACATTTTAAGGATGTTTTTTGCATATTTTGGAGATTGTTTAGGATATTCAGTGTTTAGTTGATTTTTAAAATGTTTAAAATTTATTTAATTGATATATACAAATATTTAATTAATTTTAATTGAATTTTTATTAAGACTATTTCAAGTTTTATTGATTTAAGAGATGGGTAAAGGTGGGAACAACTGTACCTCAGAGTACCACTTGCCCTCTGTGCTCATTTTTTACTTGTTTTCTTTGTCAGCCAGAGGTTTTATGCCTTGCCAATGATTTTCCAGACCAAATCTCTTCCTCCTCCTTCTGCAAAGCCTCTGACGGGACCAGGAACCACACAGCTTAATGCTGGGGAAAAACCCCATCCCGTTTTGATTTGTCTGGATACAAACTGGGACAGGTGCAAGGTTGGAGTCAGAGGCTATGGAGCTCGAGAAAGCAAAGTGAAGGCATTGAGACTATACTATTACGCATCTAAAAATACCACCAGGAGGGTGGCAGTGGTAAACAGGAGCTATTTAAATCCCTCAGTCCACTTTTTGTGATGGGAAAACATGAGGTTAAATACTTCTCCCTGACTTACTTGGAGGACACATATGGCTGAGAAGCACCAAGTTGCCCTTTTCCAAAGAGAAATCCCCCCAAAAAAGAAAGTTAAAATAATAGGAAAGGGTTAGTAGTGGCTCCAGTGTGGATACAGCTCTCTCTCGCAGGAACCCACTTCAGATTATCTTTCTCTCGCTGACGGCAGAAATCAATTTTAATTGTCCTGACGGGAAATGAGGATTTAAGACTTCAAACAGAACAAATCCTGCAACATTAAAAAAATAATAAAATGAGATATGAAGTCACTTTTCAAAAGAAAAAAAAAATCCCATCCCAGCAAAAGCAGATGCCTTTAAAAGCCCCAAAAGGCCCTGGTTGGTGGGAGATAGAGGAGAGAAAGCATTTCCCATTGTGGGATGAGTCCAACCTCAACGAAGAAGCACATGGAGCAGTTGGATGGAGGAGGACAGAGTGCCTCTGTCATCACCAGTTATGATTCATATCATTCCCAAATGGGAGGAAGTTGGTAATTTTTTGGTTTTGGTGGCTTGTTATACTAAATGGAATTTTGATTAAGTTTAATTAATTTGTAGATTGGTGCAATTAAATTTTTTTTTATATCTGGCTTTCTGAAGTTTAAGCAACTGCATTGATTTTCCTAAAAAACCTGTAAAAAAAAAGGTTGTATAATTGTCTCCTGGAGATGCTTAAATGTCATCATCCCCACATGGGGTGATATATCCCCATGGTGTCAATAACCCTGGGTGATATAGCAGCAAAATCTCTTCCAGCCAAGGAGAGGAAGAAGGAGAGAAACCATCTGAGAGATTTCAATTGAGCTGTGGAGCAATTGTGCTGCAAGGGATGGAGCAGAGGCAAAGCTAAAGGAAGGAGGTAAAGAACCCTTGGAAAATGAGTGTAAGACTAAACTGAAAAAGAAAGACAAGAGCAGGGTCTGAGGAGATGCTAAAAATTCAAATTTGCTTTTATAATAGCATTCCCAAGGATTCTAAAGCCCACAGTGAGATATTTTTTCAAGAAATTTCTATTTTCCATATGTTTCTCTGACAGATGCTGTTTCCCATCAATCTTACCCTGAAAGAGGTACCTCCTTGTGTCATCACTTTTGGAAACCTTGTGCTTTTACCTGTGTCAGCCTCTTCATCCTTCCAACACCAGAGTTTTCAGGCTAGAAACCAAGGAGCCATCGATAATGAAACACACCACACTTCACTTTAAGTGGCTCATCATCTTTTGGTATTCCTCATAATGGCATTAATCACTGGCTGCTCATTAGACTTTAATGTGCCATAATATGTTCATCCATCGTAATTCCATTGCAATTGAGTGGTCGATAATGTCTCCTTACTGGAAAGGGTTGGGCAATGGCAACATCCATCCACGATAGGATGTTGGGTGACTGGGAGCAACCAACAACTGCTGAAATGGCCCAAATTTATTGCTGAGATTTCTGGAACTTTCAGGCAGGTGTTTTTTTTGGCAGCCAAGTGTGTTTGCAGTTTTCATTCTGGTTTTATCCTTGGCTCTTTGCAACACTTTTGCTCTCACCCTTTTTCATTTGACATATATTGATTTTTTTTCCCCCTATTCCCCAGGCAGCTGCTTGGAAATGGTGTGGTTATTGTTGTTGTTGTTTTAAAAAAATTTAATTTCCTTCCCTATTTATGTGTGACAGTGAGGGAATTAGTTGTGATGGGAACTGGCTGGGCCTGGATATGCAAGGTCAGAGCATCATGTGACTTCTGGAACCTTCCTTCAAAAATCAGTTTTTCCCTTAAGCTCTCCTTTCCCTGACTCCTGAACATGTGAGATGTGGTTTGTATATCTCCAGATTAAATTAAGGATTTTCACACACCTCTGGATCATCAGTAAAAAGGATGTTCTTGTGTATCCAACCATCACAGGGCTTGGTCAACTCATGGCTTCATCCTACCACCTATGGACAACCAAAGGATGGAGATCACCCACCTCTCAGGCTTCCCTGGGCTGCACCAACCTCTCGGGTGTTTCTTCTCAACCTCCCGGGTGTTTCTTCTCACTTCCAACCTAATATTTTCATTGCTGATGGATGGCAAACAAAAAAAAAAGAAAAGGACATGAGTCCTTCCTGCCACATCATGACTTTGTGGTCCTTCCAAAACCTTCCATTGGTTGCCCCATGCTCTGCAAGGCCACCATTTTATTTCAGCCCAGGGGTTTTGGTCTCAGATCTCAGGAGCTTTGCATCCCAAAGGATGCATAAAACTTATTTTGCTTTCCTTTGCTTGTGGATCAGATATTATGTAGTGCTTTGTTTTTCTCAGGTCCATTAGCAAGTCTCTGAGATAACTCCGGCAGCCAAGGATATGAATCATTTAGATGGTATTTAAGATCCTTCTGGGTAACCTGTGCAAGAAAAAAAATTAAAAGGCAGCTAATCAAATGGCTTTGAGGGCTGTAAAAAAGCAGAATTCAATCCCTGCGAACTTTCTGAGATGTAATTTCAGGAGAGATCAAAGATGACACTAACCTAAGGAAGTAAAACTACTCAAAATTCAGTTTATAGTCCATCTGTCTCCTTGCTTCAGGGAGCTGGTATTAAATTTATTGCTAAATAAAACAAGCCTAGGAAAAGTCAGCATAGAAATCTGCATACTCATAAGAGAATTAACAGAGCTCTCTTGCTATGATGGCTGCTTCTCAATTTGCATCTTTAAAGAGTTGTGACCACCTTTCCACTTCTCCCTTCACCGGATCCTCAGAATCCAGGCTGGTGCTCGCAGCTGGTGCTGTGCTGGCATCACTTGGTGAAGAGATGCTGTGGATGAAGGCTGAACTCCCATTGTGGACTGAACCAAAATGAGGATGGGCAAGGGATGCTGAAACCCAGCCAAGGAGAAGAAATATCTCAGGTGGAGGCAAAATTTTAAAAGGCCAGGATTGAACATCTCCATCATGTTTGCCAACTGTCTGGTACCTAACTACTTCAGATACCGCAGGGAAAAATAAATTAGGTGTGTTTTGTTGCTTTACCTGGCTCAGCCCGTTAACCAACTCTGCTTTTGATTTTACAGTATTTGTACAAGGTGTAGTTTTACGATTATTGATATTTTTTATACTCCCCAGTGAGTATCCTTCCAGCCCATCCCTATCTCAACCAGCTGATATCGCTTCTGGGAAACAAATTCCAAAGCTTGCTGAAGTGCTGGAGGTAAGTCACTTTAAACACCCAGAGTCTTGTGGTTTTTTGTTTGTTTGTTTGTTTGGTGTTTTTTTTTTTGGGTTTTTTTTTTTTTTTTACTTTATTCATCTCTGGAAATGTTTAGGAAAGGATCAGTCCATCAGATGTTCACAGTAACTTTGCACGGGGGAGCCTGAAGGAGCAGCAAAAACTAGCTACAGACTTATTATGCCTTGAAATTAAACATTTAAAAGGAGTAAGTTGGCAGCAGGGATTTTCTAATAAAAATATATATATTGCCATTATGCCATTTATCCAGCATTTGCCCTCTGGAAGGGCCCCAAAGTACTTTCCTGGCTCAATAAGCCATCCTTAACCCCTGCTCAGCCGGCATGGAGAGGGGAGAAATCCCATTTTTTCAGGTATTTTCCCACTTGACTCCAGCTGCTTGGTGGAGGCATCAACAGGGAAAAATCCTTTCTTTTGGCTTTAGCTTTCTTTATTATTGATCCATCAATCCAACAGGAAATAATTTTATTTAATCTTGCATGAGGAAACCTCTGGGAATATAGCAACATGCTGGCATTGATCACTTATTCTTAATACATCCTCCTTGTGCCTATACGTTATCAATAAAGCCTTTAATTATACTTTCCCATGTATTTATCTATTAGTAGTTGTGGAATCGGTGTAGCGTTTCTTGCTCTTCCGTGTGTCTGAGACCATTCCAAATGCATGGTTGCTTCAAAAATAATGTCATCTTGGCGATGTAAATCTTTTGGGGTTGACTCTCACATTATTCCCCAAAAAATCATGTGCACAGGTTAAAAAAAATTTTAGAAGAGGAGTTGTCCTGTGGCTATATAAAGTACCACAAACAGAGGGAAATCAGGTTAAATAGAAATCTTCTATGAACTAAATAACTAAAATTGGGAAATCCCTTAACCTCACCCCAAATTTGGTACAAACATCGTTGGGTTTGGACAGAAAACTGTCCATGTGGATGGTCCCTATGTTGCTTTTAAGGCTACCTTGGTTAATGTGGAATTTTTTTCCTCAGTTCTTGAAACTCATAACTGGAGAAGGCTTGGAAACATGTGGGAAAATATCTGTGTCCTAAATGTCTCCTAAAATGCCAGCACAAATTTTAACAAGTAATTTGCATTAAGCATCATCACCTGATCGTAGTGCAGTGTCTGAGCCGGAGGGATGGAGGGCTGATGGATACCACTGCCTGAGCTAGGACAGTTTGGAGCAGCATCCTACCTGAAACAAGTCCTAAGTTTTCTTTAGGGATTTCTTTTTAGCATCCTTTAACTCCTGAGTGTGTCAGACATCCTTCCTGGGAGCAACTTGGAAGGGACATCGTATCCCTCCAACCTGTTGCAGTGCTTAAGCCAGGCTCAGCTGCAAAGCTGTGTCCTGAAATCCATCTTGTTTTTAACATCTATCGTTGAATAATTTACTTGGCTTCACTCTTATGTGTCTTGCGGAGAATACTGTCACAGTTTTTTCAGAGAAATTCAACACAAGCAATAATGCAATCTTGGAAAGAGAATTGAATTATTTATGGAGGAGCAGTCAAATGATGGAGACTAAACCACAATATTTCATGTAATTTGTTTTCTCCTGAAGCCTGTTATGTAAAAATGTAAATATTGCTGGTTATATATGTTGCTGCTGTTTAATATTTTAGCAAATCTGCTCCATGTACTCGTTGCTTTTCGAAAAGAACAGTCTGTGTCCTCTTGAATAAGCACTGATGACTTTGTGGCAATTATATATTTACGACACTGACTTCACACATACAAAAAAAATCCCCTTGAAGTGCCCATGTCCCAGCCTGGGGCAAGGAAATGGCATAACCCCCAGAATTTGGGAGATTATTAGGTGGAGAGTTTCATTTCATGGAGGTTTTCTAGCAATCTGGCAATCTGGACCAGAATAGGGATGGAATAAGGTGTCTGATGCAGGGCTTTCTAGTTTTGGGGTTTGGACATCCCTTCCAGCTGCAGTCACTTGAGGGTGGTCCAGTGTGGGGAGAAGTGCCCAAGCTCTGTTCGGTAGGAATGCTGCTGAGCATTCTTGGTCCTGGAGATCTGGAGGAACAGGGCTGGTGGGATGAGACATGAGCAGAAAAAGATCATTCAGGGGTGACCTGTTGCAGCAGAAAGATACTTTTTTCCTGGGGGAAAAACCTCCAGGATTGAGTGCAAGAGAATTTTAATTTGCCATCGAAAATAATTCCAGCAAGCTCCCTTGGCTGAATGATGAAGTAGCCAATCCAACTGGGAAATAAGACACTGTGGTTTTTTTTTTTTTTGTTTGGTTTTTTTTTTTTTTTTTTTTGTTGTTGTTGTTGTTTGTTTTTTTTTTTTTAACCAAGGATAATAATTAACCTCTGGAAAAACTCTCCAAGTAAGAAGTAGCTTTTGCATTTGTGAAGGAAAAACCTGGGCCTGGATACTTTTCCTGGAGTTCAAGATTCCAAAACCAGTGGAAGAATCTCTTTGGCAATTGGCAACACAAGTTGGGGAAGAGGAATGAGGGATGCTCGAGGAGTTAATGTGGGATACTCAAGGAGCAAATGTGGGATGCTTGGGATGCTTGAGGAGCGAATGTGAGGTGCTCGCTGCTGGCTCCAGAAGAAATATCCCTGCACCAGGAGAGCCCTAAAATTTTGAGCTCTTGGATATTTTTGGCAATGACACAGTATAAAGTATGCCCCACGTGTGACTTTTCTCTTTACATGCCTGTTTTCCAAGATGACATATGAACAAGATGAGAGGCCATGCACAGATGATCCCGTAGTCCTTTGATACAACAATGATGGAGTTTCCATCTGCCTCCCCTTTGCTCTTGCCTTCCAATTCTCCAACTTCTGAAAAACCCCAAATATTTTCTGCCCAGCATCCCCAGCTGGCTGAAACACCCGGCGACAGCTTTATGGCTGCTCGTCTTTGCTCACTTCTGTGGAATAGTAATGAGGGAGGGGAAAAACGTCCTGTTGGCTGATTTACAAGGCAAGGCAAGAAATTCCTGTAAATCATTCTAACATCTCCAGGGGACTGGAGGGATGCCCTGAATTCTCACTGTTTGTCCCAGCGATGAGTCCAGTGATGCTTCTTTATTGGAGTTGGTAGGTGGGATGCATCCCAACTACCCACTAGATTTCTCCATTATTTTATTGATGGATTCCAAGTGGGATCCATCTATTTTCTGTTGTTCTCCAATGACCAATCCAAAAGACATCAAATTATGTTAGATGCTGAACCGAAGTAGGAAGCACAAAATATTTTCTGGATGGACTTTTTTGGGGGATAAGCTGGAAAGAAGGACATAGGAATGAGAATTTGCAAGAATCCACTTGTCCTGGAAAACTGAAGAGGGAAAATTAAGGTGTTTTGGGTTCCTGGACTATAAATTTAAGCTAATTTTTCCATCTTTCCCATTGTATCCCTGTCCCTACTGCCATTCCTTATGCACCATTTAGTGCTGCTGGCTTGTACATCCAGCTGTAACTCTTTGGAGCCAGTTTTAACCCACGCTAAAGAAATTCCGGGACTGTTTTGAGTGACTCCCTTACTCACCCAATATTCCTTAGGAAATGGGCAGAAATTCTTCATTTCTTGGGAGGAGTCAAATGCTATATGGGGGGGCAAATACATTTGGGGGGACAAACACGT
>JAWWEE010000062.1:1793368-1875825 GCA_035221455.1 Xenops minutus
GGCGGGCGGGCGGCGAGCGGCGGCCGCGCTGTCAGGCCGGTGTCGGTGTGATGAAGATTGGCGGGCAGGTAGGGCTGTCACTCACGGCGGGGCCGCCGCGCGGGGGCGGGCGAAGCCGCGGAGCCCGGCGGACAAAGCGGCGCGGGCGGCGGGGCACGTGCGGCGGCGTCGGGGACACCCCCCTCCATCCACCCCGGTGCGGGAAGTAACTTGCCGTTCCCGCCGCCTCCCCAGGGGTGCGGGGCCGGGGCGGCGCGAGTGTCCGTCCGCGGTGTCCGGTTCCCGCTCCGGGCTGCCCTCGGGCCGGCCGCGCCGCTGTGGTTCTGCGCCGAGCCCCCCGGCCGGGCGGGGGGTGTTTTGGGGGGATGCAGCGCCCGCGGGAGCGCGCTCCCCTGCTCCCCGTCTGCCGGCCGGCTGCAGCGATCCCGGCGATTTCGAGTGATGCGGGGGCGGTTCGCAGCCCCCCTCATCGGCTACAGACCTCCAAGGGCTGCAGCCCCCCCGGCGGCAGAGCCCCCCGGCACTTGCAGTGCTTTCAGAAGGGTTGCGGCCGCCCGCCCCCTCCCTCCCCGAGCGGAACCAGTGCCCCTCCGGGCGGCTGCAGTGCCCTCGGACTGGCTGCAGACCCCCGAGCACTTAGATTGCCCCCCACGCCGGGAGTGGTTTCAGCCCCTCCAGCTGGTCGTGGTCGCCCCCCGGGGGGGTTGGAGCCCTCCCAGAGCTGTGGCCTCCCCCACCCCGCGCTGGCTGCACTCCCCTGCCAGTGGCTCCGCGGGGAGGGTCGCAGCCCCCCCAGCCCATCGCATTTGGCAGCTGGGAAGTTGCCCCCCGTGCAGCCGGGTTGGAGGGACACTTCGCAGCCTCACAGCTTTGCAAAGCCCTCGGTCACCCCGGGGCAGCCCCTGTGGGTGGGGGCACCGCGCGGGCTCGACGGCAGTGCCGGAGCTCGGCCCTCGCTGGCATGCCGCAGCCCAGCGCCTCTCCCGGGATAAACCCCACCGTGCACCCCCGTTCCCCTGCTGTGCCACATTCTCCCGGTGCACCTCATTTTCCCCAGTGCATCCAGTTTTCCCCGGAACACTTCATAGGACCCCCTGGCTTATCCCTCCGATCCCGCAGGGTTGGATGAATACTCCATACTTTTAGTAGCTCTGCAGCGATGCAGGGAGGGCTTTTTTATTAATAATTATTATTATTTTTAATTTACCCTTGGATTTTTTAGTGCATTTCTATCTGTGGGAGGGTGGCTCTGCCGGCAGCATCGTGCAACTCAGGAAGTTTTGATGAGGGATTGATGTGTCCCCCCCAGTCCTTGCTGGGCGTCAAAGCTCAGTTTGGGCTCTGTCTCTTTGTTTGGGCTCTTCCCGGTTTTTCTCACTCCCAAGGATCTTTTTTCCCACTGTCTCGCTGCCCGACGGGTAACGGGAAACCCTAAACCCGGCAGGATATTTTCAAACTCCCTGCCGGGGAGATTAGATTGAGGAAGGGGGAGGTTGGATTATTTTTGGCCGAGATGCAGGACAGCTGTCTGTTGGGGAAAAGCAGAAAATAGGAGAGGAAATGGTTTAATTTGACTTTTTTATTATTATTATTATTTTATTTTACCTTTAAATCCTCAAAGATTTTGGGGTTAGAGAGAGGAGAAGCAGTGCGTGGCTCGGTGGACCCGGCGTCGGCAAAACTTTTGGGAGTTGCACCTCCAAAAGTGCTGACTCGGTGTGTTTGGCATCATCTCCTTGCAGAAAAGTGGGTTTCCCCCAAAAAATCCCCCAGGACCTTTGGGATCTTGTATTTAGGGACCTGTTTCTGGCCTCACGTGTACGGGGAGGGGGAGTTCGGTAAGTTAATTGGATGTTAGGTGATTCTGGTGAAAAAATAACACTGCATTTTGTGTTTAAGTCATTTGTAGCAGAAGGATGATGGAATCAGGATTCCCCCTTATTCTTCTCCCCCCCCCCCCCCTCCCCCGGCCTTCTATTTTATATAAGTCCCTGTGCTGAGATCGCATCGTTAGGGGCAAAAGTTAATTGCTTGACGCTAATTACGGGAGAGGTTAATAAGGGACCTGCCAGTGTCAAGAAGGGAGAAAGATGCTTTGTTCCTCAGCATCCCCAAACTGGACTTTTTAAGGCATTTTGCAGCCCTGGCCCCCAAAACTAGCACCAGGGGGTCCTGTGCCCCTTTCATTTTAACTTGAGATCCATATTATATATATGTGAGATTAAACATCCCTTCATATCACGGGGCAAGGGAAAAAACAGAAGAGCAATGCTGAGCTTTCCCACTGAGCTTGCAGAAACATATTCCATTCTCCTTCCATCATTTTTGGGAGGGGGAAATAAAGGAAATCTATTTTTTTAAGGAAATCTTCCTTTCTTTAAGGAAGTTGCCTTTTTTTACCCATTTTTAAGGGAAATACCTTTTTTAGGTAATAGTGGGGTTTATTTAAGGAAATCACCTCCATTTTAAAGAAATACCTCTTTTTCTTAAGGTTTTTTTTTTGTTAAGGAAAACTTTTTTGAATTCAATGCATAAAGTTGTGTTGGGAGAAGAGGGTTTTATCCCGCTGGGGTATCAGGAATAATTTTTTCCTAACTCAGGGATAAAATGAGTCCCTCAGCGGGGCAGCTTTGGATTTTGGATGATTTTGGCTTTTGCAGTGAACTTCTGAATTACTTCATGTTTTTTTCTCCAAGTTGATCAACAGCATCTGTAAGTCTCTGAGCACTAATAGAGCTTTTTTTATCCTCCCGGAAAACTTAAAAACTTAAATATTGGCTTGGTCCTGCTGGGACCATCCTTCCTCATCCCCAGGGATGCAGGGGCTGGACTGCTCCTGGATACCATCCTCATCTTGGTTGGGTTTGAGATGCGTGATGGATTCCTGGGATAATTCCTGAAGATAGGGAGAAAATTAACCTGGGATGCTGGGACACCCCAATTTTGCATAATTTGTTTTCTTGGGAGTTGCTCTGCCTCAAAGTAATCAGTAAAATGGGTTGGAGACATGGGATGGGGTGGCTGAGAAGTTGATGGGCAGGATGGAAGGAGCAAGGAGCCGCTTCCTAAAGTCAGGAGGAAACTTTTACCACAATTAGTGTAAGTTAAGGGAGATGTGACATCCCCAGTTTTGGTGGGAAAGCTGAACCAAGCATAAGTATCATCTTTATTTTTGGTGATGGGTACCTACCATCCATTGCAGCATCCCATCTCCAATTATCCCCCATCCTTATTTTACTCCAGTGTGTGGAAAGATGCTTTTTTGGGTGTTAGAGGGAAGATTTACTTGGTCCAGACAATTCGCAGTTGCATTTAACATTGCACGCACTGTGAAATAACTTGATTCCCAAGTAATTTTTGCCGCCACTGAAGAGAGTGTTAACAAATGCCCTCTAATTAGCCCAAAAATAAATTAATTCCCAGCGTTGTTAGTTGGATCGTTAAGGTACCAGCTCCAAATAACAGTCTTGAGGGATGGGAATTAATCCTCAACTAAATTTAAACTCGGGTTTATCCCTGCCTCCAGCCTTGGAAGGACTGAGGTGGTGTTCCACGTAATCCCCATGGGAAAACCTACCCAGCCAGGATGGAATGGAGCCGTGATTCTGACAGGATGGAGCTGTGCTCCTGGTGGGATGGGGTGGCCTTTGCCTAGCTGTGATTTGCAGCTGTATAAATAAGATGGGAATTTGGCCTCGGCTCTTCCCGACTGCTAGATTATATCCTATTTTTTTGCTTTTCTTCTTCCAAGTGGAAACACAAACTGGGTAGTCCTAGCTCGGGTTAATTGGTGTCTGTTAAATAGTTGGGTTGGAAAAGACCTTTAAGACCGACTGCCAAATCCACAACTAAGTCACATCCCAAAGCACAGTGTCTGCACATTTTTTGAATTATTATTTCATTATTACTTTAATTTAACATTATTATTTAACATTTTTCTTTTTTTCTAGATTGTATGTTATTTTTATGTTTGTTTTATTGTTTAATTTTTCTTTAATTTTTATTTTTTCTTTCATTTTCTCTACATTATCACTATTTTATTTTTTTACCTTGACTCTCATTTTCCGTGCCCCCCGTCTTTCAGTCTCCTGTGCCACCTGTTCCATCCCATCTATACCAACTATAATCCAGGCAGGAACGTCCCAAATATCCAGATAGCCTCACCAGAAGGCCATAAAACCTCAGGTTTAGGGATGCAGCACTGCTGATGCTTCCCCAAAAACACATTATTTTGGTGCAGGTGGAGGAAAAAGTGAAACCCAACTTGGGGGGAGGAGAGAAAACTTCCCCATTAATGTTCAATCTGGAGCTTTTGGCTTTAACAAGGTGTTGGAAAAACTATGAAAAAAGTTATAACTGAACCCACAGTTTTTGGCCAGGTTTTCCCTTCCCCGGCTGCGCTGGCTGGCTGGATGCCTGCCAGAAATCCCAGAAAGCCAATTAAAAATAATACCAATTTTGGACCAGTTTTGGGAAGCTTCTATTTTATTTCTTCTGCTCTTTCATAGTTTTTTGAAGATGTGTTTGGGAATGGGGTTTGGAGTGGGAAAATCCTGTCATGTCCCGTCAGGGAGCAAGAACAGCCGCTGTGGGACCTGGGAGCTTCTTCGGGCTTCTGATTTGGGTTAGAGCTTGAGCCCTCTGGAAATAGTTCTGTGTTGGGAAAAGCTGCTTTTGTTTTCTTTTCTCCTCCGTTTTTCTCCTCAGTTCTTCTCCTTTTCCATTCTTTTTCTTTTCCCCCTTTCTTTCTTCTTTTTTTTCCCTTTTTTCCTTGCATTTTTCCCTTTTTTTTTTGTTTTTATTATTTTCCTTTTTTCTTTTTTTCCTTTATTTTCCTGGGGTTTATTCTTCTGGTTTTTTTCTCCTTTTTTCCCTTTTTTCCTTTTTAATTTTTAGCTTTTTTCCCCTCCCCCCTATAAAAAGGGGAGCATTTTTTCTCTTGTCCCCTATGTCTTTCTTTCTCTCAGAATCCTATTTTCCCTTTTCTCCCCTTTTTTATTTTCTTTTTGGCTTTTTTCTCCTTTCCCCTTTCTCCTTTCCCTTCTCCTTTACATTTTCCCTTTCTTCCTTTTTCCCCTCTTCTCTTTTATCCCTTCTTTTGTTTGTGTCTTGGTGTTCTGTTGTTTTTTTAATTCCTATCTCTTTCCTTTTTCCCCCATCAGTTTTGGTAGCCCGGCCCTCTCCAGGCAGCAAACCCAGCATGCCCAGCCTGGGCTCTCTGGGCTCCCTCCTTGATGCTCCCCTCAGGCCTCACACGAAGCCAAACTGCCACCCTCAGCCCAGCAGTGAGGCAAAACTTGGCCAAATAATTGAAAAGAAATTAGAATATTGAATTGTAGTAGTTTCTTTTCCCGTTATTGGATCAGTGGTGTGTTATTCCCGAGATTATTTGGCGGAGGCAGGACGAGCCTCTCCCAGCTCTGTCACTCCCAGGTACATCGAAGGCACTTTATGGCTTTATAAAGCCCTTAAAATGTTTTTTTTTTTTAAACACTACTTGAAGCTTCCAAGGCAAGTTTGAGAATAGCAATTACCAGCTCCTGGATCCCTGGGCAAATTCCCATGGCAATGGTGGATGTAAACCACTTTAGACATTTTTAATGCTCCCGAGCAATAAATTTAAAAGGGAATTTATTGTTCCAAGCTGCTAATTTCTCCATACAAATGCCACTGCCTGTTGCTGGTGCTGATCCTGAGGACATCCAGGAGCTAGTTTGGAGATTTTGGTGCTATCCCAGAAAAAAAGTCTTTTACCAGCTTGATTTTTCTCATTTTACCCCTATTTTCTAATTTTCCCCTATTTCCTGTATCTTTTTGCTGCCTCTTTCCAAAGGGAAGGCCCCAGTGAGTGAGGCCGATGAACCAAGCCCTCTCCAGGTCTTGTATTTTATTTTCCCCTTGATCATCTCATAATAATTATAAATAATCAGCTTGGAGGTGGTGACTGGGTGTCTCCTGTCCGGAGCATCCCACACTCTCCATCTCGCGTCTTGCATCCTGCATCCTCTCCCTGACCTTGCTCATCCTATTGACTCACTTAATTTAGGTAAAATTTTTTTAAAAAACCCTCTGGATTCTGAGGAGATGAACTTTTTTGGAGGAGTTAAAATAAAAATGAAATAAATTCTTATTATTTATTATCTCAATTACAAGAAAATCCCAATTATATAGTGCCTGGAAAGGTCTTTTAGTGCATTTACCTACAGAAAATGGTTTCTTTATATCTCACTTCTTTATATCCAGCATCTCATGACTCCAACAATTAATTAATTGCTCTAAAACAAAAATAATGAAGTGGGGCACTTTGTCAGTGGGATAGCAAAGAACAAACTATCATAAAAAAAAGAACAATAAAAATTAATAATAAATACTCAATAACCAATAAAATTTAAATAATTATTAAAGATAATAATATGAAATAAATACTAAAGGCTATTGATTGTTTATTTTCCTATGAGGATTCAGTGTGTAATATGATGGGTAAAATAAACCAGGATTAAGGGATTTCTAGTCAGAGCCTTAATTGAATTTAATCTGTCTCAAATCTTAGGCCTGACTATTTTCTAGGTTCAGGCTGGATTTCGGTAACACGGGTGGTGAATAGTGGGATGTGGATCCTGAATTATGCACGTTCTGACATACATGCGTTTAAGAAAAATTCATTTTTATATATATGTATCCAGGAGACATGTGACTTCCTTCTCCATCCATAGCTTTTGCTAGGATAGGGACTGGAAAATCCTTGGATGGTGGCCACCTTCCCTTATTGCTCTGGGGAGCAGGGACGTTCGCCACCTGGTCCTGCTGGATTTGGGGTTCAGCTCACTCGAGGAGTGCAGGAGATGCTTGGCTGGCTGAAGCTCCATCTCATAACGGTGCTGCTCCTAACAAGCCTGTGATTAACACCTTTCTCTGTGTGGGCAGCTGCCCCTACTGCCACACTTCCCACCTGTGCCTCGCTCCGGGGATGCTGGGGCAGCTTCAGGGATGCTTCTGCATCTTGGGGGCTGATGGTGGAAATTTTTAAGGATGATGGTGCAATTTTAGGGGTGCTGGTGCAACTTCAGGGATGCTGGTGTGATTTTAGTGATGCTCATCCAACTTCAGGGATGCTGGTGCAGTTTTTAGTGATGCTGGTCCAACTTTGGGGGTGCTGGTGCAGTGTTAGGGATACTCGCCCACTTCTAGTGTTTCTCATCCAATTTTAGTGATACTGGTGCAGTTTTAGGGATGCTCATGCAATATTAGTGATGCTCATCCAGTTTTGGTGAGGCTCATCCAGTTCTGGGGCTACTTGTAGAACTGACACAGTTTTTAATCATGCTCCATTTCTAGCAATGCTCCTCCAGCTCCTGACTGCAACTCCCTCCAGACCAGTCTGCATCATGGGACATATTCCCTGTTCCCACTGTTTTCCCCCATGCAACCCTGAGCCCTCAAATCCTGCTGTCTCAACCAGCACTTTTTATTGAGATACCTTTCATTCTTTTTGAGCATTTCAGCCTTTTTACCTCATCTCAGGAGCCACCTCTCACTGTTGGAGAGCTTTTCCTTCTTTTCAACATGACCTTTGCCATCTTAATCCCATCCTACACCGTGATAAATCATTCGTCCTTCCCTAAAAAATCTCCAAAACCTTAAGGGTTTTTTTTAACTATTCCTCCCCTTTTAAATTTAACGCCCCAAAGAGTGGAGCTGAAGGACCTGGTGAGAATATTTATGCTAAATCCACTAAATGAAGCGATTTTGTAGCATCTTTAATTGCTGAGCATCTGGCAAGTGGCCAAGGTTATCTCAAGGTAGAGGCATCCGGGGGTGGGGAGGGGGTGTGTGTGTTATTTTCCTTGCAACCACTTATATTGGGATTTGGCTCAACGGGGAGAAAGCCAGAGAAATTCCCAGTGCTGTTATCCCTGCAGGAATTACTGGGAGTATTTTCACCTTGATTTTATTGTGCTTGGAGAGGAGCTCGGTGCAGCAGTGCTCTCGCACTCCCGTGATGAGTAGGGAAGGGCTCAGGGATTGGGAAGTGGCTGAATCGGCATCCTGGCCTCTGGTTTGGGTGTGCTGAGAGTAAATCTGGGAAGTGATGAGGCTGAGACCTGCCCCAAGGTGGGATTTGCATAATTCCCTGAGCAAGACCTCCATCATCCAACTGCTCCAGCCCCACGCTGGCTCACCCCATCCACCCCGCATCCCACTGCCCCCCTGGGAGAGCTGTTTCTCCCTGTGATGGCATCACTGTCACGGTGTGGGGGGACTCCTGGCTGTGCTCCAGTGCCTGGCGGGACACACAGCACCCTTGAGCCAAGCAGACAGAATTCCACCCTTTGTTTCCTGTTCGCCGGCTCGACTTCGGGAGGCTGGAGCTCTCAACAAGCCCCTCTTTGTGCTAATTTAATTAATTGCCGGGGCTGAGGGCAGTGGGGATGAGACGCGAGGCTATAAATACCTGCCTGGGGGGGATGCAGGGCGGCCTTGAGCCCGGCAGCGACCGAAACGAAATCTAATTAAGCTCAATTTAATTCGAATTGACTTAGAATAAAACCCTATTGATTGATTGATTCATACTAGAAAGTCATGAGTTGATTTGGTTATAATAAATTATTGACTAGTTTGGGATAGAAAATCATGGGTTGATTGATTTTGCATGAAAAATTATTGATTGATTCATAATAGAAAATAACGGGTTGATTGGTTAATAATGAAAAATTATAGATTTTTTATACTAGAAAATTATTGATTAATGAATTTATAGCAGAAAATCATGAACTGAGTGGTTTATAATAGAAAAATATTGATTGATTGATCTATAATAGAAAAACTGATTTATAATAGAAAATTATCAATCGATTGATAATAGGGAATTATTAAGCTGGAGTGCAGTGCAAGTGCTGGGCATGTCTCATCCTCCCCACCACAGTTTTGTGGGAGGAAAATCATTGTATCCCTCACAAGCAAAGTGCAACTGGTACCTGCTCAGGTACTCCTAAAGGAAAACAACTTTTCTGATGTGAATTAAACATTCCAATGGTGATTTCCAGGGAAAAACATGACTTGGGTATATGTGCATATGCTCCTGGTGCTCCAAGTGCATGGGCGTGGTGGGTGCTCAGTTTCGTGGAAAATTCCTTGTCCTGATGTGGTTTTTTTTCTGGTTACAACCCGAATTTCAAACTTTACATCCCATTTGCAAGCCAGGAAAGGGAGATGAGTTTCCTAAAGCTGCAGAAGTAGAGTCAAAAAGAACTTTGAGACTTGCTGCCAAGTGAATTTTAGCTGCCAGAAATGATGTTGATCTTCCATAGGAGATGCAGATGATTTTTCTAGCTGATAGATGATAGCTTTCAATCAAGAGATTAGGATATGTTAACAAAATTCTGTAACGTAGTATAGTATAATATATGTAATATAAGAATAAATACAATACATAAAATTAAAATTAATAGAAATATAAATAATGCAAAGTTCTTTTAATGTACAATGATATTAAGCAGTGATATGGCTGCAAGAATGGGGATAATTTTAAATCAGGGATTTTTGGCCCCAAACAGTAAAAATCCCCACTGGGCTCATTGCATAATAAAGAAAATTAGTGAACAATAATTTTCCCCAAAATTTTTGCTACTTTAGCACATGGAACATAATCACCGTGGCTCTGGGTAAGGAGACGTGAGCATACCACTGTCAGGCACCACATGATGATTATTATTTATTTCCTTTTAATGTCCATGGGAAAACTCCCCACATATGATATGAACATCCACTAAATCCCTCCATGTTCCTAAGCTCTGGATCTCAACTGTATCTTTGTGTCCACTGTACCTTTAATTAACTGAATTTCCAGTTATTTGCCCAAATCCAAAGTGCTTTGTGCCCTCAGCATGCTTTTATTCTCCTTCATAAAAATAACTTCAAATAAGACAAATCATTAACACCAATGTTAAACATTTATATTTCTATTCCCTTTAAGACAGGGAGTGGTCCCGGTTTATTTTAGGGATGCTGGGTCCATGTCACATGAAACTGACAGAAATTGTTGGTGAAATGATATCCCCATCTTAAAATAGCTGCATTCCGGCTTGGCCCATCAATCCCGTAGCGAGGCCAGATCCTGCAACACGAGCCCTGGCAGCCCCGGAGTGCCACCAGGCCAGTGTATCCCTTGATTATATCCTGGGTTTATTTACATGAGCCTGCTCCACCTTTTGCTTTGGGGGGATCAAAACAGCCTGCAATCCTGGTTGAGTTTTCCATATGAATAGCCTGAATCCATGCAGGAAAGATCTGGGAATTGAGTATATCCATGTTTGGTCCTTAATTTTTTCCCTGTGCACAGGGAGCTGGAGCATGCCTGAGCATCCCTGATCCAGCCTGGGATGATCCCTGTATCCTTGCTCGCCCTGTGTACAGGAAGCTGGAGTATCTGTGAGCATCCCTGGTCGAGCCAGTGTGATCCCTGTATCCTTTCTCGCTGTGTTCACAGGGAGCTGCAGCATCCCTGGTCCAGCCTGGGATGATCAATCATTCCCATCCTCCTCAGCCCTGGAGTGGCTTCTGAACAATAGGAGCATTTTTTAAATAATTATTCCCCCCCTTGGCATTTTTAGGGGAAAAAAGTGGTATTTTTGCATAGGAAAAAGTTCTCATGCCTCTGGTGGGGTTTGGCATCATTGGAGGGAGCCATTCCAAATGGGACACGGCAGTGGACCCTGGCAGTGGGATGTTGGTGGAGCAGCCACTCACATTCCCAGTATGATTCGGGGCATTAAGATAAATCACTGGGTCTTACTGGGGGTTTATTGGGGTTTTTTTGACTCGAGGTGGGGCATTTTGATTGGAAAACACAGATCTTTCTTATCACATAGTTTAGGTTTTTCCAAGCGCTGGTGACATCTGCTGGGTTCTTATGTTTGTATTTGTATAACTTCATAGAAATACTCCACATCCGCTTTTAATTCCAGTTTTCCTGGAATGAAAAACTTTGCTCTTGCCCAAACTTTTCAGGGCAAAAGTTTTTCATGTAGGATTTTTTTCAATCTGAAGAGAAAGTTTGGGATGAGTCTCCTCTCCATTCCTCTCTGCCAGGAATGGGATATTTGTACACTGGACTTTTGTCCCAAGGCAAGCAAAAATCCTGAAATAATTGAATTTCTACTGGGATGAAGTGGGGCTGGGTAAAAGAATTGGACGGGAGATACTGAAAACACGGATCAGGGATCAGGAATCACTGGGCAGTGTCCCACACCAGCATCCACACCTTGCTGTGGATGCTTGTGTGTTAGAGGTTTAGGTGAGTTTTTCCCTGCTATGTGGTGTGAGAATTGTTTCTGTTTCTTCAGGGGAAAATGAAAAGAAACTAAAAAAAAAAAGAAAGAAAAATAAGAAGAAAAGAAAGGAAAAAGGTAATGAAAAAAATGGGAAAAAGAAGAAAATAGAAGTAAAAGGAAAAAGAAAATTTGGAATAAGAAAAATTGGGAAAAAGAAAAAGAAATAAAAAAGGAAAGAAAAGGAAAAGGAAAAATGGGGAGGAAGAGAAAAAGGAAAATTGGTTAAAAAGAAGGAAGGTAAAGGAAAATTGGAATAAAAATAAAGTGGGTTAAAAAGAAAAGGGAAATGGAAAAAATAAAAGAAGAAGGAAAATTGGTAAAAGAGAAAATGAAATACACAGACAAGGGAAAATGGGGGAAAAAAGGAAAAGAAAAAAGGAAAATTGGTTAAAGAAAATCAAATTGGAAAAAGAAAAAATGGAAAATTATTAAAAGAAGAGAAAATTTGAAAAAAGAAAACTAAAATAAAAAAGTAAAATTGAAAAAAAGTATTTTACAAAGGAGATAAAAAGTGGATACCCCCCATTTTCAGGCAGAGCCCCAGGAAGATGTTTTCCAGCACTATTGCCCCTTCTCCTCCCATGGGAGTTACCCCTCCCTCCTGCCACCTGCCACATTCCCAGGCACTGAAAAGATGCTCTTGCTGTCTCCACTCGCCTCCCCAAATCCTCTTGCCCCAAGGGCTGGGGTAGAGTGTGCTGCTGCATGTCTGACAGACAGCCTGGGAGCGACCCTGGGATAGAGCAACCCCCCTTGGTGTTCTATGCTCCTATTAGGGTTCCAGAGCTGGGATTAAGTGGACACGATTTCTTCCCACGGCCCATTAATTTTGGTTTATTGCTGGCCTGATGGCCATTACCTTTTTTTTTTCCTTGCCAGCTCCTTCCCCCATTAAGTTTGTACAATGAGCACAATACGAGCCGCTAGTGCAGTGCGGGGGCTACAGATGGGATCTTGGGGTGCTCTGATGCCAGCAAGGCGTCCCACGAGCTGCCCGGTCCCCCCACAAGGATGCACATCACGTGCTCCTCACAGGATTTTGGGGTACAAAGCCATCCCTTTTGGTGAGGGAAGAATGCAGCTGCATCCTGTCTGGTGCTGTGCTCACCCAGGGAACGTTCTGGAATGAGGCAGAAGCTGCTCATGACCCAGAGAGCAAAGATGCCACGGTTTGCCCAAATCAGCCAAGACCCCTTCAGGGAAGGACTTCAACAGTGCACCCAAACTGGCAGAGATCATGGGATGGCACCCAAATTAGGAAAGACCCTTACAGGGTGTCCTAATTAGCAAAGATACTTGCAGTGCACCTGAAATAAAGACGCCAACAGGGTACACAAATCAACAAAACTCATTGCAGGGCCCCCTAATTAGCAAAGACGCTGGCATGACACCTGCATTGGAGAGATCATGGGACAGCACCCAAATCTGTGAAGATGTTCTCAGGGTGTGCAAATCAGGCAAGGCCCTTACAGGGCACCCAGATTAGCAAAGCTTCTTGCAGAGTGTACTGTTTACCAAAGACCTTAATATGTCACCCAGCTTAGTCAGGACCCTGGTGTGACATCTCATTTGACAAAGACCATGAAGTGGGACCCAAACTACTGAAGATGCATGTAGGGCATCCAAATCCAAGGCCTGAGCAGGGCACCCTAATTAACAGATCCTTGTGGAGCACCCGAATTAGCAAAGACCCTGGCATTGCACCCTAATTACAAAGACTGTGAGTTGGTACCCAGATGATCAAAGATGCTTACAGGACAGTCAAATTAAAGACTTCGGCTGGGCACTCTAATTACCAAAGTCACTTGTAGGGCACCCAAGTCAGCCAAGGTCCTGATGGAGCACCCTAATTAGCCAAGGTGCTCACAGGGCACTTGAAAGCCCCCAGCAGTGAGTGCACCCATGTCAGCAAGGTTTGTGCGGGACACCTGGATTCCAGAACCCGGCACCTGTATTCTCACTTTTAGCAAGAAAATTCCTCAAAACCCATCCAAAAGGCTTCTCTTCACAAGTGCCAAACTTGCTGCGCTGTGGAGCTGGTTGCTCCTATCTCATCTGAAAATGGATTTTGGCATGTCTAATGCCCAAGGTCCGTAATCCCCATCCATGCTTGGTGCCTGTCAATGGTTTTCATTATAAACAGAGCTTTTCAATAAAATCTGACTTTCCATTGAAATCAGGTCTCAAATAAAACCACATTTTTCAATTTTTTTTTTGTGTCAAAAGAGTGGGACATGGTGAGCATCATTAAAGGATAAACCCCTTTTGCCAGAAAAAAAAAATAAAGTGGGTTTTGCTCAAAACTCTTGGCAAATATGAGGCCGAAATGACACAACAGTGAGCTGAGCTCAAGAGGTGGAAAAAATTGATGGATAAGAAAAAAAAATTCAAATAATTAATTGCAGCCACTGAGTCACTTCTAAGTTAAGGGCAATGGAAATATTATTATTATATTATGCATATATATATATATATATAGGGGAGTATAACATATAATACTGGAGAATATATTGAGAATATAAAATATGTTGAACTATTATATGTATTGAAGAATATTAGATACTATTCCCCATGTATATTGGGGAATAGAGTATTTTATGCATATGTATGTATATAGATATGGAATACTGGGGAATATAGTGGAACAATATATTTGGGAATGTAATATATTGGGGAATATATATATATGAGGCTCTGCTGGTGTGGATTTAATTGGGATTTCTTAATTACCTATTGCTCTGTCTGACATCAGGATGGGCATTCCTTCAGTACCCATTGTCACCCCACTCCATTGTTTCACTCCTCCTGGGGTAGACTTTGATGAGCTTAGCTTCACCCTGCATCTAAAAACCCTCCAAATTTCCCAATTTTTTGGATAGGGATGACGATATTGTGTCTTTCCTCCAGGCTTCACTTGGGAACTGATGAGGGTGGGAAGCATCATTTTAGGGATGCTCAAACTTGGAGTTGGAGGATGCTGCCAGGGGGAGGTCCCTAGCGGAAGTGAAGTTCCCAGGGATTCCTCTTGAGCAAGAGATAAATATAATTATAGATGTAAAAGCCATGAGTGTTCACTGGGTACCGATGTTATGAGATTTCTGCTTTTTCCTCCTCAGTTTTTAAGGCATCCTGAACACTTCTTGGCAATGGGAATACTTCCCTTGCCCTTAATTGATGTTTTTTTATAGGTGGCTCTGTGATATCCTACTACTAGAGCAAAAGTCTAAAAGAATAGCGGGTTCTTCCCTGCTCCTCTGGCTGGTTATCACCTCCAAGGTTCAATCCTGGGAAAATCTGAAATGCATCAGCTTGTACTCTCAGCAATTTTAGCTTTCCCTGTAGTGCCATGCTGCCTAAACGAACGCTGTTTGCGTTACGACATGTGGAGGCCGTGGTGCTCCCAGGCGTCATTCTGGACCACTGTGAACATGCCTGCAGCCTTAGGGTAAAAAACCCTCGTGTAAGAGGTAGAAATAATAACAAAATATCTTAAAATAACTTCAAAAAATTGCATTTGCATCACTTAGTGCTCAGCGGTGGGATGTGGGCACATCATCATATGCATACCAGTCTGAACCCCCAAATTTTGGGGGTTGCTGTGCCTGCACCTCCAAAATATGGTTTTTTTTCCTGTTTTCTGGGGTGATGAAACAAAAAACTAATTGCAATTTGCATCATGCAATCAAGGTGTGCTGATGAGATGCTCAAGGGCTTTTCAGTGAGCACAGGGTGGGGGGGTGTGTGGTGTGTGTGTGTCTTAACCATTAGCCCCCTCCAGCCGAACTGCCTGTTGGAGCACCGCTCTCGATTAATAGCTCTGGTTAATCACCCCCCCTGTCCAGAGCAGGATTGTCTTACGGATAATTTCGTTTGCCTAACGAGATATTCACTAATTAAATCTCCTTTCAGTTGGTGCCATTCTCCCTGCTGGATAAGGGGAAATGTTTGTGAAGCTAGTGCTGCTCCTGGCTAAATAAACCTTTCCACTTGGCTACCGAAAAATTCCCACTGGGAATGCAAGATACAAACATTGCTTTGGCAAATTAACTAATTCTTGCAACCCTAAAAGAGCTTTTTCATCTCCCAAAAATATCGGGGAGTTGCTCCCTACATCCCCTTTTGTGACCATGCTTCAGGATGCTCAGGCATCAAAAAAATAGTTGGATTTCTGATGCAAAGTGCAAAATTCAGTAGGGTTTTGGCTTATCTGGGGTTGGTTGATAGGGAGAAATCCGAGTGGGGTTTTAAGGCTGTAAAATAGCCCCCAAATCATCATCAGGGTGTTGGGGTGTTCCAACAGAAGGTGGATTTATTGAAGAATAAATTGGATTTTCTCCAAAGAGCCGCAGTGCCAGGATAGCAAAATCCTACAAAATCAGGACATTCAAGAAAATTAAATCAGGTAATTTAGGAAAATTTAGTCAGGAAATTAATGAAATTCAGGAAAATAAATTCAGGAAGGAAATTCTCACAAATTCTGGAAAATCCCTTTCAGTCCCAAGTTGCGCATGTCTATAACGCAGTGTCATTTTTTTTCCAAAAAATGCCTATTTCTGCCAGCCTCCATGGGAATCTCTGAGCAAATTCACTTTGGATTAAATAGTAAATTTAAACTTCTTGTAAATTTGTAAAATCTTGTAAATTTCTTGTAAATGACATATTCCCAAATACTTCAGATATTATTTCCCAGTACATGTTGCTTGAGGTCTGGAATGGAGATCTATTCTATCTCAAATATTATTTTTCCAGATTTCTGTCCAATGAGAAATGATCCCTCAGGTTCTCAGGGGTTTTTTGCAGCTTTTTGGGTGTTTTTAGAGGCTGAACTGTAGATTGAGACTTAAAATATTTTATATAAAATGATATAAAATTATATAAATCTTATATAAAATAGGGGCTGAAACATGGGGTTTCCATAAAATATGTATTTTACATGTATTTATATAAGTAAATAGTACGATATATGATGTAACATATAATATATGATATGGATTGTAATAGGTGATGTAAAATATATATCATAGCTGTAGGATATATAATAAGTATGATGATAGGTGGTGGTAATAGATAATAGATAATGTATCTCTATTATATATCATAGAGTATATATTATAGGATAGGCTATGTTGTTGCGTATTTATTATATATAATAAAAATATAGATGACAATTTATAGTTTGTATATAAAAATACAAATATATATAAAAATGTTCTCTATAATATATATATTATACATAGTTAAAAGATATAATACAGGTAATATAAATACAGGAGTTTATATATATATATATATAATATTTAAAATTTTATGTTTAAATATTAAGTGAATTTTCCCATTTCCAGCAAATCTAATGGAATCTTGAGTGGGAGGGAGCGATATGCTCCCAACTCCCATGAATGCTTCCTTGCACAGCTCAGGCTCCCATGCACACTCCTGTGCACTCTCCCAGATCCCATGTACACTTGCTGTGTGCATTTTGTAAACTCCTGAGCACATTTCTTGGCATGCTTCCTGCACTCTCCCTGCACACTTCCTTGCACACTTCAAGGTCTGTTCATCCTTCCATGTATGTTCCCCTGCATTCTCCTTTCACACCTTGCACACGCCCTTGCACGCTTCAGGCCCCTGTTCATCTTCCCACGCACTCTCCCATTTTCACTCCATGCACACTCTCTTGCACACCACAAGCTCCCGTTCATCCTCCCATGCATGTTTCCATACTCACTCCCATGCACTTTCCTTGCTCATTTCCTGCACGCTGCCCATACGCTTCCTTGCAGGCTTCCAACTCCTGTTCTTCTTTCCGTGCACTCTCACTCTCAGCATGCTCCCTTTCATTCTTCCTTGCGCACTTCCAGCTTCTGTCCATCCTCCCATACACTCTCTGTGCTCGGTCCCTGCACACTCCTTTGCACACTTCCTCTCACACCCCATCTCCCATTCATCCTCCCACACACACTCCCACACAGGCTCCCACCACGCTCCACAACTGCCTCCGTCTTCCCCCCTCCACCAGCAGTGATCTGAAATGCTCCAAAACAGCCCAGTTTTTCAGAGCTTTGCCCATCTTCTCTTCAGGACTCAGCCTGCTGGTACCCAGTGCAGCATCCCAGCACAATGATGGAAACATTTCAGAGCTCCTAAATATTTGTGCATGTGGCTTTGCAGGACATTGAATAAGATAAAATAATATTTTATGCTATTCAATAATATTTAATGTATTTTAAATAATATTAAATAATTTATTTTTAGTATT
The DNA here is from genome assembly GCA_035221455.1 of Xenops minutus. Lineage (NCBI taxonomy): Eukaryota > Metazoa > Chordata > Aves > Passeriformes > Furnariidae > Xenops > Xenops minutus. The sequence continues at coordinate 1,810,955 of JAWWEE010000062.1, forward strand.
ATTTAATAACGCATTATTGTGGTGTGAACATCACCTGTGGCTTATGGAAGGCACTGGGGCTAAAAAAAGTTACAGGGAGAATTGTAATAATCCCTTTGGGAGTGAAATAATTGGTGACTGAGGAGAAATATGGAAAAGTAAAATAAAGTAAAATAAATTAACAAAAAATCTATATATTAACGAAACATTAACTCCCAACATGAGCTGACTTTCATGGGAGCTGGGAGGGGGGGATGCACCACTAAAAAATCGCACTAGAAGGAATAGAAAAGAAAATAAAAATGTTTTATCTTCGCTCTCATTCTGTGATAATGATCTTAACGGAGTTGGAAACTGGCACAGAAAAAAACGTGCATGGTTTTTAAATGAAAGTTGCCTCCGCTCCAGAGGGCTGGGGCAGAGATTTGGGGTATTTTATACCTTATGGGTATTTTGTAATTAATTTGGGAGTATTTTATTATGTTTTGGGGTATTTTTATTTTTGAGGGAGTATTCTGTGATTTCAGGGGTTATTTTATTATTTTGGGAGCATTCCTGTCAGGGCTTGGGATGCTCCCAGCATTACTGGCCTATCCCACCTGCACCAGCAGGATTGCAGAGACCCCAAGTAGGAAAGAAATTATAAAGAGAGATACAATTCCTTTGGCAGTATTACACCTGTATTTGGGAAAACGCTGTGATGGGACAGGGGTTTTAATCCAACCCTTTGGAACACTCCCATCAGCTGCCAGAGGTGGATTTTGGGGCAAATATTTCATGTCCAGAGAAGGGGAGCAGAGGGGGAAGATGCTGGGGGGCTTTTTGCATGCAACCCCTACTTTAAGGCCCATTTTTAGGTGCAAACACCTGTTTGAAAGCCAGTTTTGTCTATAAACGCCAGTTTAGAGTGGCTTTTGGTGCAAAGCTACTTGTTTGGGGGGCTTTTCTGGTGCAAATACCCATTTAAAGGATATCTTATGGTGCAAAACCTGTTTGAAGGACTGGTTTTTATGCAAACTGCCTATTTTAAGGTTTTTTTTTTGCTGCAAACCTGTTCTTGAAGGCCATTTTTTGGTGTGCAAGCCCCTGCACTAGAGCACTGTCTGAAGGTCTTTTTTTCTGCAAAGCTCTACTTTAAGGGCTATTTTTTTTCTCCTGAAACCCTCTGTTAACGGTACATTTTTAGGTGCAAGCCCCTGTTTTAAGGACTTTTTTGGCGTACAAAGATCTGCTTGAAGGACCTTTTTGACTGCAAACGTTCGCTTGAATGGGTTTTTTTGGGTGCAAAAAAAAATCCCAATTTTAAAGGATTTTTTTTTACTGCAAACCGTTTTGGAGAAGCTGCTAAAGCAACATTGGAGTGGGATGAGGATGGGGACAGGGTGTGGATGTTTGTGCTGGAGACAGGGCTTATTTAGGGCTAAACGGCAGGATTTTGGAAGCAAGGAAGGAACACACCAACAGCTGCTTGTGTTGAGTTTTGAATGTGATTTAACCCCTTTTTTTCCTAAGGAAAAGACCATCCAAATCCCCATCCATAAGGCTTTATATTCTTAAGGATAATGTAAATAGTACAGGTTTTGCAAAAATAATTTTATTTTCCATGTAAAAACCCCCTTCTTATGCAGAGAAATTCCTGTTACTCGATGATGTTCCTCAGGGCCATCCTGTAAGCCAAAGCATCTCACTTTTAAGCTTTTTTTGGCTTTAATTCCAGCCTGGGCCAGATGATGGAGGAGCATCACAGGCATCCCTGCGGACAACATCTCCCATTCCAAACATTTTTTGCTCCTGATGGCTGTGTACAGGTGGGAAAAGTATTTTTCCTGCAGATTTTTGGGTAAAAAATGAAGTTTTCTACACTTTTCCCCCTCTGTGCTGAGCACTTGCCACCCCGCTGTCTGTTTTTCCTCACTGAGGTTCAGTTCTAATTATGTTGATTTTCTCCAGCCCACCCCCCTCCTGGCAAGCTTATTAGGGGGAATATTTTTATTTATTATCATTTCGCCCAACTCCCGCCAGCATTTCCAATTACTCTCGCCGCTTCCTTGTAATTGTCTTTCCGTAATGGCTGTGAAACAATTGCGCTAAATGAGGTGGCTCCGGCAAGATGAGGGTTTCACTTCATTAAAGGCTAATGGATTCCCAGCTCCAGCTCTGTGGGCAAAAAAGGGGGAAAAAAAAGAGATTTAAACAACTTCTTTTATCTTATTGGGATAACTTGCCTCAGCGTGATGGAGTTTGACTGGGGTTTTGGGCTTGGGTATGTGTTGATGACCCCTATGTCTGCAGCATTGCTGAGGTGTGAGTTTTCCTCAAAACATTTTTGGGGTTTTGAGAATTTTTAAAAATTATTTTTCTCTGAATTCCTGCAGGCTTGCAAAAAGTGGCTCCCACCTTTTTTTTTGTTTTTTTTTTTTTGTGGTGTATATACTGATATACTGTGTTTATTGCCATAAATGTATATTTATGTATTACAGAAATTATATACAGCAATATAATAACATTGATATATAACTGAATAGAATACATGTGTATTTACAAATAATTAAATAACTACATTTCATAATCCTATATTATAGAAATGTGTAATATACTGATTGATACACTGTATTCACATTGATATATTGGTTTATAATGCTTAAGATATAGTGATATAGTCATTATGGAATATATTACATCAGTATATATTGATCTGTTGATTACAGGATATGTATCAGATTGATACACAATGCTTGATATCAAGTGATATATTGCTATATATTATATAGTACAGATTATTTATAAGACCATTGATCATACTGCTTTGTATATATAGCTATATATGTATCAACCTGTACCATCTATGTATTGCTATAAAATACTCATTTGTGCCACCAGAACTTGGCCCCACTGGCAAGGGTAGAGGCCAGGCTTTTGGGGATTTTGGTGGAATTTTGAAATCTTGCTGGATAGCGGATTTGCTCCTCAAGCACATATTATTTCAGAGTTATTTTTATTTGGGAAAATCTTTTAAGTTTGAAATTTCTCCCATTTTTCCCATCCTTCTGCTACCTTTTTCCTTCTTTTTCTGGATGTGAAAGTGCTCCAGGTGCTGGGATAGAGCTGGATACCATCCTGGTACAATGTGGAGTCAGGTGTCATAGCTCAGGAATTTTTTTTTTTTTTTTTTTTAAACAAGAAAAAGTGAAATCAAACTCTTGACCATAGTGTGATGCTTGGGGCTGAAGTGCCCTGACACAGACATGGATGGGGCTTCACAACAAAGGAAAATTCACTTGGGAACTTAGGGAAAGCCCTTAATAAAAGTAAAGTTTCCAGTGAAGTGCAATACTCAGAAACAGATTCTCTCTCACAATTAGCAGGTGCTTAGGCAGATGTCTAAAAATGCGTAAAACTCAGGTTGGAGTGGCCAGTTTGATTTCTTAAGCATCTTGCTGGGTACATCTCCAGAAAAAGCTAATTTTAGCAACAAAATGGAGGGAAAAATATTTTAACCTAGGAATTGCTCATCATAGAAAGATGCCAGTTATCCCCATTGTGGGGAAGAGACAAAGCCAAAAGTTTGAGAAAAGTTCTTTTTTTGAGAAAACTGCTGAAGTTTGATAAATAGATGAACTATCAGAAGGAGTTAATTCTTATGGAAAGTGGTGTGTATATATATGTATATATATATATATTAGATTTACAGGCTATGGTATCTGTATTACAATTTATCTGTCCATTGGATCTTTATATTGGATGAATATATTGGATATTATATATATATTTATATACACATTTGATACACATTTTGAGTGTATATTACATTATATCCATACATTCGATATAGTATATGTATGCATTGGATATAATGTATCCATATAATATAGCCATATTAGTGTATCAGTATTATATAGCCACTGGATATATGCAGTATAATATATCTGATATATTAATCCAATGTATACATATATTTTTAATATCTATCCTCTCTCTCCTTTCTTCTGCTATATCTTCTCTCTTTATATATATAGGATGGCTATATAAATGTTCTTTTAATAGCAAATATATATATGACTTCATTATCCAATTATATCCATGAAATATATATATAAGATGATCCAATTATCAATGTTTTGGATGGATTTAATTGGATAATGTGGATGAAGATATGTATATATATATCCAATAGATATCTCTAATATATATACTATTTGAATAGTCTGTTGGATTATTGGATGGATGTGATTGGATAAGGTGGATGGAGACACACATACGTATATATATATATATATAGTAATCCAGTTATTAATATATATAATCCAGTATCCAATTGTCATTGGATAATGCAGATGAAAACATATTTTTTATATACATAAAAAGTGGAAGGTGGCTGTGGCTGTTGGGGATCAGTGGGGAGGGGCAGCACAGGGGCTCCCTCCCACTGGTCCATCTGGCACCAGGATACTGCTCTTCACATATTCATCATGCCAGAGACCTCTGACTCTTCTGAGTGTTAAACCACTGGAATATGGATTTACCCATCAAACCAGGGGAGCAAATCTTGTAATATCTCAGGAAAATCCCTTTTTTAATTTAAAATGTCTCTGAACACTTCCTGGGCAGCACCACATCCTTCACCAATCATTGTATCTGTCCCATGGTTTTGTTTGCACACGTCCAGGCTCTCCCTCAAAAGCTGCCTATGCCTGTTAAAAAAAAGAGAGAGGATAATAATTTTGGACACAGGAACAAGGGTTTCTCATTGTAAATATATTTCTTTTTCCGCATAAGAGTGGAAATACTGACCCATATATCTTCCAGGATCCTCGAGAAACTCCCTTGTGCCATCCCCACCCCTGAGCCATTCACCCTTATTCCCCTCCAAGAGATAAAAAGAGACAAAATGCATTAAAAACCTGCAAAATTTATCTTTTTAAGAAACTACCTGACCTCCAAGCTTTAGCTTCCAGCACAGTGCATATAGGGGGATTTTTCCTAGAAAAAATGGCATTTTTAGGCACTTTTTGAAACTGTGTTAATGTATCAACTGGCTTTGCAAAACTGGGGTGATTCCTGATAGAGAGACCTTAGATTTGATTTAACCAACTGAAGCTGCCATTTGAGGTTCAGAAAGCAGAAAGGCACCTCCAACTGCTATGGCAAAACTGGGGGCAATGGCAGTGGTGGCAGCTTGCATCAGATGATGTCGGAGCCATATCTTTTAGCATATCATTTGGGGCAAAATCCCAGACTTTTCACCAAAGCAGCTGCCAGCTGCATCTGCAGAGCTCCATTTACCCAGCGCTGGATGCCACCAGGCCTCCATTTTGGTTCCTTGATGACTCTTGCTAATTTTTGCCCTGTCCTTTCGGGGCTCCTGTCCATGTGGCACCTGGCCAGGATGGATGCACGTCATTGCCTTCATCCTTATTTTTCAAGCATTCTCATCCTCATATTCATCATGTTTAACATCTGAGCTTGGGGATTCCATCCCTCCAAGCTTTCAGCCCTCATTTCCAAGGATTTTAAGAGCGTCCGTATTTTTCCACGTGCTTTTCCTTCCCTGGGAATGCCAGCTTGATAATCAGAATAATTCAGGATACTGTTTGGGATTATTTCAGCACAGAGCACTGATGGTGCCAGACTGGTGCAACCCGATGAACTGAAATCCTTAATTATTGCAGATGTGACCTTGGTGGGGTGAGCAATCAGATGGCCAGGGATGTTCGCTTCCCAAAAAATCCTAGGGCAGACTTGACACAGGGTCTCCTGACGAAGTCAACGCTCCCCGACTTTAATTAGGTGCCCCTCATTAAGCACAGAGCTCATGTAACTGTGGCCCAAACTTTCCCAGCACTGGACTGTGACATTATGGCACTTAAATGCTTGGAAAAAAAGGCCAGAGTGGTTGCAGAGCGTCACATCTCAGATACCAGAGCTGCATCCTTATTAAAGTAATGAGAAAACCATTTTGCAATTAATATTTTTTAGGATGCAGCATTGAATGGGCCTTTAGTGACACTCGAGGCTTAATTTATCTTCATCCCAGGGCAGAAGAATGTAATGTGGCTTCCTTGCCTTCAAAGCTCAGCAGAGAATTATTTGCTGTCCTGTTTGGAGACTGGGTGTAATTTGGGCAGGTGGCTTGGGACTGAATTTTTTCTCCAGCTGTTGGACTGCTATTAGGTTTGCAGGAAAACCACCATTTTTTGCAGCTTTCTCTGTCCTGGTGTTACTTCTGGGGATTAAATCTAGCTAAGGCGTGTTGAGAGAGTGCTGAAAAATCTTATGTTTCTAGGAAAAATGACCTTTTTGTAAAAAATAGAAAAAAACCCCAGTGATTTGATTTTCAAAGCATGAGGATTATAAATTTTGAGTCTGGGTAAATGACTGGATTACTCTGCACTGATTTACCAATGCAAACAGGTGTCAAAAAAGCCCTCCAAGATCCAAAAAAACCCTAAATCTTGAGGTTTTCTGATAAGCTCAGGAACTAAATAGTTTTGGGAAGAATTTAGTTGATTTGGGGTTGCTGCAAGCCTTAGTTAAAAGCTGAGTATCCCTTGTAAAGGAGCATCACCATTTAACAGCCAAACCCCATGCTTGCTGCAGAAGCTATTAGCAGTGTGTGTTGCAAGAAATATTTGACAAAGCATTTTTTGAGCAAAATATCACTGAATTTATGTACTGAGGCTCTGTCATGAGTTAAACGGCAGCAGCAAATGATTTTTGCAGAAAAAACACACCATGCTTAGGAATAGCCCATGGGCTTTTGGGGAGTTGAACCGACTTCCAAGCATGCCTGTACCATGCAGGCAGTGGGATGCAGACAGCCCCAGGCTGCCCTAAGCTCTGGAGCCCGGAATGGGATGGACCTTCTGGGATCCAAACTGTGCCAGGAAATGTCTGTTTTTTCCAGCTAGTTCAGTCAGGTTAATAAAAAAAACCATTGCTGCCTCACCGGAGGGGCTTTGGAGTGGTGCACAGTGTTGCTGGGCTTCCGGCAGCCTGGGAGACATCAGAATTAGCATTTTTAAAAGGGATGGATGAAAATGGAATGTGGCTGAGCTTTGCTTTTAGACACTGTCCTTGCTTTGGTTGTGGTATACATCTTCACTTTGCTCTGTTAGTGGCCTCGGGTCATTCCGAGCCAGCATCCCTGGGTTGATTCCAGCTGCCATCCCTGGTTTGGTCCCAGCCAGGATCTTTGGTTTGATTTTAGTCATCATAGAATCCCTTAATGGTTTAGGTTGGAAGGGACCTGAAAAAACATCTTGTTCCACCCCCCTGCCATGGACAGGAGCACCTTCCAATAGACCAGGTTGCTCCAAGCCTGGAACACTCCCAGCGATGCGACAGCCACGGTTTCTCTGGGCAACCTGTGCCAGGGCCTTACCACCCTCACAGGGAAGAATTTCTCCCTAATATCTCATCTAACCCTTCCCTCTGACAGTGGCAAGCCATTCTGCCTTTTCCTGTCCCTCATGTCCTTTTTCCAAGTCCCTCTCCAGCTCTCTTGGAGCTCCCTTAGGCACTGAAAGGGGCTCTAAGGTCTCTCAGAGCCCTCAGCTCTCCCAGCCTGTCTCCATAGCAGAGCTACTTCAGCCCTTGGAGCATTACTGTGGCTTTCTCTGGACTTGCTTCATCAGATGCTCCACCTCCTTCCTATGCTGGACTCCCAGGGCTGGAGGCAGTCGTGCTGGTGGGATCTCACCTGAACAGAGCAGAGCAGAGGGGCAGAATCCGCACCCCCCCCCCCCCTCTTCCCCTGCTGCCCACGCTGTGGGATCAGCCCAGGACATCGAGGGTCTCTGGGTGCCAGTGCACACAGCTGGCACATGTGCAGCCTCTCACCCACCTGCAGTCCAGCATCCTCCTCTAGTTATACTTTCCCTTTTCCATTCAGTGGGAACTTTGCTGGACTTCAGCTTCTCAAATATGATGGATAGTGGCTCAACCTGAGGACCAGCAAATGCATCTCATTAGGTCCCGTGGACTTGTGCACCTTCAGGTTGCTTGGATGTTCTTGATCCTGATCTTCTACAGCAGGCATTTGGCATCTTTGCTTTCGCTCTTCTGAGCATCCCCGGTTTGTATGCAGGTAGAAGTCTTAGTTTGATAAAAGCAGCGTCCCTGTCATGATCCTAGTATCCTTCCCCTAATCTTACCTATCATCCTTGATTTGGTCCTTTCCAGCATCCCTGGCTTGATCCTCACCATCCCCCCACTTTGATTTCAAACCTTGCTTTGCTCTTCATCAACATCCTCAGTTTAAATTAACACCATTTCCATCGTATATATGCAAATACATAAATAGATGTATATAGGCAATTTTTCTGCCCATTCTCATTTTTTTCAGCAGTTTTTCACGGGAGACCATCCCGGTGAGTGATAGGTGACAGCTCCCCAGCTGGTCTTAATGCAGGGGGTGGAATGGTGATCATGCATGCATTGAGACCTGACAAGGTCAACCCAAGAGTTTTTCTTAAAAGTCAGAGGAAAAAGATTACCAACAAGTTTCATTTTACCCAGGTGAATAAGAAATCAGGATGAGCATCCCCAACCCCACAGCAGTGCTGCCACACATCAGCACTTGACTGAAAATTCAAGCAAAACTTTGCAAAAAGAGTCTTTTTCTCTGGCCTTTTGGGGATGCTCCAGCTTCAACGTGGGGTTGTTGGCAATCTCCATTCTTGCATCCCTGGAAAGCTCCACCAGCCAGTTGCATACTTGGGTTGTAAAGATAATTAAGTTGCATTTCTGTGTGTTGTTTACTGTTCCTCTGATCCAACAGTTCCCCCGAGACTTCAGCTCAGGGTTCGTTTTTGTTTCGCAGACCTCCTCCTGAGTGCGTCCTTCATTCTGCTTCAGGAACAATTTTAATTTTACTATTATTAAACCATCCCAGACGTTGCCTTATTATGTGCCTCGGAGCTGAAATTCCTGAAGGGGTGGGGAAACACGACTCACATCTGGGCTTGTTCTGCAGATGTTTGCTCTGCTCTAGAAAGGAACAGACATTAAAGCCTGATGTCAGACTGATTTTGCCCCAGGATGGATTTGCAAAGGTCGGCATGGAATGGGAATGGCTTTGGTACAAATAGGAACCCCAAAACTTAGTTCATCCTTTGCAGGAGACAGGTGTGAGAAGATCTTGTCTTGACTTTTTTAAAATAGATTAAAAATTTTCAGGCTGAAAAAAAAAGAGAAAAATAGTTTTAAAAAAAAATAATAGGAAAGTTCTGCGCCGCTCACTTGGTGAGTGAAAAACTGGAATTTTGGCACCACTGTTATCAAACCCTATTTTGCGCGTTTTAAACTCTGATGTGTGATCCCAAGATCACCCCAGGTGCCTGGGAACTTCACGTGGGACCTAGACAGCTTGGGGTGCAGGAAGGATGGATTTTGCCAGGAGGACTCCTGTGCATATGGCTGCAGGGGTGTGTTGGTGTGGCCAGACTCATCTTCGCATGTGCAGGTTTCCATGTACATTTGCATATTTGCATATGTGTTTGCATGTGCATGTGTCCATGTGTGCCAGCATTTGCCTTTGCATTGGCATGTTTATATTGTGCCTTGGCCTGTTTAAATGTGGATTTTTGTGTTTGCACATGTATGTGCCTCTTGCCACGTGCGTTTGCAGGTGCATGTTTGCACATAATACACATTTCTGGTTTTTCCCCTGCATTTGCACATTTGCACGCACATACATGTTAGCATATATGCAAACACATACATAGCCACGTAAGTCTGTACAGCAAAATATATAAATTTTTTGCCCACTGAGACCCAGCAAGGCAGGGCCGTGTGCTCTGAGCAGTCTGCACGCACAGCTCTGACCTCCACACACTACTCTCCTGATTTTACACACCCTCAATAACTTTGTTCCCATTATCCGTAACCCATAGACTCTGGGAAGTTTAATTTCTTCTCGCTGGTAATCACCATTAAATAGAAATTGTCTTTTTCTGTGTAAACACGTCGTTAGTGAAGCTGCTTTCTGCAGGGTCCAGATTTCATTTTTATTAAAATGAAACATTTTTTCGGCTCCTCACTGTGTCCGGAGATGAAGAGGATAATTTTAACCCGTTGGGTTGGCCACAAATAATTGCACTAGCGTTTGATTGGGGCGATTAGGGAAATATCCTTTCTTCATGCAGAATTTGCATTTTTTCCCCCTTCCTTCTCTGGAGCGAAGTAGTGCTTTCCTACCCAGCCAGTTTTAATGAGCGTTATCAATCCTGACAAATAGCTTTTCATCTTCACATTGTTGTCTTATTTTTTAGCTATCGTGGGCTGAAAAACAGGTCCAGGTGAAAACTCAGGGTTGGGAAAGACACTGAAGTTCAGCTCCTTTTTGTGAGGTTGGTGTTCAATAAGGGAAATCTCTTTTTTTTCTTTTTTTTGCCACTGAAATGATGCAGTGAGGTTTTGGGAGGAAAAAGACATCAGTTTTGTGCCAGGGGTTGCAAACAGCTGTCAGCATCTTCCCCTGCCTGTTGTGCAAGGGGCATATTCACCCTAAATCTGCTTTCTGCAGCACTTCTTCGGTGGTCCCAGTGGGCTGCCTGTGCCTCTCAGCAGGTACCAGTGGCAAAAAATCTTTTCCCCACTAAATACCCAAGAAAATACTATCTCATGTGTATATAAATCCATCTATATGATGCATCTCAGATCACATATATAATGTAATATATAGGAATAATAGACAATATATATTAGAATAATAAATAATATATATATTTCCCATTAGATCATATATATAACCATATAAGGATATAATAGAAAATAATTTATTCTTCCCATATAGTAAGTACCATATCAAATCAAATAGATGGGATTAATGTATAATATATTATTGGAATTATAACATATATTATTCTAATATCTTATGTAACCTGTAATATATATAAAATCTGTAACGTACTATTAGAGAACACCTATAACTTCTATAAATGTAATATATAACATAACATAATATGTAATATAAGACATATATAATGGCATTAGGTGACAGGATGCACTCCCCCATGCCCCTCTGCCATAACCAGACCTCGAATTTCCAGCTGCATTACTAAAAAAAGACAAATTAATTCTGAATATACGTACGTATCCCATATACAATCCATTCACTCCCTTTGCCTTTGAAAACCAAACTTTCCCTTTCTGTGCTACCTGGAAAATTTTATTTTCAGCCGTGGAGAAGAAACTGATCCCTCTAAATCCACCTCTCAGCATCCCCAAAATGCAAGATTCCCTGCCAGGACGGGGGTCCAGCCGCTCCCTCTGCCCCTCGCTTGCAGCTGATTTCCTGTATTTATTTAAAATCCCAGCTCAGAGGAGCGTGGCCAGAGCCGGCCGTGCTGTTCTGATACTGTTTGCTCAAGCCCACTGGGGGCCAGTGAGGAATTGTGGGGCAGGAAAGCTGCTCTGTGAGGCTGATTCCAACCTTTTTCCCAAACTGCTTCAACGAGCTTGCTTTATGTGTGCCTTCCCCGCTCCCCCCCCCTCCCCCCCCCCGCTCCCCGTCTTGCCTTTTCTTGATTTTCCTGGCTTTTTTTTTTTGTTTTGCTTTTCCTCTTCTTTCCTTGCTTTTCTTCTGCTTTTTCATGCCTTTTTTTCTTTTTTTATTGTGGAGGCATGTGATCAGCCAGGCCCCCTCTCCCAGCTAGGAATTTGAGTTGAAAAATCCCTTTTTGGGAACAAAAGGCTTGTTTTTCCCCCCCAGTTTGTGGGAGCTTGGGGGGATATTGCTGCCAAAGGAAAGCATCACTCAGGTAAGTAAATTCCTGCAGTTGCTTCTGCACCTGACATCTACAATGCCCCAAACCAGAGATTTTCTCCTCAAAATGCGTCAGGATTGTGGCTTGGTTCTTTAGAGAAATGAAATTGTGTAGAACCTATTTTGGGAAAAAGGACAGTGGGAATAGTTACTTGTGGGAACACCAGAGTGCCATGCTGTCTCTGTCACCTGGAGTTTTGTGGCTGGGACTAGTGGGAGTTTCCAAACATCAGCCCGAATTGTGCAGGAAACTTAACCTGTGTTATAGAGATGGTTGAACTGATTCAGCTCTTCCAAAGCTGCAAACACACTGGATTGTGTTGGAAAAACATTAAACAAACCCATAGTATCCCATGGCAAACCCTTCCAACCTGCACTGCCCTTCTAGTGCTGGTGCACAGTCATTTTACTGCTGTTGCCATCAAATTATTTCCAGTAACTCCATGTTCTTCTGATGCCAGAAACGAATTCCCTCTTCTGTTTTTCCTTTGGAAACTCAAGTTTAATGATGGAAATCTTCCTTTGTGATGAGGATTTTTGTGCCCCCTTTTAACTCATCATCCTTTTATTACCATTTAACTTTTCCTAGGTGACTGATCCCCTTGCTCATGATCCCAAATTTACTCCTTATTAATAAGTAACACATTATTTATTTTCCTTCGAGCATGTCTTTTCCATCATTGGGCTGAGCAGTTTTGCCCAACACCAGCTCCAAAAGTTGCTTTAAGGCTTTTGATGCTTTTGCTGCCACAGAATAGGGGATGCTCTGTTTGAGCATCATTGACATTGTGGCCTGATTGTTATAATTTAATATTTCTTAAGTGATTACAATCTCTTTTGAGGAAATTAAGTTTCAGAAGCATTTTTTTTCAGATAAGGTGCAAAAGTGTATCTGTTAACACTAGTTGCTCAACTTCCCCCATGCCAGAAAGTATCTGTGGGGCCGATTCTGAGACTAGATGATCAGAAGCAATTCCACAAGATGGGATTAATCCTTGTTTTTAATTTCAAAATTATATAGATTATTAAATAATTTGTACTATTCCAAATTTTAATTTTAAAATTTATAAATTTAATTTATTAAATTTGTTTGAGGATGCATCCAGCTGTCAGAAAACATCTGTAAAGATGGTAAATCTTGGCAGAGTTCTTGAAATTTAGGGGGTTTTGCCCCCAAACGCTCAGATCCATCAAAGCATGGATGCAAAAACTGGGATTTAAGGACCAAAATTAGTGTAAGGTTTAACTCTGGTATTTTCGAACCCCAGAGTTTATGTTGCCATAGCAACCAGTATTTTTATCCTCTTGGTTTGGTGCCTTTTGAGGTGGAGCCGTTGGGAAATGTCTTCCCTCCTGGGGGCCACAAAGGTGTTGGGGTCAGGTCAGAAGAAAAATAGAAATAAATCCCCAACTGCCAATAAGAAGCATATGCAGGAATGTGGAGGTTGTCCCTCTCTCAACAATCCAAAAAAGAAAACAAACCAGTTTTGGGGATGTTTCAGAGGTCAGAGGTCCTTGTGCCGCTCTTCAAAACCCACCAAAAACCCAAAAATTGTGCTGGAAAATCCTCATTTTTCCACCTCTGTATAATTTTTAGATACTCCAATTTGGGATGAGCTTTATGGGCTGAGGTGAAACTCAAAGAACTGAAGAAAGTGAGGGAAAATATTCCAAATTTTAGGTGGAGTACCACTATCTAGACCCAAAAGAGTTTATCTGAGGAAAATTATTTATATTGAGGGGCTTTTACTTGGTCAGATCTCATCGCCACTTTATTACCTGACATTGTTCACTTGATGCATAATTGTTTTTTTTATTTTTTTGGCCTGTTGGAGGTGATCTACTTGCTGGAATTCCCTAAAAAACCCAGTGAAAATGGAAAAAAAATTGGGATTTTCTGACTTTTCTGTAATTGGACTTTTTGGTAGAAACTGATACCTGTGGGTTGTGTTGGTAGGGTGAGATGGAGCAGGAGAGAGAAATGCAGGTATTGCGATGAACAGGACCTTAAAATGGTAAGATTTTGCTCATAAACCCCAAACCCAGGGGAATTTCACCCAAAAAACAATTCCAGGAATATAGGCAAAATCTAAATTTAGTCAAGGTTACTGTGCTCTCCCCTTCATATTCAAATCCTAGACATTATTAATTTCAATACTAATTTTTTCATGTGATGAGGGTGTTTCTAGCATCACCTGGCTCCTGGCCATGGGTGAAAACTCCGAATTAAGGAAAAATTACAGATTATTGTGCTGTATTTTTTCTCTTGCCTGACTCAAACAATGCTGTTGGCATAGAAACAGCCTTTTGTGGAAAGGTCACCTGTAAGGAGGGTGGTTGAGGTGTAATTCAAGGAGATTACAGGGGATTAGGCTATGCATATATATATATATATTTATAGAGAGAGGGTGTGTGTGCGTATCCCAGTGTCCATACGTATATTCATGGGCACTTGCATAGCTACATGTATATTTATTTATATATATATATTTTAAAAGGAAATGTGATAAAGGTGCAATGTCAGGGAACGTTTGCTGAATTAAAAAGTGGATGATGAAGGTTTTATTTTTTCCTATTTTTTTCCTGTCCCCACCACATGCGGTGGGGCGATATTGGAACCCAGCGCTGCTCCTCTGTGTTTTTCACTTGGCTTTAATTAAACCTCAGGCAGAGCTGGAAAAATGTGGCGAGACGAGATAATTGTACTTATTCCCTGCGCGGGGCTGTAGTGGGGCTGGGCTCAGAAAAAAGAATGAGAAAAAGAGAAATTTGGAGTAGATATAAAGGTGATGGAGGGTGGTCGAGCCGCACCGTCAAGAATGATGGAGCTGTGAGATTTGGAACAAGAAACGTGGCCAGTCATGATTTCAGAATTACCAGTTTTCATCCCATTTGGCAATGCTGCATGTTTACACTCTGCTCATGGGATCAGAAAAATCAGTACAATTTTTTTTTTTCTTTTTTTTCACTGCAACTACCCTGAATTGCTTGCCTTTTATTTGCTTTCTTTTTCCATTTTTTCCTGTTTGTTTTTTTGGCAATGCATGGCCAAGGCAGGAATTTAAAAGGTGAGATCACTGGATAATTGCATTTATATTGGACAAAAATCCCGCACCCTGTGCACGTGTTCCCTGCAGCCAGCACAATCACAGTAAAAAACTCACAGTTCCACTTCCTCCCCAATTCCCCCAAACTGATGGGGGTAAGGTGTCATCAATGCAAAATACAGAGAAAATTCCCCCAAAAATTCAAATGTTGCCTCTTTTAAAAGAGAAAAAAACATAATTTTTTGAGACTTTTCCCCCCACTATTAAGGAAAATCAGTGTGTCAAAAATGGTTCTAGATGGTGGAAGAGGCTTCCTGCACCCTGGAAATAACTGGTGAAAAAAGGGTTCAGCGGGCCTAAAATATCAAAAATTCCTTTCTCTTCTTTTCACATAGACCTATAACAGACCATGATAGCAAATATTTGTCTCAGATTTTTTTTGTGATTACAGTTTGTCAGAAAATATTGTTTTCATCCTGTAGGAAATACTATATTTTAGCTTTGTTTTCATTCCAAGAAGTCAAAATATTGAATTTTTTAAAATATATATTTATATATAGATATATTTAATTTTTTTATTCCATGGTAAAGTTCCAAAGGCGTTTTCTGTTTGGACACATGGAAGCAGAAAACTATCAGCACTGTCTGCAGACATGAAATGTTTTGACATTTTAAAATGTTAGTTTCCAATTGACATTTCAACATGAAATAGCATTAAAATGGCACTGAGTGAAGCTGTTGATTCAAACTAAAAATTAAATTTCATTGAGGCATTTCAAAACTGAATGTTTTTCTCCATTTTGAACTAGCACTTTGGGAAAAGGAGCATTTATTACTGAAGAAATAAAATATTTCTCCCTGGTTTTTAATATTAAGTCCTGACCCACTTAGGTGTGATACGGTGGCACTACACTGGACCACCCCCAGCTGCTCACTTAGGTGGGGATGAGACAGCAAAGAAGGGGTTTTTCCATCTAATTGCAGTTTCAGATAAATTGCCATGTATTCCTCAGCCAAAAATAAAAAATCCCCAGATTAATTCACATCAACTGAAAAACAAACCAAACTTGCATTTGTTCCTGCATTGGTTCATAGCCAATGGTGTTGGAGGTGGGATGTGTCTATTCAACAGGGAGCAGCTGTGTAGGAAATCCGCCAATAATATCTCCTCAAAAGCTGAAAAGCTACAGTGACCCTCAAAATTGCTTTTTCTTTTACTTCCCTCAGTCCTTTCAGCTCACATTTCATGGGAAATTAATGGAGGCAAACATGGACCACCAATAAACCAGCCATGGGTGGCCAAATGGCAAGTTGGTCTTGTGGCATGTTGACACGCATCAGTTCCCACTTTATTAATTAGCTCTGTTTCTCATTGACTTCTGGTAATTTTTTGGTAGGTCATGATTTTGGGCAGGTTTTGGACATCTTGGAGGATCCTCTGGGGAGAGGGGAAAGCTAGGGAGGCATGTGCAAATTGCAGTGATTTGGGTGTGTTCTCTGGTGCTGATGAAGGGGTTGAGGCAAGGTGCTCTCTTTTCACTCACCATTGTTGGAAGTGGTATCAAGGAGTCTTCTTGTGGCTTGTCAGGGTTTTGGTTGGAGAAACAGCATTTCTGAATGCCCAAAAGGTGGTGAGCGGCTGCATCTGGAGAAGATGGAAGAAGTTACTTCTTCTTCTCATGGTTTTTCTTCCATCACCCCAACAAAGAAAGATAAAACCCTCCTATTAAAGGGTTTGTCTTTGCGTCCTCCAGTGGTGCCAGTAAGTATCTCTTGAGTGGAAATCCTCACATTTTTTCCCTTACAAGTTCTTACTCTCTGACTTCCTCTTACAAGGCTGCTCCTCTTGGAACAGACCTCAGGGTCTCTTTCCACAAGCTAGAACTAAGAAATATTTAATAAAGAGGTGATTTAAACTTTGTGAGAATTTCAATATGAAAAATTGCCATTTTCACTTCAGAAAGATCTCAAATTTGACCAGAATTGATGGCCAAGGCTACAACTGCAGAGTGCTCTTTCCATCCATATTGTCAAACAGGATTATAATTAGTCTCTTTCTGGAGATTTCATGCAGTATCTGAAACCACTTCACTATGAAGTCACTATAATGGCATTTGATTCTTAAGGCATCTTGAGGCAGTTGGCTTGAGTCCTGCTTCTGTGTAGTGCAGTCATCAACTTTGGGCTAGGTCTTCTCTGTAGGATCAAAAGTTTACTTGTTGCCCTTGTAGTTATCTGTGTAGGTCTTCTTTGAAGGATTAATGTGTTACCTTTTGCTGTTTTTAAGTCATGAGCACAGAGCTGGGTTTTCTCTGAAGGGTCAATGTGTTACTCATTGATGTTTTTTAATAACTGCTCAAATTGTGTCAGCAAAGGCTTCACAACCATGGTTTCTTGGGGAAGCAGAGCATCTGCTTTCAAGTTCATTCCACAGTTTACCCTTTTCTTGTTTGGAATTTGACTAAAAATAGGGAAATTCTCAAATTGCTTGGAATTGAAAGTATCAAAAGACAGTGATCTGGAAACAGCATTCTTGGATGTGAACTTTTTGGCTTCCATTCATTTTCTTTCAATATTAATCAACATAAGTCAATGTGTTAATAATGTGGCTTGACACCACATCGGACACTCCACAAAGCAAATGCCACATCCATGCTTGCTCTGAAACTGCTAGCTTTCATTTTGATGGAAAAACTCCTGAAAGCATGCATCTTTCCATGAGAAACATCAGATTTCATGGAACCTGCATTTTTCATGGAAGACCTCTGATTTTTTTCAGTGTGCATTGAGTGCAGACATTGGTAATAACACCTTGTACCAAGGGGCACACATCACATACAGCTCAAATCTATCATAGCCTTACTGCAGGCTATTAATAGTTTATTAACTCCATTTAAACTCTGCCTTAATGCTCCTGGTGTGCCAAGTGTCTCTGCATAGAAATTACTAAGAAAAGACAGTTTTAATTGAATTATGGAGTGGTGCTGGGGCACATTTGCAACTTGTGCTGTGCCCTGCATAGCCATGTTTCTGCAAATACTCTGTGTACCTTTGCATGCAGTATAATATTGGTGAATCTGGAGAGATGTGCTCCCTGGTTACATAGGGATTGAGCCATCACTGGGAAAAAAGTGCTTCTCAGGAGGTTGTTTCTAGCAGCGTTTCTTGCTGAACCAACCGAAAGCCTGGGGTTTTGCACAAGCAGCCAAAAGTGGGATGAAGTTTGCAGGGATGAATATTTGAAGCCTTGGAGTAACTCTGGTAAGGGGAAAGCCCTAAGCTTTAGAAATCTATTCCCATCACAAGAAAAGAAGAATTTTTCCAGTCTGCTGCTACCTATGGGGAAACTCAAAGTTTTAGGAAGGGCATATGGATGGTGAAAAATTCTGCACTGTTGAAAGATTTTATGCCTCAGAGATGGGAACTTAAAATTTATATTTGCTCTTATTGCTGATCCCCTCATTTAATCTCAAGCACTCCCTTCCTGCCAAATACAGAAAAATACTTTTAAAATTCATTTTCTGCTCCTCTTTTCACTTTGCTGTGATGTTTCTTTGTCTCTCATCGGTCCCCGGGTATTGAGAGTCAAGCCGGGACATTAATATTGATGCCGACCTCGGTTATTAGGAGCTGCATTTCCGAGTGTGCCAGCAGCATATAAATACCATTACTGGGTAATTAGTGAACATCAAGCTGAGGTTGGGTTGAGCGGGGCTTGGTGTCCTACTTTTGTTTTTTTTTAATTTTTTTCATTGAGATATTGGGGTTTTGCCCCAAGAAGGAGCCAGAGAAATGGAAATCCCAGCTCAAGAGCACTTGGATGCAAAACAGGAAAAACTGGAAGAAAAAAATATCTTCCAGGGCTTTTTATTTTTGAAAAACTGCCTTTGAAATGCAAAACAATTTTTGGGTTTCTTATTAATTTTCCTTTTTTTTCCCCCCTTCTTGATTGCTTCCACTCCTTCTTGCTGAGTTTCTTGGTTTGCAAATTTCTCTTCCCATGCCCCACTTTAATTTTGCTTCACTGGTACTATAAAAGTTTGGAAAAGCTTCAGTCTTGCCAAGGGGCAAATGCAACCAGAATACTCTGGATGCGCCTGAAAAATAGGTGCTCTTTGCATTTCTCACTCTCTAGCCCTTTCTGGATGTGGGAAACCCTTTATTTCATCCTCTCCCCCATTCACTTCTCCCCCTTAAACACAAGAAGGGCTTTTCCATCCAAACGGGTGAACAGACCTCCCAGGGTTGGCAGATCCTCCCCTTTATCCCCTAGCAGGGCTTTGATTGAAAGGCTATGTGAATAATTTAGGGGTGTTTTGCATCTTTTATACTTCTGAACTTCCACTAAAAGGTGTTTTGAGTTGCTGCTGCTGGCAAAATAGTGTCTGAAGGTGAATAATCCCTCAATTTTGCATGAGCTAAAATAGGATGGGATGGAGAGTTGGGCTTTCCCTTCAAAGACAGGGAGGTTTAATGCATTAATTTCTTGTATTAACATGGGAGCAGAGCAGTGGCTCCCTGCTTTGGGGGTCTATATGACTGCAGCTCACTGCACTCAGGGTTGCAACCCCAACTTCTTTCCCCATGTTACTGTCCCCCCTTTCTTTTTCAGTTGCAGCTCGGTTCCTAGCTTTCCCTCAGCATGGGGATGTTTTGGGTTATATCTTCCCTTTTTCAGCCCTTTTCCTTGGTTGAGGATTTAATAGGTTTGCTGGGAGAAGGCACAGCATCGTTAGTGGTGTGCTAATGGGAACATGCCTCCATCCCCCACTCTTGGATGCTTACAGAAGGCTTTAATCATGCTAAACTGAAAGAGAAGAAGTTTAGATATTAGGAAGAAATTCTTCCCTGTGAGAGTGGTGAAGCCCTGGCATAGGTTGCCAAGAGAACATTCCTGGAAATGTCTGAGTCCAGGCTGGACAGGGCTTGAAGAAATTTGGTTTAATGGAAGGTGTCCCTGCCTATGGCAGGGGGTTGGAATTAAATGATCTTTAAGATCCCTTCAAACCCAAAACATTCTGGGATTCTGTGTTTCTCTAACTTTTCCTTTTGAGTCTGACTGCCTCCCAGGGCTATGTGAGCATCAGTATGTGGGTTTGACAGGGTGTCTGCATCAAGCTGCTGGAAAAGATTTTAAATTCCCAACTAATTTCTTTTCTGTGAAACAAATGAATCTTCAGAAGGGCCTTTCTTCACAGCTGCTAAGCCATTTAATTTATCTGAGTCATTTACAATTTGTGATGGGGCTGTTAATAGCTTGATGTGGGGATCAACACCACTTAAGACACAGGAGTTGGTTTCTTTCTCTCTCTGTCTCTTTTTTTTTTTTTTTTTTGGCGGGGGGGGTGGTTAATTTCTAGCTGGATTTGCCCCCAGAGGCACAGAGCTGTGTTTGGAAAACGTCAACTCCCTCTCCCCAGCCCCTTTGTCATGCCGGGACAGCTCGGGCTGAAAGCACAAACCGCAGCCCACCCATGGGGACGTGCTGCCCTGCTACTACTTAACTGCTTCAAAGTACCTGTCTGTGATATGAAACATGCCATAAAATGAATATATTCCAGATGTCCCCGCAAATTCCCCTCAGCTTCACCAGCCACCTGAAGGCTGCCGACACAAGCGAAGTTCCTCAGTCCCTGCTGCCTCAACTCACTGCCAAAAGGACCAAAATGGTGGCTCATTTGGGGTTGCAGTTGGCTGTTACCGGACCAGAGTAATGCCCCTAGGTCCTGTCCAGTGCAGTGTGGTGTGAAGACTCCAGAGGGTGATTGCTCTCCCTGGGACAGGGGAAGGTGGGGTTTGCATCCTTGGGTTTTGGGGGGGTCTTTGTTCTTATAGCTGGAGGGAGTCTCTCTCCATGGAAGTTCTCTGTTCTTGGGGTGGGGGATCTCCATCTTTGAATTCTGTAGAATCTCCGTCCTCAGGATTGTGAAGGTCCTTGGGTTTTGGGGCTCTACATTGTCCTAGTACTCAGGGTTAGGAGGATCTCCATCCTTCAGGTTTGTGAATCTCCAACCTCAGGTTTTGGTGGGAGATTCCCATCCTTATGGTTGGGGGGATTCTCATCCCTGAGGTTAGGTGGATCCATCCTAGTGTTTTGTTTTGCTCCATCCTTGGGGCTTGGGCATCTTCACCTTCAGAGCTGGGGGGTGTCTCCATCTGTGAGTTATGGGAATCCTTTTCCTTGGGTTTGGGGGGCAGTCCTCATCCTTAGGGTTTGCAGATCTCCATCCTTGGGGAAGGAAGATATCCATCTGTGAAGGTTCTCCTTCCGCAGGGTTGGGTGATCCTCATTCCTCTCTGTTCTCCATGCTGGATGAGACCATGAGCCATAACCTCCTTCACATCACAACATCCGCCTTGCATAGGAATTATGGACAGGTCTAGCCAAGCTCATACACTTGGACAACTGCTGTTCTGGGATGTTTGGAACCTCTGTGAGCTGACCAGTTTCCCAACCATCCAGCCAGCTCACCAAATATGACCTTAATTTATTAAAAACTTCCAGAAAGAACACATTGGGATGTGTGTTTGCTGTTGAATTGGTTATTTCCAGGACACACAGCCAAAAATTTTGTTGTCACGCTCTGTATTAGGTACTGGTTGGCTGAAAGGACCATGGAAAAGCTGGAGTAACAACCATATAAAAGGCAATGAAGTAGGTACAAAAGCTAAAATTACTATTCATCGCTAATATGTTGCATGGCACTAATTAATTTTTAAACACCCTTGCTGGGGACTTCATTGCTAAAACATGATGTTTTCTCCTCCGGCACCATAACTGTTAACTCAAAGCAGAGAGAAGTCAGGAAGGATGAGGAACCACACGTCCATCACACTGCATCTAGATTGCCTGCTCTGATGGCCAAATCCTGCCACTGTGCCTGGAGGGGACCTTCTGCTACACCCCTCCAAAGGGAATTTTTTGCAGGTGGGGAGTCAAATCCATCTTCCTGGGAGTGCAGAAATGTTGTCTGAGCTGTGAGCATGCTGGGAGCAAGGGAAAAGCTATTTTTGATTCTACTCTCACCTGTCTCACTTTACCTGAGTGTGGCTTTCCCTGAATATTTTTAGCCATGTTTTATTACTGGTCTCACAAGCCTCAAACTGGGGGACTATTGCCATTGCACTCACTCACATGTAAGTTATTTACTTCAGTCTTTGTGAGTGCTAAGAAAAGACTTTCCTCAGTGTTGCCGCTGACATCTAGATCAACACCCAAATATATTTGTTTGACATTTCCCATTACTCAGTCTATGAAGTATTGCTCCTAAAGTGGCCTGAGCTGGTAATGCTTGATCTTCCATTTATGTTTAATCTTTAGTTATTCGGACACTTTTCTCATCACCACTTTGAGTTCACCTATTAATTCCACCCTTTTGAGTTTCATATTCTCCAAAAGAAAGGAAATCTAGCAATCTTCTGTGATGTTTATTTAAAAGAAAAAGAAAGTCAAATTCAGTAGTTTTTTTTTCACCTCTCTGTTTACCTTTTTCATTTTAAAATTAAGACATGTGGTGGCTTTGGGCAAATCTTCCTGCTGTTCTGTGGGGCTGATGATACCAGGATCTGGCCTAGACTAGGCTGAGTGTAAAGAATTACATTTGCACCATTGAAAAGATTTTTTTACTGTTGGGGAGAGGCTTTGCCATGTGCTGGCAGAAACCCTGGGGTCATGGAGGGCTGCGATGGAGGGGAGCACACGCACCCTCAGACGGGGTGATTTCTGTTTCCATATGGAAAAGGGATGTGGCATCTGGTTTCACTCCCAGCAGCTGGCAGCTTGAAGCCTGTGTTTTGCATGGTGTGGAGTAAAGAGAAAATAAAGTGTCGAATTGTTTGGCATTATCAAGGATTTCTGCTCCCCAGGACTCCTGCATAAAGAGATGGAAATTTTAGCTGCTGGAGCCAAGAAACACACAGAAGTATATGAATTTATTACATTTTATCTCATTCCCCTGCAAACAGCGCTGGAAATGTCAAAAGATCATCTATTGTTTCATCATTTAGAAAGAATTTTTGTTTTTCAGTTGTAATATCTTTGATGCTTGGCTGTGGGGAGGGAAGGGAAATTGGAGCAGTAGCTGGCAGGTTGAATGTGCAGGTTTGTCTGGCCATGGAGCTACATACATTTAAATTTCTCACATCCTGAGTTTTTAATTTAACAAATGTAATTACGGCTGGGGTAGGTACTCGGATTATTCATTTACTCCAGATGGAAAAAATTAAATTGAATGCAAATTCTGTAATCAGACATGAAGTTGAGGATGTCAGACGTGATGGGGAAGTGTCAGCACGTTAATCGGACTGCTTTCCCTAAACAGCACCCGAATCTAAGAGCCAGGGATTATTTGAATAATTGAGGTGGCATTTGATAAGATACCTGATTGCTGATATCTTAAGATGGAGCCCTAATTGTAATTCTCCATCAAGAAGGATTAATCTGTGTAACAGGGTGCCCTGGGAATAGTGTGGTGTCAGGCTCCCTCGAGTTTTGGTTCTTTATCAAGGGCTGCCATGCTCAGGGAAGGTGCCAAAGAGATTTATTGCTTCTCCTGCTACGTTATATGTGAGCCAGGAGGTTGTCAGGTAGCACAGCTTGGCCCCGGGGATCCAGTCATCCAAGGCTGCCTGAGTCCCATGGCCTCCAACATTGGATCTGTATTCTGGAGGTACTTCCCATCATTGGAGAAAGTTGCATTGTTGCATCTTGATGTCACTTCTTTGTGTCTTCCGGGCACAGTTAGACCTTTTTCCCCTCTGTAAAATGGAGACAAACGGTCCTGACTTCAGCAGAAAACCTTGTTGGAGGACCATGACTCTATCTACAACATCATTTAATGGGATGCAGCCTTGATGCTCTTGGAAAACTGTTGGGGGTTGATAGACACTGACTCCCTACTGAGCCTTGGCTGGGGTGATGTCATGGTTTAGGAATGGTACCCCTCAGTTTAGTGCTTCTATTGAGACTCTCCAAACCATGCTTGTGCTCACCCTTCCCCTCACCTGTGGCAGACTGGAGAGGAGAATTGAAGACACAACATGCAAAGGTGACAGGCTGACATAAGAACAATTTACTGGAAGCACCAATGAGATAAGAACGGTTACAGGAACAATATTAATAATAAAAGTGTACAAGAAAGAGAGTGATTCACATGCAAAAATGCGACCCAGCTGCAGACACCACACCAACTGCTCCCTCTGGCTCAGGACTGGGGTTACCCAACCACTCCCTCTGGCTCAGGATCAGCACCCGGCTTACATGACCTGAAGGAACTACTCCTCCCCTGAAGAGACTCCCTGCCCCTGCCCAAGGCAATGATGTGAGGTGATGCAGAATAACCCCCCGGGTCCTGGCCATGACCTCTCCCAGCTACTGCAAAAATTAACCCTGTCCTGGCTGGAACCAGGACAGGTAGCAAGAAGCAGCTGACACTTGGCTGTAATCAGAGAAAGCTTGTGGAGTCCTTTTCACTGCCAAGTACCACTGGGTCCTCTTAAAACCATAAGGGTGGCAAGATAGGGGTGAACTTTCCTTCCTGAATCCCACACCCTGGTTTAGATTAGAAAGGATTTAAAGTGGTGAAAATGACGATTAAAAAAAAAAAAAATCCATGTTGAAGATCCCGTCTTACAAACAAATAATCATGGTCTTTCCTTCACTCCTCTATCTAGCAGCAAATGAAAAAAAAAGGGAAAAAGAGATGAATGAAGGCAAAAGGATAAAGAGTTTGCTGGTGGGTTTTTTTGGATTTTTTTTTTTTGAGAGATTGAGTATTTTGAAACAAAATGTAAATTCTTCCCCCTGAGGTGATGAGGCCCTGGCAAAGGTTACCCAGAGAATCTGTGGCTGCCCCATCCCTGGAAGTGTCCAAGGCCAGGTTGGATGGGGCTTGAAGCAACCTGGTCTAGTAGGAGAGGTGTCCCTGCCCATGGCAGGGGGTTGGAATGAGATGAGCTTTAAGGTCCCTTTCAGCCCAAACCATTCTGGGATTCTATGAACAGTGTAGTAAAGAAAAAACGTTGTTGGGAAGAAAATAATCCTTAGCCCTCCTGCAGTCAGTGGGTTGCCCAGCAGTGATGAGGATATGTTGCATATTTTCTGTCTCTAAAGTAAAGACAAATGCAGATGTCTCACTTCTTCTTTTTGTCCTACCACCCCACCTGCTCCTGTGACTGTGTGCCAGTAGCCACTCCTGATAAGTGGGTTATTTTAGGCAGGCTCTGGGCAGTGCATTTGCACCAGGAAGGTGCGATTTCCCAGTAAAAAAAAAAAAAAGTGCCAGCTTAAATCACTTGAGATAAGTTGAGTGTTATCTTAAGGTTGCAAATTGCTTGTTTGCTTCTCCAGCTGGAGCTGTTAATTCAGAACAATTAATGCACCCTTTAAAACCCAGAGAAAGCATATGGAGGTGGTCCTGGGGAAAAAAGTCTGTATGGGATGGAGCCCCTCAGTGTTTGCGAAATTGGATGGATAACTCCAATTTGTCTTTCCTTTGAGATCCTGGCAGGTGTTATGGAGAGTGACATGAACACTGGGAAGTTTAGCCCCCCAGAACTCCTGTTGAATGCTAAGTTGAGCGATGCTCAAAGCAAAAGCCAACTGGTTCTCTAGACCCAAGTAGAAATAAAGTGCTGACATTTGTTGTTGGGATGACCTGAGAGAGTTCTGCCACCACCTTGCTGACCCTTCAAATGTTTCTTCTTGATGAAGAAACAATGAATCCTAGAGTGAATCCTAAAATAATGTGTAGATTTTTTTTATGAGCCCCTTTGCAATGCCATGAAACACCTCCCTAGCTGCATGTATCCTTTAAGACTTTTTCCATTATCATTTTGGACACCTGCCATCTATTTTCTCAGGTTCCCTTTTGATTTTTGATGCAGGTGAAGAAAAGAAGCCTAAATCTGGAAATAAACCCTAAAATACAGCTGTTCAAGCTGCATAAAATACTGAGGTGAGCTCAACCTGCTTAACCCTGGGCCGAGGAGCAAGAAGGTGAGCTAGTTGCTTTTCGACAAGGACATAAAGCATGGTTAGACTTTTATGGGATGCTATGCCAAATACTGCAGCAGTTGTTGCATTTTTGCAGCCCATGGTGGCTTATGAGATGGTCGTCCGTATTTCCACCCTTGCCTGCATGCATCCATGTACCTGTTCATGCATATTTGTACCTGTTGTTCCATGCATCCTTGCATCCATATGATCAGATGCACAGGATCATCCTGTGCCTCCATACCTTTCTGCATCCCTGCATCTGTGCATCCTTGCACCTGTGCATCGTCACATCTGTGCAGCCTCACATCTGTGTATCCTTGCTTCCGTCCATCCGTCATTTTTGATCCTGTACCTCTGACCATAATGCCACACAAATTTTATTGATAGCACTGAACACTTAGTTTTTAACATGGAGAAACCCCCTCAAATCCAAATATTTTTCACTGAGCCTCTACAAGAATTGGCATGGCTAAATATGCAGCAGTTTTTTGTATCCCCCACAAATGATGGGAAAATGTGCTTTTCCACCCCAAAGTTGGCAGTAGGATTTTGGGTTTGGGGGACGCCTGTAGCATAAGCCCCCCAAAAAACCTGTGTCTGTCTGAGCTGTGAAAGCCAAGCAAGTTGTCTTTAAGAGCTTTTTCTGCAAACCCTTTTCTGTTATTCCCCCATCCGAGGATGGATGTAGGCAGCATCGGCAAATCTGAATAACTAATCAGAGTCCTCATTAACCCCCTGCTGAGATGCTCAAACATTCACTTTGCTGTTTGTGAAGCAGAAAAAAAAAAAAAAGAAAAAGCCACCCTGCATTAAAATTGATGTGTTATTAATCCCACTGTTCCAGACCTCATGGGTACCGAATTTTCCTCCATCTCGCCCAGGGCCAAGCAGTATGGTGCTGCTTCTTTGGGGCATTTTGCCCTTCCATTATGTATCAGTGTGACGTAGCAAGGCTGCTTTTGTTCCGTGGATCCAGATGTGTTCACATGTTCACAGCTGGGGTGGGGGTGTCCAGTATTTCCCTACATTTCCCCTTTGGATGATGTGAGTCTCCTAGGGCAGGGCTCCGCCAGTGGACTCATCTCTCCCAACCATGTTTTACCTCAAA
Organism: Xenops minutus; assembly: GCA_035221455.1. Lineage (NCBI taxonomy): Eukaryota > Metazoa > Chordata > Aves > Passeriformes > Furnariidae > Xenops > Xenops minutus. The sequence continues at coordinate 1,837,852 of JAWWEE010000062.1, forward strand.
GCAGCTTTGCTTTTGCAGAAATACAGAAACACTGCATGTGTATGGGCATGCCTCAAATCTTTCACTCTCTGAGAAAGGGTGGGTTCTGTGCATCACCAGTTTTAACTTGTGGGAGTGGGGAGGATGAAAATACCATATTCCTCTTTGCCCCTTTGAGAATCCCCAGCACCTGGGCCCAGCCCTTACCCAGCAGCTGGAGATGCTGCAGAAATTGCTCAGTGGGGGGGAAAATCAATACACCAAAGGTTTTAATAACAATAGTTCTCTTTGCAGATGGCAGCAAGTGTTGCCAAAGTATTTGGAGAGTAACCTTGTTGCTCCTTAAAGGGTTAACTGAAATTTGAGCTTTGATTTCTGCATTTATACTATTTTTCACACATACAGGGTTTCTTTGGTTGTCCCCATGGATGTGGAGTTTGGGACCAGTACAACTTGCTATTTGGCATAGTGTGGAGTATAAAAATAATTCAGCAAAACCCAGCATTATTGGGGATTTCACCATTTGTGGTTTGCACTTAAGTCAGAAGAGCTGACATTAAATTTATTAAAAAATGATAGTCACAATTAAATGGCATTGACATGATGGGGTTGGAAACATCACAGTCTGCTCACACTGGAAGAAACAAAGTGACATGCCAGGAAAAGCCGCCTTGCTTTAAAATCTTGGACCTTTTACAAAAATCCTGGGTTTTGTTTTGCTAAATGTCAGCTTTATTATCATTCCCTTACACTTCATTAAATCTTTATTAAAAGGGCTGCCCTTGGCTTTTTGCAGTTGGGGAACAGGCTGAGGTCCCAGGATACTGAGCTCCCGTCTCTGCTCTTGGATGCTATTCAGGTCAACTAGATCAGGATTTGGGGCATTTGGGCGGGGCTTTGATGACTTGTCAGAAATGGTGTCTCATTTGTGATCCTTGGGCAGCTGCTGAATTCAACCGCGAGTGCCCAGGACACCGTGTATCTTGCTGGCTTGCGTTGCCTGCAGTGGAGCATCGTGAAGGACGCATCTCCTCCCTTCCCTTTTGCATCGGGAGGACTTCAAAGGCCCCTGCTAAACTTCAAAGGATGCCTTTTGAAGTTGCTAAAACTGTGTGCCAGCTGAAAAAGACTTCTCTCCCTCTGCAAGGATGTTCAGGGAGATGTCCCTGGTGCGGTTGGCTCCTGATGCTCTTTGTGATGGGGACAAAAATGGCATCATTTGTGCAGAAGTTGCACTGTATTTTTGTCCTACATGCATGCAGCATCCAAGACCTCATCCCTGACCACCTCCAAGGATGAAAATCACTCTACTAGAGCTCTTCTAACACTGACAGAGCCTTACCTGCTCTTTATCCTCCAGTCCTCATATTTTGTTCACACAGCAAGCCCAGATGACAAAAGTCTTTCCTGTGGGATGGAAAAAGTTCTTTACAGGGATGAAGGGTTGCTGCAAAACATGAGCTTTTTTCATCATGATGTCAGGACAAATCCAATAAAAATCAAGTCCCAGGTTCTTGATATGTATTTGGCATCAGCTTATGCATGCTCCTCCAAGGCATGGGCCTTAATTCTTTATCATAAAAATCCTTAATATTTGACCTGCTGTTGTGGTGGAAAAGTTTTGAACTCAGGCCCTTCTGAGCATTTGGTGTTATCCAGATGAGGGTGCTAAAACTCTTGGCAGGACCTGCAGTGGCCTGAGAAATCAAGAGGCACCTTGACTTATTGTCCATTTCATTGAGTTTTCCATGTCTGGGCATTTCTGCCCTATTTTACCCTGAAATCACCCAGTTGTTTCCCTATCTCTCCTTGGGCAATGACCTTGGTGATGTCCAGGTTTTCAGAAATGGCATTTGCTATGCAAGCTTCCCCATGTAGCACTGTCTCTTGGACCCATGTTCCCGGCTGAGATGATGGACACAGGCTGCGAGGGCACAAAAGTGTGCAGGTTGTTGTTGCAAGGGATTTGGGATGGAATGAAAACCAGGGGAAACAGTTTTCACTGTTTCCCATCTGACCTCACCACATGAGACATATCTCTCTGCCTGTGATGTATGGCAGAGATGAAACCTTGGGTTGTATCTTGGGGGTCTGAGGAGCACTCTAGAGGTGGTGTGTATCAGATGTACATTCAAATCAGCAGTTCAGCACATCAAGGTGCATATACATATATATATATTGGACATATATCAGCAATCTGAGAAGCTCTGTAATAGGTTATATATTTCAAGGTAGGTATATCAGATTTATATTGAAGATCTTAGCAGCTCTCTGGAGGTGATGTGTATGAAGAGATGTGTATGTATCAGTCATCTGTCAGAGCTCTGAGGAGCTCTTTGGAGGTGATGTGTACCATGCTAGATGTATCATATACATAATGGAGATTTGAGGAGCTCCAGCCAGGTGACATATATCAGAGATGTATATGTCAGAGGAGGAGGTGAGGAGCTATATTGGTGAGGACCTGTCTTGAGCTGGTTTGTATAAGGGTAGATATATCAGCTGTAGACTGAAGATCAGAGGAGCTTGGCAGAGATTATTTGTATCAAGAGACATATATCAGACATATATTGGAGATCTGAGGATCTCTCTACCAGGTGATATATACCGAGGTAGATATATCAGACGTATATCAGAGATCTTGGGTGATGTTTATCACCTGACAAAGAGGTAGTATCTGGAAGTGATGTATGTTGAGGGACATTTATTAGGTATTGGAGATCTGAGGGTCTTGCTAGAGATGATGTATATTGAGAGATCTGATGAGCTGTACCTCTTTTATTCCTTTTTTTGCAGTCAGACACAAATTACCCCTGCCTTGGTGGCTGTGCTCATCCTTGCTCAGCCTGTCTTCATTTTTCCATTGAAACTGCTGAAATGGGTTTAGAAATTGTGACCTCATAGAGGCCAGATTCTTGGTAGTTGCAACATTATCTCTAACATCTGCATGGATTTTTCCTTATTAAATAGTGGCTGGGACCTTCCCCATTTTTGAGTTAATGGCTCTTCCCTAGTTCACTGTGTCTTAGCCCAAGTATAAAAACACATTTACACTTAAAACAAAGATTATAATTAACAAGGGAAATGGCAACAGCCAGTGTGAAATGGGAGCAAGGCCAATAGCAATGTTTTTTCATTGCTTTTCCCCTTTTTTCTCCTTTTCAGACCTGGGTTATAGCAGTAACACTCCGTGAGATCTTGTACCAAGGATTCACCATCCCCCAGGAGTTTAAAAGGACAGGACAGGACTGTGTCAACCATCAACCTTTGTAGACAGACCATCATTAAGCACGCCTTGGTTTTCTGGACACGTTTTGGTTCGATCTCTAAAAATCTGATTTTTGTTTTGTCATTTCTTAGAGATGTTCACACCTGCTGGGGAAAACCCCTGATCTAGCTTAGACATTAGTCCTGCCTTCATCTCTGGGGGATATTGCCACCTAAGTTTTCCTTGATTCCCTCTGTTTTTCCCTTCATCCTTTAAAAAAAATGTGTTAAGAGTAGACTTGTCTGCCATGACTTTGCTGCCACTGCCAGAAAACAGATGTTCATCCTCTGTTTAATATTTTGCCTTGTTTCATCAGTTTCTCTCAATCTTCAAATATTTCATCCTTTGCTTTCCCAGGTTGTGATTCCTACCCAGAAAATATAGCTTTTGGGGCAGTGGGAGGACAGTTCCAGGGCAGTGGCTCCCTGAGCACCCTCCCAAACAGTAAGACTTCTCTTTATATTAATTAAGCAATTATGTATATTAATTGTGCATTTATATATTAATTGAGTGGGATATGTTGATTCATGACCTCAGTATGGCTTTGTTTGGGGGAATTGCTACTGCTTTCTGGTACACTTAAGTTTTATCAATCCTTCCTGAAACACAGTGAGGGAAAAATTACAGTTTTGTACCTTTTTTTTTTTTTTTAAGAAATCAGTTTGTGCAGGGAGTCTTGATTTAAAGCTCAAGTGTCGATAACATATTTTCAAGAGCCCTACAAGCCATAGCTAGCCTGGAGGAAAACACAGATAAATTTTTGTGAAAATACTCTGAAGTGTGGGCTGTTATTACCCATGTTTTGGCACAGCCAGCAGTAGAATGCAGAGGAATGGTCACCAGCTAAAAATAACTGAAATGCAAAGCTTGAAATAAGATATACATGAAACCAAGGGTCTCACAGTCCTTTAATCAATCCTGATCACTAAAATTAGGGCTTGACAGAGTGACAAATGTCACTGTGCCAAAAACGGAGGCACCCGGCAGGTGACAAAGAAAATGAAACCCTATGGGTTGCAAATTTCCTCTTATAGGGGCAAAGAGAAGTCTTTGGTCACTGAAAATGGATGTGCTGCCTTCAATTCATGCAAATGCCCTGCAAAAGTGCCTGGTTTCTTCTTAAACTGGTGATACTTAGGGTGGGGGCTTCCCAGGGGAAAACCCAAAACCTTCATTCAGTCCATGGCGCAGCAGAGCATCTTTTCTTTGAGTGTTTTGAGTCTTGTCTCCTCTGAAAGGCCCTTTTATAAAAAGGAGCCAATAAGAGTAGGATTATTTCACCCAGACTGCCTTTTCAGCTCTGACTCTTGCTGGTGACCTTCCCTTGGCCAGAGAAAACCACATGATGAAGGAAGTGATAAATTTCTCCTTAGTCTGATTTTGCCCCCGTTCTGATAAAGGCACAGGTTGGGTCCACTTTGAAATGACTTTCTGGTGAGTTTGTGGGGGCCTGGGGTCACCACAATGACCACTTTTTCTGGGGGTCCTCCCTGCCTTGATGCTCTCTTTCCAATCTGTATTTTGATGTGAGCTGCCTGGTGCTTGCATGTAAGGACTTAGTACCCTGCCATCTCTTCTGGTCACTTTGGGTTGTTCTCTTTGGTGGAAACTGAGCCTGTGGAGAACATGAGCATGTGACTGTCGAGGACATAAGTGCAACTTGGCCTGGAAGTATCTCCGGCAAGAAGACCAAACCAAAACAGCTCTACAAATTGTGCCAACAAGGTCTAGGCACCTGTCATTAAAGACAGAAAGATACAATGTTGAGTGTCCACCTAATTACCTTCTCGAACACAGGGCTGGCATTGCTCTAAGTGGTTAGTGATAGAAATCACCTATCCTTAAGACTTCTGAGAAACAACTTGGTTCTCCTTGGATTTTTGTACCTTGTGTGTTGGTCCCCCAAATTTCCATGCAAAAACCTATTTCAGCTTTCCTCCTCCTGAAGCCCATGTAAACAGGGAGATGCACTTTTAAGGCCAGGCCATACCTTTTGTCACTGTGCAAAAAAAGTTGTGAAGAAATTTGACACATCTGTCTCACACCATGAGCACTTTCCAGTCCTTTTTTGACCCCAATTTCCTCATTGTGTTGAGTTCAGCCCAGGCTGAGATTTACTCTCATTTGAAGTAAATGGAGAAGATGGTGTTATTAAGCATCATTAAAGGAGTTTGAAACCCCTGGTAACTCCCTAGCTGGCTGGAGCATGTATAAATCACCATGTCACACCTCAGGCTTCTCTTTTGTCATCAAGTTTGAAAATATGGCAAAGAAATTGCTTTCAAATGGGCAAGTGAAAGATATTTCAATTGAGGCAATTAATCTAGGGGCTCCCATCGCAGTCCTTAGTGTCTTGGCTTGGGTCTTGGCTCGGACAACTCTGCAGATACCAGAAAGGCTGGCATGCCTCAACGAAAACCTTATTTTTGTCTTTTGGTCAGTAGAGCAATTTCTTATAGGGAATTTTATGTTTTGAAAGGAAATTCAGGGAAGAGGAAGACCTGGAGAAGACAGAACTGCAAGAGAGGGATGTGAAGTGGAAACTCTGTGGGTCAGGAGCTCTGATTTATCTGCCATATGGGAAAGAGGAAAATGGCAAGCTCCAGAGGGATTTCTTTCCCTCTCCCAAAGCAAAAATTTCGAAGTGTGATAGCAAGATATAGTGAGAAATGAGGCAGATTTAAGGGAGGAGAGGGTTTTATTAGGTGTGCTGCAGCATTCCTGTTTTGGGGGGTTTTGCCGTGGGGTGGGAAAATCTTTGCACACTTCCACGCACGTCTCACCTGTGTTTCTGTGGTTGGGTTGGCTCTGCTGCTTTTAGACCAATTCCTGCAAGTCCACTAAAAAGGCAGGTTTCTGTCTGTGTTTACTTGGTGCTGCTCATGTAAGTGTTGGGAGATTTGCATGAAGCCTGTGAGCTTTGATTTGCAAAATAAACACCCCAAAAGGGTACTAAAATTAAAACTATATTTAGAAATATGAAAAATTCCTCTATTGATCATGGAGTGTTTATGGGCTGCAGCAACAGTTACAAAAAGTCCTTGCATGGTTTGTGGTGGGATCTTTGCTAGAATTGTTGGCGCATGTCTGTGTTGAGCTTGTGGGTAGATCTTTCACTGCTGATTGGCAGTTGTGCTTGTGGAAAAATTGGTTGATGTGGTTTAGTAATAGTATTCCCCAATTTAATACTTCCCCCTGGTCCCAAATCCGAAATCACATGCTGCTCACTCACTTCCCCTCCCTCCCTTTCCACCCATGGCTGGCTGGGGATGATAATTGGAGACTCAAAAGAGTAAGATCACAGGTTGAGATAAGAAAAACTTACTGGAAACAGCAATAAGAAAATAACAGTAACAGCAACAATATTAATAACAAAAGTGTGCAAAAGAGAGAGTATGGAGCTCAACCCCACTGCAGCCACATCACCCACACTCTTCCCTCTGGTCAGGACCAGTGTTACCCCACTGCTCCATCCACCAAACTTGCTCTGCTGGAAAGGACCACCCTTCTGCAAAGAGGGAGAGGGAAGTGAGGGAGAGAATTCCTTTCCCCTGCCCCTGGCAACAGGCATAAGATGGCACAGAGTAAGTTAGTGTCTGGTCACACCCTGCTCCTGGCTATTGTAAAAAATTAACTCTGTCCTGGCTGAAACCAGGACATTGGTGAAGGACTACAGTTGTCAGTTTGGGATAGAAGAACTTCTATGATGTTTACATTTTTGTAGAGCAAGACAGGTTTTGAGAGTGTTTCTTTTCAGCTACCCATCCTCAAGCAACAGCTCTGCCGTTGCCTTTGCTCTTGGGATAGAAGTTCTGTAAAATCCACAAATCTCCCAGTTTCCCAGCACCTTATTTGCCTCAGACCCATACTAAGGCCTCTTCTTTCAGCTCATGTCTCAAAAACTCATCATATTTATTCACCATCATCTTTTTTATCCTCTGAGAAGCTCCTCTGAATCTGGCAGGAACTGTGGGGATGGGACCTTCCCATTGCGAAGCCAGTGTGGAATTGAGGTTTGGTGTTTGCATGATGGAAATAGGGGTGCTCATTTATTTCTTACTCATAGAATTAGCAGGTTGTGATGAAAAACGAAGGGCACAAGCCAAAGTTGAAAGCATAGGGCAAGATTCTGGACATAAATAATTCATTGGTAATTGCTTACAGAGAAGAACCGTTGGAAAATTCACCTGCTCACTACTTTTTACAAGCTCTCAGAATTGTTTTAGATCATTTTTGTCCAGCAAGAGGACATTTTTGGTGTTCCTCAGCTATGCTTCACTTCAAAGCTTTTTGATTTGCCCTGTGAAAAAATTCACAGTTTGCTCTTTTGGGAACTTTTCTTGGGCCAAGGGCTGAGTTGCACAAAATGCAAGTATTTTCAAGTTACTTTGAAGAAGCTTCTTTGATGTTTCCCTGTGCTAGTTTATTTTGGAAGGTGCTTTAATGGTCTTCCCCTATAAAAATAACACTTTAAAATGTATGTAGGTATCTCAGCTCTCCACTTAAAAAAATGAGGGAAGTTGTTTACTGCTGCCGTTCAAGGTACATTAACCTTGTCTACTAAAGCTCTGACTGGTTCTTGCAGGTTTTTATTCTCATGTTTATGTTGCAGAGATATCCCTGGAGCCTTTCAGGGATGGGTATCTTTGGAGAGGAGAGAAATATTTAGCAGTAATTGTTGTTCTCATTGGAAATTCACTGTAGCAGTTCCCTCCTTTCTATAGAGCTGGAGCTGGGTGGAGGATTGGGAAATATTAAATAAATACATGCAAATAGCAAGTAAATACCTGCAAATAATAAACAAATAAATAAAAATATTAAACACCTAAGTGAAAATATTAAGTAAGTAAATCCTCCTTTCCCCTGTGCACAGGGGCTCATCCAGGGATGTTCCAAACTGGTGCTTGGCAAGAGTGTTTTGATGTTGTCTGACACAGCGTTTCCTTGTCCCTTTTATCCCAATTGCTTATGCACTGACCAACTGCTTTTATAGAGAAAAATAGTAAACGGGTCCAGAGTTTATTCTTCAGAAATATCAAATTACCATTTGCTTTAGCCCATGATTGTAGCGGAATCACAGAATCAACTAATCTTTTTTTTACTGGGCAATAACTTGATAACTGAATGCTGGGAAGGGTAGAAAGGTCAGCATTTGAAAAATGCATCATCTTGGTTAAGAGCAGGGATGTTCCCAGTGTGAAACCTCCTGGGTTTGGATAGAGAAAATTTGGCTACCAAATATTCCTAAAAAAAGTTAAAACTGTTTGGTGGCACAGTGGTATGTCTTGCACAAATGCTCCTGATCTCCCCACATGAGGCATTACCTGAGCCCCCTTGAAAGCAACCTTGACCATGAGGAATGGTCAAGAATGGGTTCTATCTTGAAAAATTGGATTTTTCCCCAGCTTTGACCCTTTAATAGAATTTGGTTTATTTTTAATGAGCTCAGGGTGGCATAAAGAAGTTCCTTTAACAGTTTGTGAAAATTTGTGTTCATCTTTTAGGGTAACACATGAATTTTGGTAAAAACAAGTAAAAAAGGTGACGATTGGTGGATAGAAATGTGTTCAAGAGTAAGAGGGTTAATTCACTTTATGGCCAATCAAGAGTTGGCATCACCCATCAAGAGTGAACCTGTCCTTGCTGTTCTGAGCAAGATGTATCGTCCTCTGGAGGACCCTCTCCTGCCTCACTCTGCTATATTTCTTCATTTTAACTTAGCTGAATGCATGCATATATCATAAACTTCAGCCTGCACAGACCCTCTGTGATGATGGTGACATAAAAGACTAGAGGGAGCGTGACTGACATGGCATCATTGCAAATCCCACAGCATCCCATCTTCAAAAAAATCCACTTTGGAAAATATATAATACAGAAAAATACCTTCCATGCCTGGAAAAAAAACCATCCTCAAGTACCTCTAGTAATTTTGAAGCTTCAGGTGGAGAAGAAGAAAAGCCTGAAAAGTTGGTTTTCTGATTTCTCACATTGAATCCTCCGTTATCGATTGCACATGTTGCAGCAGGGCAGAAGCTGCTGAATGATCCAGAAAAAAATATCCCCATTTTCCATTGGTTTGGAAACAAGAGTTGTACTTTGCAAATCAAATATTTGTCTTTGAAATTGGTGATATGGAATCCGGAAATGTGATTTTTAATTTTTTTTTTTCATTCAGCCTTCATTCTAGTATGGTTTATGGTGGGGGGGTCGGGGTGACTAACAATACTTTGATTTTTAACATGTTTCAAGGCATCAGTGACCACATGGAAAAAAATGCTGGCTTCTCAACTTATTCTTTAATTATTTTTACTTGAAAAAGTGTGTAATTGTATTGTTGGCAAAAAAAAAAGCAGCCTGTAAGTGTGGGACTCTTAGGTAGGCACAGGCTCTATGGAAAATACATTTCCAATTTCAGTGATAGCTGAAATAATTTTATTTCATAAGGAGTTTTAGGATACTTTGATCTCAGGTCGTTGCCAAAATGTAAAGTACTGCTGCTTCAGGAAATGAAAGAGCCTTTATGGGTTTTACTGCTCACCTTTTCATTCCTCTGTGCAAATGCCCCAGGAGTTGGCTGCAATTCCTGCCCACCTCAATCCCCAGCCCCCAAAATTCACTCTTCACCCAAGATCTGAGGATTACCTTGAGCTGAGCTGAAAGGATTTGGCAGGAGTTTGATGATGCTCTTCTCTTTTCGACATCCGGATGCCTATGGTGAAGAGTTCATGCAACTAAATTGATTTAAGAAGTGGAAGTGGGGAAAAAGAAGAAAAAAGAGAGGATTAATGCATAAAATAAAAAAATATAAAAAATAAGAAAGGATTAATACATAAAATAGCAGCTTTCGACCCTCCCCTATGCTGGCTGCTGATAAATCCATTGGGCTGACAGCTTTGCGCTGTTACCCTGAGATTCATGGCCAGGGGCTCCCAGGACATGAAACACCTGTCTGGCTTTTCCCGCATGCACCAGTCACTTCCCTGGTTATTTAGGGTGTTCAAGTGCACCCTAAGATAAATATACTCCCCAGAATATACTCCCCAAAATATACTAAATATACTAAGATAAATATTCCCCCCAAGATAAATATACTGCTATTGGCAACAGCTGTCTCTCACTTTTGTCCTTTTTTTATTTTTCACATTTGGGTATGAGTCCTATTCTCCAAACAAAACAACACCCGTAAGCATCAATGTTATTGAGCAATTAAATTGGGCTCTGGACTGCCACCTTCTGGGAATGTGTTCACCCAAAAACTCACACCCCACAATAAATCGCCATGTGCTGGTTGTAGACTCGTTCCTGGTGGGAAGAATAGATGCCAAGCAGGGTATTTTTCCCAAAACAGCATTGTCTTTTTTTAGCTTCACACCCACATGGACACACCATCACAGTGCTAAATTCTGCTTTTCCCCAGCTGCAGCTATTTCTGGTGGGCAGGTTTTCCCCTTGGTGTAACCCCCTGTGGACAGATATTCATGTGCCTGCAGCCGCAAGCGAGTTTTGACACTGGACACGAAAGATTTTAAGCGGCAAGTTCACTCAAGAGCAGATAATTTTGCCTCCTGCTATTTTGCTGTTGGGGGAAAAAAGATGAAAAGCATCATTTTAATCCCATAAATGCAGTATCCTTCTCTCTGCAAGACATCCATGTCATGCAAGAACCCTGATCTGTCTTCACAATGCATAGGATTTTGGCTGTGATCTCTTAATACTCAATTCATGGGTTATCCATATTTGTGCAAAGTAAGAAAAAGAATAACCTCATTTATTCATGCAAAATAAATAAGATTAGTTGATGCTTATCCCATGCACACAGCACTTGGCTTTTCATGTGCATATGGTACATTTGTGAACTTGGTGCCTGGCGGTTCTTGTAAAGCCTGATGTCTTGAGAAGACCAGAATATTGTGGCTCTTCCCCCCAAAAAGTGAGGACCTCATGGAGAAGACTGGAATATTGTGAATCTTTCGGAAAGATTACCAAATGTGCATCAGTTTTGACTGAACTCATCAGTGTCCCTGTTCCTCTGCCTTGCTCTTTTCCGCATGTCACCGTTTCATGGCGAAAGCGACACTGGCACTATTATATCCCCCTACAATATCAGAGGATTTTACATAACGTTTTGCATTTCTTCATGGGATGGCACCATGGCTCTTCTCCAGATGAGAAGCCAATGGAGAAGCCAGTGCATTGATGGGCATCATAAAGGGGTGAACCCTTCGAGAGATGTCATTTACAAAAACAAGGTGTTGCAGAAAGAAATGCACTTTTGGAGCATCTGGGAAGATTTTGCTGGGTAGCTTTGTGAGTTGTCCCAAAACAGAACTCAGAGCTACAGAGAGGACAGGACAGGACAGGGCTTTTGTAAGGATTTAAGCAAGATTATTGGCTTTTCTTCTAAAGCAACCCCATAGCTGCAGTGAAATAATGGGAGATGAGATAGTTCGGGGCCAAGAGTTACTTTTGGGTCACATTTGCCCCCAGGTCTGTCCTTAGGGACTTCTCCCAGCCAAGTGATCCACTACAAATTTGTCCCTTCCTGGTGCCCCTCTTTTTTGCCCATCTCCTTTTGACCCAGAGATACAAAAAAAAGTAGTCTGTTTTCCCCCCAAATAACTGCATTTATAGAAAGCAAGAACTTCCAGGGAGGTTGAGGGCAGCATGAGGATTCCCTCCTCTGTTTATGGGCCATGCAAAATCCAGGTTTGCTTCCTGGTTCAAATCAAGCAAGAGTTTCAACATTTCTCTGCATTCAGTCACCATGGGGTTAGTCACCTCAATGTAGGAGTCAACTGGGTTGGACAGCACAACTTAGGAATCAACTCCATGTTGGATACTCAATGTTTCTTCTGGAATGAACGTGCAGTGCTTGAGGATGTGACTGTGTGGTGGCCAAAGGCAAAGAGACATGTAATTTTGGGAGGCTTCAGTGTATAATTTCAGAAAATGGCAAGCATTTATGATTTGTCTTCCTGCTTCCAAAAAGAAGAAATAACTGGAGAGGGGATGGAATTCCCCACTTAGTCACTGCAGTTAGGCATGAAGGGTGGAAAGAAAATGCCCTTGGTGCACCAGGACTCGCAGGGGGAAAGTATAATGAGAGTTACCAATGGCAGCCATCAGCTTCAAGAGCCTCCTTTGCCTGGCTGCTATCCAGTGAAGATCTCCCTGCCAGTGACCTGCTTCACTTTGGCCCTGACCCTTATCCAAAATCACAAATCTCAAATAATCATCAAAGCATGGTAAAGGTCATCAAATCACTTTGAGCTTCTTCCAGGGTCTGCATGGTGGAGTGCTGTGCTGGGGTGCTCATGCAAGGAATGTCATCTCTACTTTCTGTCTTTTTCTTTTCCCTTTATGTGGAACTTTTTTTTGGGAGAAATCCCTCTTAATGCAGTAGCTCTACTCTTGCCTGCAGGTTCTCAATGTGACTCCCACCCAGGATGCACCATGTCTCCCCAGCACCGGCTCTGACGATGATGGCCACCCAGACAGTGCCTCCTCCTCCCTACCAAGACACCCCACAGGTGAGTGTCCTCCAGCACCCATTGGCTTCTCCAGAGCTCTGGGGACCCTCAACCCTCTGCATTAATTACCCTGCCTTCCTAGATAACGGCCATTACAAGGCATTTCACTCTAGAACGTTCATGTGAGAGACCGGCAGAATTAAAACCCCTCTTAACCCAGTCTCTAAGATGGAAAGGTTTTGGGTCAAACTATGTTTTTTCCCCTTTCAGTCTTATTTTGAGGTCATTGGGTCTTCTTGGAAAGCCGACACAGTGGCATGTTTATAACCAGCAGGTTAATTAGCTGGAAAATGAAATGTTTGACTAAACCAGGATAGGTTTAGCCAGAGAAATGGCCTTTTGATTTATTTCAATGGCATTTTTTCATAACTTGGGGCAGGGGAGAAAAAAGATTTCATCTCCAGTGGTGCTCTAAGGGGTCGAATAACTTTTCCAAGCATCGTTATGATTATAAGAAGATTGTCCAAGAGAAACACTGCTGGAGCACCCTAATGGGCCGGACTTGGGGGTTGAGATTGGATTTCAGAGATGGTCCTACATCTTGTGGCCCATCCCAAGATTTTCTAGGGACAAATTTATGTCATGTTTCTGCTTTCCCAGCTACAGTGACCTAACAGGGGTGATTCGTATTAAGCACAGAGACAGCTCTATTTTCAAAGCAGCTTTATTTTTTGTTCATATGGAAGATTTTGAGTTTTTCCCCATTTGCTGCTTCTTTCATTTGCAAAAGCAGAAAAATCTCCCCTCCCAGGAAAAAAGAAACAAAAAACCCCTCAAACTCCCAAGCCTGTTCTCTGCAAGCTAAAATAAATAAATCAACTTTTACACCCCCCTTGAAGCCACCTGGGTCTCCTTCCTGCTCGTTTCCTTCAGTGGGAAAAGGTCACTTCTCACAAACGACACCTTGGTGGGGTTTTTATGGCTCCTCCAACTTCTGTGTCATCATTTACTCGCTTCGCTGCTTAGCTCTGAGTAGGGCTTTTTTTCCCAATTTTTTTTTCCCTTTCTTGCTTACACAGCGGGGAGCTGCAACGCCGTTTTAGCCCTAGTGGGCAATTTAAGGGACTTCTAAAATAGCCGACATTTTCCGTAGCATTTTACAGTGACATTCCCTCCACCTTCTCCATCCCTGTCCCTTAGCTGCCCCCTGTTTTAATACATTGAATTTTGGGAACCTTCAGGAGCATTGTTGACCAAATCCTTCCTTTTTTCCCTTGTCAAGGGGGTTGCTCAAGTATTTCTCCTGGTTAGTGGGTTTGAAGGAAAAGCTGCAGCCAAGAGTTCATTTCTTTGACTCGTCTGTAACTGCTGTAAACTTTTAACCTGAAAATTTGTGTTTTCTAGCTGTTGGAAGAGCAAATTGCACAAATTTCTTCTCCCCAGAGATGGGGAAGAGATAGGGAGGACTGGTGATAAAAAAATTGTGAATTATTAGATCAACAATGAGCTCCTCCTCATGAAGGGAACCATTTTGGGCAGAAGTGTGCTGAATGAAAAAGGGATTTGGAGAGCTTTGCGTTCATGTTTTACAGCAGAGGCTGTGTAAACTGTTGCCCTCACTGTCAGAAATGTGCAAAAATTAAGAAGAAATTATGAGAAAAACTGCCTTTTGGAGGAAAAAAAATGCTTTGTTCATCACCTGAAATATGTTAGAGGGGTGTAATGTGGAACATCTTTTATACTGAGCGTGGTCGTGCTCCTCAAGCACTCTACCTGTTGAAAATTAAGGAGTCTGAATAAAACGTGTGTTTTCCATAGTAAATGAAATGAAAAAGCTAAAGAGTCTTCATGCATTTCATTGGCAAAGTTAGCAAAAAGATTGTTTTAAAAAGAAGTATTTTCAGCACTGAAAGTGATGAAAGCAGCTTTGCCCTCCGAAAAAGGTGCTTCTTAGGTGGTTACAACAGGGACAAAAGAGAGTGGGGAGGAAATTGTTTATTTATTTACATATTAAAAAAAATATATTTAAGGAAAAAATATTAAAAATTGGGTGATGCTAATTTTTCATAAATTTCAGCACAGAAAGGGATAAAAATCGTCTTCTCCCTACCCCCCAGAGGTGGTTACAATAGGGACAAAAAGGACAAATAAATAAATAATCTATTCTGTAAATGTATTTTAAAAAATAATTAAAAATAGGATGGAGAAGTTGATTTTTCACAATTTTCAGCATCGATCATGATAACGGTATCTTTGCTTCCTGCCTTTCTCCCCTCCTCAAAGTGCTTTTTAGGTGGTTATAACAGGGACAAAAATGGAAAATTATGAACGTAGTTCTATTTTTAATCTTAAAATTATTTTTTAAAAAGTCACAGATTAAAAACCGTGTGGAGATCATGTTTTTTTGTCCTCAGGATGTTTGTGGGCTCAGAACCACTGTTTTCAGCATGTGTGATGGCAGTGGAGGGATTTCCCAGAGAAATGCTAAGGAATAGGGGAAATATTGCTGATTTAGGTGATTTGCTCTCTGGACTTGATGTGTTTGACCATAGTCTTAAAAAAAAAAAAGCCTAAAGAAGGGAGATTATGGCATTTAAACCTGTGGGAAGCCTTCCCAGAGCCTGGGAGCAGCTACTAATACCAACAGAGGATTTTCTTCCAAAAGAAGCCAAAACCACAGAAGTATTATACCTGAATCCCAAAATGCAATACCAAGACCCAGAAATACCATACCCAGCTTGAGCAGCACCAAGCAAGCCGCACCTCAAAAATATCTTCATTACGCAGGAGCAAAAAGACACGGATTTTTTAAATCTTTCTTTGCTATTCATGTATTGTTTTCTAAATTTCATCTTTATATTTATTTTTCAATTTTTTTTACATATTTAAAAAATTTTGACTTTTTAAAGAGTTTTGCATTTAAAACTTATTTTAAGAACATTTTAAACATAATTTTAAAAATTTTTAAAATGTTTAAAATTTTCAATGTGTTTTCTACATTTTAAAACATTTTATTTTTTTACATATTTGTAAATATATTTTTTTTGCATTTTTCATATATTAAATACATTTTTATCATAATTTTAAAACATGTTTTAATTTTTACCTTTGAAGGTATTTTTTGTATTTTAAAACTTTACTTTTCCCAATGTATTTGTAAACATATTTTGAACATTTTTACATTTTTATATATTTTTACAAATTTTAAACATATTTTAACATATTTTTAACAGCTTACATAATGATTTTCATTATCATATGTGGGTTTTTTACCTTTTTTAAACTTTTTTTCTACATTTTTAAACGTGTTTCTTGTACTTTCTTCCCCACCTTTTTTGTTTACCTTTTTTCTCCTTCTGCAACTCTTTTTGGACATTTTCCAGAAAAAAAACCCAAAACCTGCATTTTTTTCAATGCTTACAACTTTCATACCCAAATATCTCCCCCTATTTCCCCATTTTCTCACTGCCAGATCTTTGCTGCCTTTTCCCTCCTTTCCCATGCCTACCTGCTCCCCCTAAAGCTGTTTTTGGCTCCATTTTTGCCTTCCTCCCTATGCACCTGCAAATCCCTCCATCCTGGCATCATCTCACCTCTTTTTCCATGGACTTGGAATTATTTTTACTGATTTTTTATTCTTTTCTTTAGTGCAAGGTGAGGTAATGGCTTCGAGGTAAAAGCCCCAGAGGAGGCTTTTTTTAGGTAATAGCTCAATTAGTTGCAGACTTGGCTGGAAATACTCAACTTGGCAGGATTTCGAGGCTGGATGCTAAAAGGGCTTTGGAATCCTGGTAAATGAGTGTGATGAGAGAGAAAAAGAAAAAAGGAAAAGATTGGGGAAAAAGCCATTTTCCCCCACAGAACTGTAATTTTCAAGGGAGATAACGAAGGAAAAAAAGGTGGAAAAGGGAAGAAGGTTGGGAAAATATTCAGTGGCATGGCTGGAGCATCCCAAAATCTGCTGGCATTTTGGTTTTAGATGGAAAATGAGGGGGAAAAAGGAAAATCCAAACTGCTGGGATTGGGAAGTGAAGCCCAAATTTCACTCATTCTTTTAGCACCAGGGAAGGTAAGAAGGACAGAAATCAAACCAGCTGCTCAATTGGGAGAGCTGGAAATTAAATAGTGCTGGGTGAATTTGCAGGTGCTGGAGCCAAACTTTGGAGTTATGAACAATACAGGAGATTGAAAAAAAAAAATGAGGAAAAAAGCGACAGCAAAAGGTCAGGCAGGAGATATTAAAGGCAAACATTTTAAAAGCAAAAGGTGTCCTGGTTCTGGTCCAGCTTGTATTCACAAAGCTTCATATAAAAAAAACATATAATCACATAGTTTATGTATATGAACATTTTTATATATTAATAATCACAAAAAAATATAGAGGCATATCAGACAAATAATACATATAAATCCATTTCTGTGTAAATAAACACAAATAAATATGTAAGTGTAGAATACAAATAAATAATATTTATATTGAAATCAACACAGGAATGAAGAAACATTATTCAAATATAGAAAATATATAATTACATATAGACACAGAAATAAGTACATATACGTATATTAGACTATAAATAAATTATAAATCTAATACTTAGCAAGAGTTAGAGCTTCCTTTTGCTCTCCACCTTGAGGGAGGATTGAACATTTACGGGTGAAAAGAGGCTAATACTTAATTTTTACAAATTTTGACAGCAAAGTAGGTGAAACAACCACTTCACATTAATTTTCTGCTGAGGTTTTAAGAAAAAAATGCAGGCTTTGGGGCACTATTGATGCATTTGAACCCCAGTAACTTCAAATTCTCCTTGGATTTTTTTAATGGAATCTTGTGATGATAATGTGAAGCCCACGTTGGACTTGTCTGAAGCCTGGCAGCAAATAATACAGATTTATTTTTTTTTTAATGGAGTCGGTAGTTTTAAGAGAAAATTTCACCTGAATAGATGTTATCCTGTACCAGAGGGTGACAGTTTTGGGGTGACAGTGGAAGGATATGCAGGGATTTGCGGGAGCATTGGCAAGGGCACATCTCACGTCTTAAAGACCTAAAATAATTGCAGTTTTTAAACTAAGCACAACGTTTGCTAATGTCTGTTGTCAGGATGGTTTATGACACAGCAGGTTCCCATGATGTCAGTGATCTGGGGCAGCACTAGGGCTAAAGATGGGTGATTTGGGCACGAGCACCAAAAAAAGGTTGATTTTTTTTTGCTGTCTTCTCACATCACCAAGATGACTCATTGCTGGGCTTGGCAAGTTGAAAGAGGCACACCTAATTTTGGGATAAAGTTGAAAATGAGTGTGTCTAGACAGTAGTACCTGCTTTGAAAAAACTCTTGGCAAGCTGCAGTGTTGCAGCTGATTTATCTGGGACTTCTGCAAAACATCCCTTCCGAAATTACTCCATGCAAGAAGGATGGTGGAATTGAAGGAATTAAAATATTTGTACTCCAAATATTCAAATATTACGAGACTGAAAGGTCTGAAAAGGCAGATGAAAGTGTGGAATAAACTCAAGCTTTCCCAGGAAAATACAAAGGATTATTCACTGTGGGTCTGTTTTTTCCCCAAGTGAAAAGTAAAAAAAATGGGGAAAAAATGTGGTCAAACCCTAAACCTGCTCTTTCCAGGCTAAGATGGAATGCAAATATATATTTTACCTCCCCCAAACCATCCTGCTCAGAGCCCCATCACAGTGCTGCTTCCTCCTGAATTTCCAAAATTCCATGCAGGAGGCTGCAAAACTCAGAAGAGAAGTGCAACAAACCCTATTTTTTTTTTTTTAAATTTTTATTTTCTTCTTTTTCTACCCTCTCCTTTATTCCCTTCTCTTCTCAGATGACGGCCACAGCCCAGCAGGCCACCAAGGCACAGCCTGTGCATCTCGCCACGCCAGCGGCGACTGCCAACACACCGGTGCAGGCCACGGGCGGCGACCCCCAGGCACAGCTGGAGGCCGACAAGAGGGCTGTCTACAGGTGATGCAAGCTAATTGCAGTGTGCATTCATTCATGCCGTGTAATTAATGGCTCGTTATTGCAATGCATGATTATTGCATCAATTCCGTGATGCATTAATTAATGCATGGGTTACTGCACCAATCCTTTGATGCATTCATTATTTTAATGTTTTATTAATCCACTGTTCTTCTAATGCATTAATTAACACACAGGAAAGAGGGATTTATCAGTTAGTTCCTTTTTAGCAATAATAACTATTGTTCATAACACGTGGTGGTGGAGCTCCTTCGTGTACTTCATTTTGCATCATCTCCCACCCTCCAAAATATTCACCCTCAAAACCCCCGAGATTAGCCTTTTGGAGGGGGCAAAGCTGTGTGATTTGGGGCTGAACAAGGAGTAAAGTCACATATTAACCTGAAATACGCAGTTTGTGCATCCATACAGGATGCAGACAGTGGTAGGCAAGGAATGGATGACTTCTTCAGTCCCCTTTTTATGTCAGTTTGTGGATGATAATGTATAATATTGTAATATATGCAGTAGTGTTACCATATAATTGCTGTGAGTAATATTCTAATTATGTAACTAGTATAATTATATAAGCAAATTATAATTGTATAAAGTATATGCGATTATTTACAATATTAGAATATACCGTAATGATGTAACAGCAACAATATTCTAACATAATTAGGATTAAGGTTAAGAGTTAAACTCCCCTGTCAATGGCTAGGGCTGTGGGGGTTTGTGAACCAAAAAATTGCAGCTTGGAAATGAAAGAATTAAAATATCTGTACTCCAAATATTCAAATATTGCGAGACTGAAAGGTCTGTAAAGGCAGATGAAAGTGTGGAATAAGCTCATTTTCTCAAAGCAAACGAAGCCATTTGAGGATACCACCACCTTCTCTTCACCCTTCCATGTGGAGTTTTGCAGTATTTGGGGGATAAGGAAAACAAAATGATCCACCTTTGGAGTTTTCATAGCCTTAATTTCAACATCAAAAACACGCAAAAAATACCCAGTGGGAGGTATTCCCCACTTAGAAAAGTGGAGAAAAATATGTTGCCTAGTCCGATGTGTGGGACTCATTGCCCAAACCTAGATGATTATTTTTGGGTAGCAGCCAAGCAACCCCCCAAACAAATTTTTATCCCTAAAATAAGCCTTTTTAAATGAATATTCCCTTATCCAGCAGTTAATATGGATGGTATATATGTCATTAGGTATCAAATGCACACAAGGATTTTCTCAGCCCTCCTAGGTATGTTCCCTCCACCCAAAACAATGGATTTTTGTTACCTTTCAATAATAGCACCAGGGCAGAAGGCATCAGCTGTAAGTGTCTGTCAACCAACCTGGAGGGAAATTGCTGGCAAAATATGATGGGAAATATAAAAAACTATGGACAAGTCACCCTGCTGGGTCTTATGCTCTAGCAAGAGGTTTATCACCTGTTAAAAAAATAGAAAAAAGGGGGAAAAAAATGAGTCCTCCCACTCCCTGCTTGGTGTGGGAGCAGATTGGCCAAGACTGGTCCAGCAATGTCACTTTTCAGCTGCAACTTTTTCCCAGCTAAAGTGTTTTCTTGACTTTATGCAATAGTGGGGCTGGGACTTCCCAGTGGATTTTGGACCAGAAAAAAATGATGCTTCTGAAGGGAATTGGTGCTTAAACCATCTGAACACTGCAAATTGGATTTTTCCAAGTGGGAAATGGATGGATTTCTTTGCATTAAGTTTTCTTTTTTTTTCTTCTTCTTTTCTTTTTTGAGGGGAAAGGGGTGAAAAAAAAAAATTCCTGTTGTGATGTTCCCACACTGCCGCTGGCTTGAGCCTGGCTGAAGGTGGGAAATTAGGCCATTAGAGGAATTCATTCCTCTTTATTAGCCCGTGTCGAATCCTTTCTATTAGAGGCTGCAAATGACCTCTCTCCTGCAGGAAAATGTCAGGGCTGGTTTAGCCCTTTCATTTGGAGGAATCCCTGGGAAAAAAAAACCAACACAAGCTTTTTTTTTTTTCGCAAAATCATAATCAGCAAAACCAGATTTTTCCATCCCAAAACTCTCCTTCATGCCATAGGGGTGGTTTTCCACCTCTGTTACAACCACACTGAGGAATATCCTTCTGTTTTCCCTGTGCATTCTGGATATCCATCTATTCCTTGCACTGTAAGTTTCATAGCAGCAAGGGACTCCAGATCTCAGTTTCTATGCCACAACATCCACCTGCAAACCCCTGTGGTGGGCTGTCCTTTCCTCTGCCTGTCATGGCCACAAAAGGGCTGGAAATGGAGAAAACGGTGGTTAGGCTTGGGGTTTTTCCCATGCAAAAATGAAAAAAACTCACAACAATGCAACAATTACACATCTAGCTCATGGCAAAGCCCCACATTCCAGCAGTGCTTGACACTGTGCTCAGAGTGCCCTCGGTACTCTTCCTTAACCCATCTTGGGGTGTTTGCCCCCCTCGTTTCCCCTTGTATTAGTGTATTTTATCATTTTGCTTAATGTTACTTTATTTTATTCTGTTTAGTGTTTTTGTCTATTATTTTGTTTCATTTAATTTTATTTGTTGATAGATTTGATTGGATTGGATTTTACTTTGTTTCATTTTATTTTATGTAATATTTTTAAATCTTTAGTTTAGTTTAGTTTTATTTAGTTTCAACTGAAAGGCAAACCATTCTCCCCTCAACCATATTCCTCCCCCTCCTCCTCATCTCCAGCTCCAAAACATTCCTGGGGATCCATAGCAGCACTGCCCCCATTATTAATACTGAAGAGCACAGGGTGATGCCAGGAATGGTCTTAATTCCTCCTTGATCAATGCAACCCCTCAAAGTAAAGGGGCTAGAAATTGCTCAGGGGCTGCAGTCCCCTTCTCCCCTCCCCAAACCCCCATCCTTGGTGTAATTCCATGCCTTTGCTCCTAATTGATGGAGTGGCTCTGGAAATGGTAGGAGGCACCTGCTGCGGTGCCACCAGTTCATAAGTCCCAATAATTCAACCCGCTGCCTGGAATTTGCCTTTCATATCCCTCGGCTAAGCCCCAGCAGGGCTGCTGAAATTATGAAATGATTTCCCTCCCTCGCCGGTCTCCTCTCCAGCCTCAGTGAATCTTACATTAAACCAGGATCAGGACAGATTAAACTATAATATGCTGTGGTATTAGCAGCTGCAAATGAAGACTTAGCTGAGGGGTTTAACCCCTTCGCCTTACTTGGACTCAAAAAGACTGTCAGGAAGTGATTCATAATCATCTTTTGGGACATCATTTGGAGGTAAAATGGTGGAGCCAATCCCATTTGTGCTGGGATAACTGGAATGCTGTGGGAGACCAATTCTGCAGCACCGTTTTGCATTTCTGCCCTGAAAGACTCCATAAAACTTTTTGATTTTAATTTGCGCAGCTGGAGAGGCTCGGTGAGATATGGAGTCTTCATCCCTGTATTCTCCACATGCTTTGGTGCTATATGTGTATTTGCATTTTATAATTGCATTGATTTAGCATCATCATTGGAGAGAATTGTGGATTTCAAGAAGAACTATGAATCTTTGTTTTCAAGAGTCCTCTCATGGTAAGAAAGAAGTGGGATTTGATCCATCTTTGTGGACTTGACAGAGGTGCAGAGACCTCTTGGGGAAGGAGCAACCCAAAGCAAGGTTGGTCCCTGGGATGCTGCAGGCATGTAGAAGTTCCCTTCCATCATCTCCAACAAACAGAGACAATTTGAGATAAAATAGTACCATAGATGAGCAGATGCTGATGTCAATCCTTGAAACACAAAGCCACCAGGACAGCAGATGGCTCTAAGACATCCACCCCAAAGCCAAGCCTTTTTGTCTATGGTAATATATTTAGGAAATGCTGACTTTGGTGCAGCAATAGGAAACACCGAGACATTGGGAGAAGTCATTGCTTGATAGAGGAGATAGTGAATTTTGCACTTTTTAAGCTTTTTCATGTTGTTGAAAAATGTCTTGAGGGAACACTTCCAGTGTGGCTTGGGAGTGAGGTTTGCGCCACCAGGTTCTTACAAGCTGGGAGGGAATGGATAGATGGATGGATGGATGGATGGATGGATGGATGGATGGATGGATGGATGATTTGAGGTAAAGATGGACATGGGAACTACAATAGTTGGCATTATGGGAGGTCTCCTTTGTCCTCTGCAGGCACCCACTGTTCCCGCTGCTGACGTTGCTCTTTGAAAAGTGTGAGCAGGCAACACAGGGCTCTGAGTGCATCACCTCAGCCAGCTTTGATGTCGACATCGAGAACTTTGTCCACCAGCAGGAACAGGAGCACAAGCCCTTCTTCAGCGATGACCCTGAGCTGGACAACCTGGTAGAGGCAGCTGGGGCTTCGCAGATGATTTTTGGGGGGTTGGCAAGAAGGTAGGGGGTGAGGAACATGTTAAGATCTACCACCATGTCTTTGGGCTCTGAAGTGTTTACCATCTTGGCAATGTTCTCTATAGACCTTCTGATGCCTTCTCCAGTACCTTCAACTAAGACCTTTTCCAGAATATTCCCTGTGAGGACAAACTCCTACCCCATTTTTGGCTAGTTTTCTCACACAAACTCCATGGGGTCAGTGAGGTTTCTGGAAACAGTTAATATTGCTGGACGGTTTGTGCCCCAAAACTTGTAGCCTCAGTAGGAATTGCTGCTCTTCAGTGCAACATGCAATAGCATCAGCATTCTTGTCTGGCACCATCTTGTTTGAAGCGTGATGGCCAGCTCTTGTCGTAGAAACAGGGCAAAATAAGAGCTTCATCCATAAATGGACAATGGTTTGGGACACACTGGACAAGTTTTGGTGGCAACCCAAATTTCCTAATGTACCAACTGCTTCCAGAAGGTGCTTCAAAAGACTCTGCTTGGAATGGAGCTTTTCTCTTGTGCAAACTTCAGGAAACATCCCTAAATCCCATTATTTTCTCCAGAAGGCACCCACATTTGTTCTCCATGGCAAGCGTGTGGGTAAACCGGTCCATGACAACATCCTGATGCTCTGCAAGTACATTGTCAAGGTCTTAAGAGACAATTTTGTGCACCTCTGATGATGCAAACAGCAAAACACCTTCCCTGGGGGTTGGCGTGTCCCCTGGGATATGCAGAAGAGGGATTTCCCTCCCAGAAAAAAAGCAAAATCAGGCAACTCAAAGGCAGCTTTTTCTAAGTATTACAGATATCAAGGAGGTGATTTTGGATGATGATCTGTCACAGTGGGAAGAGGAATGACCAAAAGTCACCTAGGTGCAAGTACTACTGCTTTACTAAAAAACCAAGAGGTGGTTTGAAGATGGAGTAAAATCCTACACCTTTTGTGCCTGATTTCAGGTGGGGGAGGAGAGTTTTGCAACATCTCTATGCAAAGCCCTTTTGCAGATTAGTAAACCCATGTTGCAATAACTTAAGAACAGAAATCGCTCTGGGACAAGAATTCAAAAAACCCCCAAACTAACCAATGTTTCGGATTATTTCAGTTTTGAGACTAAAAGTGCATCTGTTGCTGTGGTACACCAACAAAATCCCATTGCCTTAAATTACGTAAAAGTGGATGTAATAATCTAGCAGAAGGAGAGAAATGGAGCCAGGTGAAACAAAAAAAATTAAAATTTTTGGGAAGGAAAACCTATTTCTACACATTTCAAGGTGAAACATCCTCAGCAAATAGTGCAGAAAATGTGTCCACACTGGTTATTTTCACTGGGTTTTTTTGTGATTTCTTACAAAAACCCCCTGCACTAATCATGTTCTTTGGGCATATTTTGGAGCAACTCTTGCTGCCAAGGTGAAATTTGGCCATGGGCAGTTGCACTGATCCCATGTATAACCTTGCAGCACTATATAGTCATTCATATTTATCTGTAGCTATATGTGCAGCTGTATCTCTGTATGGGTGGGTTTGCCCTATTTCTAGTACATATCTGTATGTATACGTTCTAGCCAGTACCCAGAATTCCGCCAAAAGCCATCCAGATTGGTCAGTGTGGAACACCTGCGTCAAGACAGAGGAGACATTTAATATGATGCTGTAGAAGCACCATTCCTGTTGGTGGGAGGCATTAACTGAAGGGAATTTTGTGTGAAAAAGTCTTGCAGTGCTCAAAACTCAACATTTCAACCTGTTCATGACCTGGCACTTTTTGGCTGTTTACATTGTCCTTTTTTTTTGTTATTGTTTTAGTGTTGTTTTTTTTTAACGCCTCCAATTTGATGGATATTGGTGATGGCAAAGCAGGGATGAAAAGGCCAGTGGCATTAGCTATCATTAGAATAAGAGTCATGTATTTCTCACTGCCAAGATTCACATAATTAGAAATTAGAAAAAGGTCAGATCTCACCATTATCAACTCAATCAGCTGCCGAGTGCCACACAGTCAATTAATTCAGCATCTGTATTTTTTACAACCCTGCGCACGTACGCCGTCGGACTGTAACTCTTTATCCGGACAGATATACGATGCAGCAGAGCAGGGACATAAAATGAGACCCTAAGCAAATGAGCTGAGATAATTGAGAGATTTATTTTTTATACATGCATGTGTCAAGTCTTCTTGCCTTTGCCCTTGAATATTGACTTTCATGGCCGTTGAGCCCTGGGAGGATGCGGAAAGCTGGGGCACGACACCTCCACCTTGTGCTTTGCCTGTGCCAACTGCAGAGGAGGGAAAAAAAAAACAGAAAAAAAGAGGGGAAAAACCCCCCAATCTTTCCATCCACAATCCATTCCAGTTGTTCAGCAACCAAAAACTGACTTTCTCCATCACAGAGCCACCACTGGAGTTTCGCCCTGGATTTTTCAGGATGTTTCCCAACCATGGCGACTTGTAGTTTGTAAAGATGACCACTAAAATTTGCAAGTTAAAAACACCCTTTGAAATGCAAAGACGCTTTGTTACATAAAACAAGATTTATTGCCCCAGAGTGAATAGCTGAAATTTTATATATTATGCAAGATTTCAAACAGCAGCTATAAAACTTAAGGTTTCAGCTTGGCGAGAAGAATGTTTTATGTGTAAATTTTTTAAGGTTTATGGGGTACGTTTTAATGAGGACCAGGCTTTGCGCACCAGCAACAGCTCACAGCTGAGTTGCAGCCCTGTAATCTTGTTAGAAGAAGTGCCCTCTGGAGAATAACCAAACACTTTTCAACATTCAGGGTTTTGGCTTGGACATTTTTTTGTGCATAGGAAGCAATTCCCATGAAGGCAATGGTGAATTTGGTAATTTTTTTTCCTCTTGGAATTTCAGAGTTATGATTGATGGTGAAGGAAAAGAAATGCAGATGTGCAGACAGATGGGGTCTGGGATGGGTTTTGGGCAAGAATATTCATTTTTTTGGTCTGTTGAGAAAGGAAATTTAATTTACTTCTACTGTAGAGATCAGTTCCACTTTAGATTTTTGGTGAGAATATTGATTTTTTTTTTTTTTTTTTTCCCCAAGGGAAAAAATTATTTTAACTTTGCCATTGTGTGCCCTTTTGTAGATGGTGAAGGCAATCCAGGTGCTGCGCATCCACCTTCTGGAGTTAGAGAAGGTCAATGAGTTGTGCAAGGACTTTTGCAACCGCTACATCACCTGCCTCAAAACCAAGATGCACAGTGACAACCTACTCAGGAATGACCTGGGGGGGCCCTACTCCCCCAACCCCTCCTCCATCAGCCTCCACCCACAGGTAACGGCTTAAAATTCTTCTCTAGTCACCATTACTGCATGCTGGCCAATGGGCAAGTTGGGCCAACAAGGTTTCAGAGTTGCTCTCTAGAAGTTGTGGCTTCCTCGAAATCCATCCCCAATAATGAAAAAAACCCCCGTATCTTGCATATATAGTGCAATAAATGATGCTGTGGTGATTTTTACTGTATTTTTAAGTTTTTATGGCCTTTTTCTCATGGGTTGTTTAGAGCTGCAACCCCTAAGTCTGTGGCTCTGCCAAAAGGAGAGGGGAAATCTCATGCAAGTATCATCAAGAAATGAGCATTTTTTCATGAAAAAACAGTGCTTATTGGCAGGAGGGACAGAAATATCGTCATTTTCTTCACTGCTGCTCTCTTCCTGTTTGTTTCATGGCAGGTCAACAGATTTTTGAGTCTCGGATAACCCTTTTTGGCTTCATTGCTCCTTTTTGGGCCTCAGAACATCTTATAGTACTGCCCCAGCATGATGAACATTCCCTTCACTTCCTTTTTGCATAATTTGGATCTCAGCTGGAGAGGAAAACATTTGGTGCTTCAAGCATAGTGGAAGAGTACATGGAAATGTTCTATTTCTGAGAATGGCAGAAATATCAACTGAAATGGCCAAACTAAGCTGCACCTTGGTGGCTTTCAAGGCAAAATAAGGGAATGTAACTTAATATTTGGAAAAGAAATTGCCCATGGTTTGGGGTTTTCACATGCATCTGCAGTGCAGGGAATAAATCTTGACTGGTTGCATCCCCAAAACCTTGATGCTATATTGTGTGTCCCTAGGAGATATGTCTGTCAGACACTCAGTTTTTGGGGGAAGAAAAATGAAATTTACAGTTGTACAATCCCACCAGAAATAACTACAGCCAACCCAAAATAACCCTGGCAGCTCCTGGGGTTCTCCCTAAAAAGGAGGCAGGTGATGGTGGCTTTTTAGGGCCTTTTGGGGCACTTTTAAGGTGGTAGAAAGAAAAAAAATACCATTTTTAGTAGTTCAGCTGCAGGTGCTGCAGAGTTTGAAGCTCCCTGCACAATGAGTGAAAAACCCCACAGAAAAGTTCATTTTTTTTGTTTGGGTTCCCAGAAAGCACCAAACCACTTAATCATTGATCTAAAAAACCCCATCCTCACTCTATTTTCTAATAATCTCTAGAAATGGACTTATTATCCCTTCGCTGCTTTATGGTAGCATTCCTTATGATCAAAATTAGCAAGACACTTGCATAAAAGAGAACAATAATTGCTCAAAGAGCATCTCGTTTGTAATTTATTAGTTTCTATTATTGTGCATTGCCATGGCAACAGCTCACATCCTGGGTGATGAGAGAGATGTTAGATATGAGCCGACGAAGCTCCCAGTCCCAGCAAATGGAGATGCACGTTTTTTATCAGTAATTTTCATGAAAATAATAAGTGAGGGAGTTAATGAGATGGAAAGCCTTCCTGTGGCTATTGTGATTTTTTTTTTCCTCTCCTCTCCTTTCCTTTTTTTTTTTTTTTTCCCAAAGTGTTGATCTAATTAGAATGCATCGGTCAGGAAAAGTAATGAGGATTTAGTGCCTCACAAAGAGGGGGGATCATATCAGAAAATTAGCACAAGTCTTTGGAAGATAATCAGGCCCATGGAGAGGTACCAGGCATCTCTGGTTCCTGCAAACCCAGAGCTGCTGATGTTTCCCTTCCGGGCAAGAATTGAAAGTTGAGGAATTCAAGTGAGGATTTGGAGGCAGTTGCTAAATAAATTGGAACACACCCAGAAAAGACCCAGATGGAGGGGAAATGTTCACTCAACAACTAAGGGATTTTCAGCAGGCTACAGGAACTGAAATATTTGCAGTGATGGACCAGAAGGAGCCACTGTCTCATCTGGGCATTGAATGAGGATGACATGCTGGTGGCAATACAACAGCAAATGTTTTCTAAGTATCCAACAAAACAACATCAAGTTCCTGTGTGCTTCAACTCATTGAGTACACCTGAGTTTGCATGGATAAGGCTTAAAAAATGGGGTGAAAATATATCCATCAACTGAGTTTTAAGGGCTGAGGATGCTCCAGAGAGCTGAAAAGTCATGGGATCAGTGTTTAAAAAATGACAAGTGGGATGATTTCTCTAATTATTGACCTACTTGTCTCAAGCTGAGGGCAGGTGCAAGAGCGAATGGGTCGTTAATTTAGGATTTAAAAAAAAAAAACTAAATAAAAAATATAATAATAAGTCTGAATACCAAAATAGAATTAAAAACAAATGAGGTTTCTCAGCAAATAGGTTTTGTTGGGATTTGGGAGGAGAATCAGTCATTTTGTGAGGAGATACACCAAGTTTGTCATGAAAGTGAAATACTTTGCAAAGTTTTTTACCACAGGACAGCATGTTTAAAAAGTTACAGATGCACAATAACAAGGATGTCAAACAAAACTGGGAAAATAATGTCTGGAGCTGTCAAAATGTCATCACAGGACAATCACTGTTGGATTTCCTTGGTGTATCCAAAAGGGCCATTGACCTGGTGTTATTTGTGCTTTCTAAGATGAAAAATGCAGGAATTTCTGAAGACATAAAGGAAAATGCCTGGAAATGATGGGAAGATGAGAAAACACTGAAAGAGGTGTTTTGGCTGTTGCTGAAATCTTTTGTCACCAAGTCTAGAGAGGACTCCTGGTGTTGGCCATGTTTAGGTGATAAGTTAGGGGTTTTCCCATATGATGAACCTTCATTATCTTAGAGATGTTTTTCTACCCTGTTTTCTCCATTGCTTCCTCATTTTGTGCTTTCCTTTGTTTTGTGTAGTTGTAAACCTCTTTGTCCTGTAAGTCCACCAAGCAATTCTCTTTCTTCCATTTTTATTGGTTGTTTTTCACTTGGCATCCTTCCTTGAGTCCTCATCAGGCACTTTTTAATCCCCTCCCTTCATTTAATGAATATTTTTTTAGTTTTTCAGACAGGAGTGGGAGAGGGGAGGTACTTCTTTCAAGGTGGAATCCTCCCTTAGCCAATTTAACCCAATGCTTAAAGTAAGTCCAACTTTCCTTCAGTATCAAAGGGGTCCTCACTGCTGTCCACTTGCAAGAAAAAAACCACTGCTAAGCCAATCACATCAGGAACCACAGCACTGCCTGGGATATTTAGATGGAATCAAATTTTGCATTTTTCAGCTCTTGTTTCAGGTTGGCAGTGCTTAAATAGGTATTTTAAGGACAGCATTTCTTCTTCTCAAATTCCTTCTCCACAGAATGGTCTGCGTTGGAGGGGACCTTAATTTCATTTTAACCTCCTGCCATGGGTGGGTACATCTTCCCCTAGACCAGGTTGCTGGTGGTTGGAGGCTGACAGTTGAGTTGGTAAAACTCAATGCAGTGCTTCTCCGTATAGATCTTAATTTGTCCAAGTTTGCCCTGTAGACAAGCCTGGATTTTTCTGCTACTTAAAGCCAACTTTTGTCCATCTCCATCCACCCATCCATTCAAAAAAGTCTCATGAATCATCTTACATAAGATTGAGTTTGGCCAGCTCTTTCTCAGCAAACCCATGGGTTTCTTTTTTTTCTCCAAATAATCCCAATTTCCCCCAGCACAAATAATTTTCAAAACATTAGGGTGAGACAGACATCTTTAGGAATTGTGTGTCACCCAAAAATAAATGTCTGTGTCATAAAGCACAGGGGGAAGGTCAGCAGCTCAAGTAGCACTGAATTTTAGTGCTTACTTACCCTTGGGCACTTGGACATTTGCCATTTGCCTTATTGTAAGAAAGGGTTTTTTTTGTGCAGTGCAATATGTTCCAGGTCTATTTCTTCATCAAAGTAAATTTTAATTTGGAGAAATCATGTTTTGCCATTGGTCAGCACTGAGATGTGGATCTGCAGAGACACCTAGTGATGCACTTTTTTCAGACTCAGGTTTCAAAATTGCCTAAAACATTTCAGCTTGAAGGTGGTGTGGTACCAGGACAGGTTGCCCAGAGCAGCTGTGGCTGCCCCATCCCTGGAAGTGTCCAAGGCCAGGTTGAATGGCGCTTGAAGCAATCTGGGAAGGTGGAAGGTGTCCCTGCCCATGGCAGGGGATGGAACAAGGTGGGCTTTCAGTTCCCTTCCAACCCAAACCATTCTAGGATTCCATGAACTTCTCTGAGTCTCAAAATATAAAATATTTTCCACTGCAGAAAAACTGTCAAGCATAATAGAATTTGGCTGACATTTGCAATCTGAGGCAACTGGTATGCAAAATATATATTTTAAACCTTCTTGGAGATATCTATCCGTATTTATTTTAAGGCAGAGCCTCCACTTCCATTGGGTCCCTTTGGTTTCACAGTTCTGTTGCAGAAACACCATGAATTCCTTTAATGTCTTTTTCCAATAATTACTAATATTTTGCCTTTTTGGACACCACTGAGATGTTTTGGGACAGTTTTTCTCAACACCACAAAAAAATGCAGTTTTTGTCATCATAAAATGCTGTTGAAAATGGCTTTCACCACTGTATCTGGAAACAGCAGTTTCTTTGTTCCAATTTTCTGATATTCCAAATGATTTCTTACCAATTCACTTCCAAAAATGGTCTTCCAGATGCCCTTCCTTAGGAAGAGTCATAGGAAAACAAGTCAGGAGAGGAAAGCTAGAGGTCTTCAGACTGCTGCAAATCTCTTGGCTGTATCTGGCTGCTTTTTGAGGTTTTCCTGAACAGTGCTTTATTTTCTATGAATATTTCCACTGTGTTTGTTAGCCAGATGCTTAGCAAGAGCCAAGTCTAAGTGCGTGCAAAAGAGACTGATTTTTGCTCTCTGAATGTATGCTGAAAAATCCGCAGTTTTCAAACTGAAAACCACATCCCATAGAAGACTGGAGGTGTGGAAGGGACACTAAAAAAGAAGTACAGGTATTTTATGGTGGTATTTGCATTTTTTAAATTAATTCAGCTATGAAAAGGAATGTCTGGGACGTGAAAGAAAAAATCACAGCAACTGCAGCAAAATTTCCAGATAAATTCAGATTATCAAAGGGGAGGACAAAAATAACATGTAGCAGAGGTGTTGGGTCCAACATCCATGTAGCAGAGGTGTTGGGTGTGGGCTTGGCATCATATTAAGGAGGTTTTCATAGCAAAAGCATGGATTTTATTGAGACACATTGCACAGACAAAGTGGTGGTTACTGATAAGGAAAAAGCTGCATGAATGAGATGGGGAAAAGAAGAAAAAAAGGAACAGACCTCACATTTTCCCCCTCAGCAACTGGAAATGCATCGACATGGACACAGAGTACCTCAACTCCCTGTAGAATGACACCCCTAGCTCTTGATGTAAAATGAGTTGATTGGTGCATTTAGATTCTCATCTCTGTAGTTCTGTTGTGTTTGCAGCTTTTTCCACCCTCACCACATTTGTACAGTCGCCTTTTCCAGTGTCATTGCATAGCACTAGTCCAGAGAAATTTTCTTTTCTTAACCCAAATAATAGGCTTCCTGAAGAAATGCACTGAAACGTAAGAAAAATTAATTAAAAGGTGGAAAAAGTCCCCTTTGTTGACAGCTGGACACCATGGAAGAGATACAGAATGGAAAAATTAGTAGAAAAGGAAGAAAAAAAAAAATAAGTGCAGCTTTATTTCCATTCCAGCTGGGTGAATTAGAGAGATATAGTTATATTTGGATTATTTTGAAATGATCATTTTATCAATATTATTTGCAAAATCCTGCCCATCTGAGACGTCAGAGTACATTGCTCTGTATTTCCCCCATAGCCTCAGCTGTGGCACTCTTCCCTTCTCAAAATGTCACATTAAATACTCAAACAATCACTTAAATATTCAAATAAATAATCATCAAATAAATACTCAAATAATCATCCAATTTAAGGTCTTTGCTATTGGTACTCATATGCAAGAGCTGCTCCAGAGACAGGGCTGATTAGAAAATTACAGGTTTTAGCTAAAAAAATGTCAATTTTTGCAAGAAATTAGCTTAAAACTGCAAGGAATGATATTAATTTCATTATTTTACTATTATTTTGGCAAAGTGAAACCGTGGTTCTCACCTGGACTAACAGCAAATACTGCATCATCCAGTCTTGGTCAAAGCACCAAGACAATAGAAATATATAGAAAGAAAAAGATTAAAGAAATTCCTTCCGGTCTATCATGATCTTTTTTTCCCCTTCCATTTTTCCTCATGGGAAATAGTAGCTGCACAAAGAAAGTGAGTTTGGGGAAGGTGCTAAGTGGGAGCTTTGCAGAGGATAAATCCTTACTTTTCCATCTCTTTTTGCGATTGCAACCAACTGAAAAATCCTTTTTTCTGCAATTTTGCCTGTTAAATCAGTGGAATAAAAAGAGCAACAGGTCAAATTTATTGGGGGGGTGGGGCGGGGAGGAATTAAACGTTTTGTGCTCCCACATGTTAAAATTCATGGTTTAATGTATGGGGTTTTTTCTGCAGGAGATGCTGCAGAACTCTCCAGCAGCATTGCCTCCTTCATCTAACCCACAGCCAGGCATTGTGGTGCCAGCAGCCGCGCTGCCACCAGGCAACTTGGCCATGAGCACGGGCAGCGGCTCACCCACCGTGCCAGGTACGGACCACAGGGAAGGCTGGTGGGTGCGTAGAAATTTGGGGGGTTTCAGTACCCCCACAAGTCTTTTTTTCCATAGGTGGAGCCTTGTACCAGCCAGTGACGATGGTGACGTCACAGGGCCAGGTCCTTGCCCAAGCCATTGCCCCCGGAGCCCTGCAGATCCCCAGTGCTCAGGTAAGACCTTCCCACCTCAAATTTCTGTTTTACCCAATACTTTGCACTGCAACAAGCAGAGTCCCCCAGTTTCTCCATAAATTCACAGAATCACAGAATATGCTGAGCTGGAATTCAGTGCTTGGAAGTATCCTAAAGTTTTCATTATCAAGAAACATTGATTAAATCCATCAGCCACGTGCCCTTGGGGTACCTAACGACTTATAGCAACAATCTAATGAGTTATAGAAATGCCCATAATATGGTTATAAAATATTACAATATTTAACAATGTACCTATTATATTGTGCCATATTTTAATAATAATTCACGATATCTGATATCATGTATAATAGAACATATTCCACTCTACTGTGCATTTTATATTGTATATTAATTGTATACTATATATTATAGGATAGGCTAGTATGGGATGGAATAGGATAGGATGGGCTAGGACAGGATGTTATTGCTGATATATTTTATCAGCAGTATAACAATGAGATATATGGTGATCTGGGATCACTGGCATTGCCTGTCCTGTACAACAATCACACCTTGTGAGAAAGGCTCATTTTTTTTCCTTGATTTCTGGATTTGGGGATATTTTTAGCCATTTTCTCTGGTTTTGTTTTTGGCTTTGGGGTTTTTT
Organism: Xenops minutus; assembly: GCA_035221455.1. Lineage (NCBI taxonomy): Eukaryota > Metazoa > Chordata > Aves > Passeriformes > Furnariidae > Xenops > Xenops minutus. The sequence continues at coordinate 1,871,618 of JAWWEE010000062.1, forward strand.
TTTTTGACATTACAATGAATTGTTCAGGGTTTCCCTGCATTCTTGCAGTAAGACAATGATTTGGAGCAGAAATGGATTTGTTAGCACAACCTGTCCATGAGCTGCTCCTAACACCCATTCCCCAGGAATTTGGGAAATAAAATCCATCAGTTTCTGCTGCACTGTTTCCCAGGGGCAGAGCAGCAAAAGTTCTCCTCCATTTTTTCTGAAATACTCCATTTTAATTGCAGGAGTCTCTTATAAAACAATCAATAAATGGCACTTAGGAAAGGGGTGGCACCTCCCTGGCAGGTTTTATTGCCTGCGCAATGCTTTAAAAAAATTTCTTTCTTTAATATCTCTCCATCGCAGGTTTAAATCTTGCAGCAAAACTCTCTGTGGTGGGAAAAACATGCGCACAGGGAATATCGGGGCAGGGAGAAAGCCCTGGACAAGCACCTCCGGATGCTCTTTCTGTGCCGCCAGCATGATTTATTCAGCTGGAGCCCAGGGGAATCGCAGGGACCTGCTGGCCTGATGTTTAATTCATCCAGGAGAAGTGTTTTGATGAAGAGCTGGAAAAGAAAATCCCTTTTTAACTCAAGTGCTTAGATTTCAATTTGGTTCCTGCATCCTCATTGAAACTTCTCTTGCAGCAAGATGCTTATTTTTAATTTTAGGGGAGAGAAAAAACAAATTTTGGCTCAATGGGCATCTTCCTCCTTGTGGTGGGAATGGGCATCTTTCTTTTGGTGGGAATCAGCTGGGTGAGAACTGCGGATTGGCAAGGGGTTAGTGAATGGCAGGTTTTAACTTTCAGTTGAGGAAGTCATCTTTTTATGAGGTTTCAGGGGGGTTTTTTCATTGCTTTTTTAAGGAAAAAGTGTTTTTCTTCTAAATCACACGTTGAAATTGGTTGTGGCTTCATCATCAGTCCCCAAGTGTGCCATTGTACCTTACAAGGCATTGACAAAAACGTGGAGATAAAAAATACCGATCCTGGGAGAAAATGTGCATTTAACGAAAATTTCATGGAGGGGAAAAGGGGTTTACATGCTCCTTGTAAGTGCTGGAGTTTTTTTCAGTCATCCCACCCCCAGTTTGGGTTGGCTTTGCTCATTTCTTTTGTTGGTTTTGCTCATTTTTTGGGTTGGCTTTGCTCATTTTTTGGGTTGCCAGTTGCCATTCTCAAACAATTCTCTCCCCATTCCTCTCCCCTGACAGGTGAACCTGGATCTCACCTCCCTCCTTGACAGTGAAGACAAGAAATCCAAGAACAAACGGGGCGTTCTGCCCAAACATGCCACCAATATCATGCGCTCATGGCTCTTCCAGCATCTCATGGTGAGCACCACAGTCACCAAAACAACCTGCAAGCTAGGGAAAAAAAAGGAAAAAAAGCCCAGAAATTTTCAAATCCAGGTGGTGGTTTGTCTGAATTTGTATTTGAAGGCATAAAGTGCTTTGCTTGTATTTTTGTAGTATTCTGGGCATGACCATTTTCACTGCAGGTGAGAAAAATATTCCATTAAGGTGTGAAGAAGCAAACAAGACTAGAAGGGGACTTCTATGAATTTTTGCAGATGGATAATAGAGCATTTTTTGCAGTTAACAGCTCCAAAATACTCTTTTCTAACAAGCTGAAATGTGAAAGCTGCCCCACAGGTAGGGCTGTGGCACATCAGCCATCAGTCAAAATGCAGGATTACAAAATCACTCCATTTTTGGGGATTGGAGATGGAGGTAGACAGAGGGAGCTTAGATGCAACCTGGATATTTTCATGGAAGAAGACTTCTCTCCCATTAGCAGCGCTGGGAGAAAGGCAAACACTAAAAATCCCACCCCTTTTCCCTGCAAAATTCAGCCAAGAAATCACTTGGAAACTAGCTGCAAAGACTTGCTTTCCAGGAAGGTGAGAGATCCCCAAGGCATCAGCAATGCAGAAAATAGCAGCTTCAAGGAGCAACTTGTGGGAAAACTGCAGCCAGGACATGGAGCAGTAGCAGGTTGGGGACTTCTCAGCAATTTTTTTTAATGGGAAATTTTGGATTTACTGGATTGAGGACAAGAGTGTCACAGTGTTGGGCTGCCATCCCCAGCTGTGTCATGCGTCTCCCATGTTTCTGGATGGCAGAACTGCAGATTTGCAAACACAAAAAGGATTTGGAAGACCAGAAACTGAGAAGCCATTTTCTGCGAGGTGCCAGGAGAACCCCAAGTTTTGAGATTTCCAAAGCAGGATTGAGAAACTAAAAGAAATTCTCATACTGAATGGTTGCTCTCAGCTTGGTCCTTGTGGTCAGAAGAAACTTGGGCTTCCTTATGGGATTTCTCCATTCGGCACCATGGATAATGTGATTTTTAAACAAATAGCGCCTATGCTCATCATTTCATTGGAAGTTTTGGAGCACCAGCAGGAAGAAAGAATACTGGAAATAATATACCAAAAATGGGGATACTTTTGCCAAAAAAAGAGCCATTTTAAACCAGTGAGGCTCTGGCAGGACTCAAGTCGCCAGTGTACATTGACTTTGTGTGGTTCTGTCAAGGAAATCACAGTGTTTTGGGGGCTAACAGCTGGAAAACAAGTCACTGCACTCAACACTTTCACTGGCTTGAGGGTCCAAAAAATGACATGTGGGGCTGGTTTGATAATTTCATTTTTGGGGCTGGAAACAAGCATTTTTGCATGGTTGGGAGGAGGTTGCTGAAGCTTTGTGTGCTGGTGGTTTCCCAGTGCAGATGTTTCAGAGTGTTTTATTGATGCCTCCAACAGTAAGCATTGTGGGTCACAGTGGGTTGTGAAGCCCAAAGCCCACCTTTACGAACAATCATCATTAGAAAATTGCTAAAATTAAAAAAAAAAAAAATCAACATTTTCCTTGAAGGAAAAGCCTTTGATGGAAAGTCTTGGAAAAGCCCTAAGGACACTGAGGAAATCTTGATGCTCTTGGATGCCACCCTTCAACCTTGCATCTTGCAAATGCAAGAACCCACCAAATTTAGGGTGGGAAAATAAAAGGCAGGTTTTCATTATTTTTTCACTTGGGGCCACTGGTTTGCATGCAGTGATGTAATTTTCCTGCCACATCTCTCTTTTTCCAGCACCCCTACCCAACAGAAGATGAGAAGAGGCAAATCGCCGCCCAAACCAACCTGACTCTCTTGCAAGTCAACAACTGGTGAGTGCATTGGTGGCCCATGCAGTCATCTTGCTGGCTTTAGGACTGTTTTTTCACACTATTTTGATGTTGTATACTATTGTTTTCTGAGGTAGCTTGAGTGGTTAGGGTCGATTCTTGGGGTGTCCTGGTTAGGGCCAAGAGCTGGACTCAACGATCCTGATGGGTTGCTTCCAACCCAGCATATTCTATGATTCTGTGATTTCTGGGAGACAAGCTTGTGTTTAATGCAGCATTGGCTTGCGAGGTCTCAGTGCCCTCTCCTGGCAAATATAGTGTGTAGCATTTTCCCACTCAGCTGGAAAAATTAATGCAGTGGTATGATGTGCCACAGGCAAATGAAATACAGTAAAACCCCCCAGATTTTTGAATCATGAAGCTACTTTTGAAAAGGTTTTATATTGCAACCCATTGATTTGCTATAATGTCTATTGTTTTAATTCAGTACTGCTGTAATGACTTGTATTTACTCCAGTGTTCTCCCTTTTCCGTGGAAAGGTTCATAAATGCCCGGCGGCGCATCCTGCAGCCAATGCTTGATGCCAGCAACCCAGATCCAGCCCCCAAAGCCAAGAAAATCAAATCTCAGCACCGGCCCACGCAGCGGTTCTGGCCCAACTCCATTGCTGCTGGGGTCCTGCAGCAGCAGGGTGGCAATTCAGGGACAAACCCTGATGGTAAGGACAAACCCCAGTGGCCCCTGCTCGTCCAGGAAAGAGTGGCCACACATTAAATTATGGCCTTAATTGGTAATTAGGGATTTCTAGAGTCCTTTATCAAACTGTGGGGAAAACCATGTGGCCTACGCAAGAAGTTCCTGCCAATTGGCCATCACAAGGCACTGGCAATGGGACACTCCCATCCCTTCGGCAGAGGAACAGCCCTCAACAATCGCCCCCTATGGGGCATGACTTGGGGATCTCCTGAGGTGCTGGGAAGGGGAAAAAGGAGGAAAGAGGGAGAGGGAGAGGGGGAGGAAAGAGGGAGAGGGGAGAGGAGAGGAGAGAGGAGAGGAGAGGAGAGGAGAGGAGAGGATAGGAGAGGAG